>CM076581.1:232578391-232732826 GCA_034641835.2 Pinus albicaulis | reverse complement strand
ACCAGAATGTCAGGAGATATATGGTAGCAGAACATGAGTGGTGGGTGTGATTGGTATAGAAGGGCAAAGAAGGGAATTGTGTCAGACTTATGCTTTACCTATGACTAGAAGAGCCACAGAAGTGTATTGAATATGACTAACCAATTTGTTATGTTAACAAAGAAGAAGTATTGTACATTATAGAGTAAGAGAGGAGTCATATTAGTCCTTGTAATGGGTAGAGTTAGTCTCAAGAAAATTCGACCCAAAACATCAGTAATATCCATTATTCAACATATGGTAAACTTTCCAGACATGTCGACCCTCATTCCTTGGGAAGGAAGTATTAAATCGAAGAATAAATTCATTAGCACTGAAGAAACCCTTTTTATGAGCGTAAACAGTGAAGGAACAAGTTTTGGGTAAAAGGTTATAATTCAAATCAGGTTTCTATAAAAATCCTCTACTTATTAACAAAAATAAACACAAAATAATTAAACATAGAAGAATAAATTCAACCAAATACTCAATTCTAGAAAGTGTAGAAATATGTATGATAATATTGCAATTAAACAAAATAAGAACAGTAACACGATAATTCTACAACATATCTAATAAATTCATTAACGAAAAAAATCCTTATTAATATTACAAAAATGATATATACATTTCAAGGTCGAGGAAGCTCATGACCAATGAACTAAACCCTAACTAAGGAGAAAAAAATAAAACAGTGGCTACTAAACGTTCCATGTGGTATACCTCATAATACAGTCAAACTATTTAACAACCCTTGAAATTTAACAAACCCTCTTCTTAAATATATTTGGAGGAATTAACTTGAGCCATGTTTCTTACATGCATCAATTGCAGAACCAAAACAAGAAAAGTAGACACGGAATAAACCATGGGCCTTTACAATGTTCACCAACCTGTATGCGAGAAACTTCTTGAGCGCCTCCATAAATTCTGAATTGTTCGCTCACAAACCCATATTGGAGATTGTTTATTGGGCACCATCTAAGATAATAGGAAAAAAATCATGATATGTGTTATAGAATAAGTATCACAATAATAAAAAAGGAAGATTAACCCATATTTTACATTATTTTTGTCGTGAAGGGATTTTTGGAAATAATGATTTTCGTTAGACCAAAACCTGTATATATTAGTCAATAATCGCATCTCCAGAGATAATGATCCATGAGAGGTGGTTAGTCCGTGCCAGGAAACACATGGAGAGTTTAGGTTTATCCGATGTCCAACAATCTCCCCCCATTCTTGATAGAAAGACCAAGACTTCATGATGGGGAGACGTGGAGTACCTTCATATTGGTTTCAAAGGAATGCATCCAAGTAAGGCTTGAAGGGAAGAAAAGGAGAAAGTGAGGGAAAAATTCCCTCACTTTCCAATTGACTGATGAATATTTTGGTGGTCCAAAAGCTCTTTAGTGGGGAGGAATGATCCAGAAATAGAAGTGGCCTTGAAAATAGCTTAAAAATAAAATTCATCAGATGGAAGTGAAACCAATACCAAATCATAGTGCTCATCACCCTGATTCCAACTATGTAAACGAAACTCATATCCGAGTTTGTATGCTAAATTTATAGCTGGTCAAAGCTTTGGTCAAACTTGGCCAAGTGGCAGTCTTAACAAGGCAACAAATTACTGAAATCTCAATGCACATAGTACAGTGGTTGGAACAAGAGAAATTTTCACCTACTTAATTTTTCAATTAACCCTTATTTTTTATGGGAAAATTTGAACTATATTGTTAAAAATAAAATTAAATGGGGTGGCGGGCTACCACCCCCACTAACGTCATCGTTATATATATTGTATTAAAACAACGTTGGGATTGGAGGGCCAACCACATATCACATTATATATATCATATATTTTTTATAGAATATGGGTGAGGTACCATAGGCGGACCCGTCATGCCACTTGTAAACAATACCGCGGTCGGCAGGGTTTGAACCTATCGGCTAGTGTGGTTGGCTTGCCTCCCAGGAGGCCCCAAACCAAAATACACTGAACTTAATATAACCTCCAAAAAAAACATACCATTTGGGGTGCGATGGGGTTTCAACCTTAACCGCCCCCACCAAATCCATCAGGTTTGACAATTGGGCCAACGGCCCATGCCTTAGCCAATCTTCCCAAACAATTATATAAGAGCTCAACACATTTTCCCAGCAGATTGGGATGAGGGTGGAGGGTGGGGAACCTTGAGATGCCTGGGCAGTGAAACCATGAGCGAGGGTATCTTAGAGACGCTGAAAATATTCCCTTAGAGGGCCAAAGGTGTCAGTGCCATAATTTGACAAGTTTATAGTCATTTTTGCATGTTTTCGTGTGAGGAATCCTTCCCCATAGTTTGTTTCTATAGCTGAGGTCTCAATTTTAAGGCCATCATCCAAGTTGGAGGTATAAGGTTCATTTTTTTTAAGTTTCTTATAACTGATTTCTTTTATGCCACTTGATGAAAGAAGGCTTCCCCACTTTTGAGCAGGGCCCAAAGACATAGGCCACATTGGGTGAACTCCCTAATCAAATCATTGTGTCTTTGGTCTCATGTTTTCTTATGATTTTCGCTTTTTTTAATGTGGTTTAAGTTACTTATTTACTATTCTCTTTTATATGCAATTATGAATGCAACCTTGAAGTTAAAATATCTGGATCATTGGGCCCACACCCCTGGCCACATGACATGCCACGAGACCGATAAAAAGAGTGTAACTTAGGGTGCAGGTGCTAACTAAAAGTTTAACAAATTGCACCAATTTCAATATAATTTTTGTCTCTCCGATACCAATTTGTCGCATGGTGGTTCTGCCAAAAGGGAATTTGTTTCCAGTTTTTCCAGTTTGGTTATTTTGTAGGAGAAATAGTAGAGAAATGGAGAAGGAGGCCTACCTTGGCCATTTTTCATCCTTTTTTAGCCCAAGAGCTTACACAGGGGTATTTGGGTGTTCTGGACATAATGACAACATTATTTTCTCGATTTGGGCATTGCATGTTGATGTAATTTACATTTTTATCATATAATTTAAAGGGCCAACATTGGAAGCTGGACCTGGCGATGTATCCCAAGAGGGGTGAACTCTGTCATCAAATTGTTTTTTTTTGATGTTGCATGTTGTCTATTTTTCTATTTTTAAATATGTAAAACTTAACTGAGTTTAACAAGTTTATGTTATTTTGCAAATTCGATCCATTTCCCACAAGACATAAACTAGCTTGCAATTTTTTTCAAGAAACCTTTAAATTTAAATTTTAGATCATTTTCAAATTGGAGAAGCTCAAATTTTACTCAATATATTATTAATAGTACCTCACATCAACTACCCAGATTTATCTCTAAAGATATTTGGAAATATAGAAATATAAAAATATATAAAACCATCTTCGCCTTAGAAAAACTCATGTGGGAAAGGATAGAAAATAAAAGTAACAATCCTTGCATACAATTGGTCTACTCAAGACTGGGTTTGCCATGACCAAGAAGGTAAATTATTTAGTCTCCAGGTATATCCCCTTCTCAAACCTTGTTAGATAATCCTGAACAATTTAGATACTTGAGTCTAGACAAATGGAAAACCATTCATCTTGTATTTAAAGAACTCAACTTCTATGGGGTCTCAAAGGGAAACCTAGGTTGGGTTAGTTTTGGTGGTGTCTTAAGGGATAACATGGGAACCATCTTGGATCTATGCAAGCTCAATATAAATTGACACCAATAATGTGATAAAATTATTTTCCTTGGAATATGGATTACAAGTAGTAATAAAAAAATAATTACAACAATCACATCATAGAACGAGACTTGCAACTTATTATATGAATGGGAAAAAAACATGGATCTCACCCTCGTAAATTTTTGAACTACAAAAGTTTAAAAGGTGAACTAGAAAGAATTATAGCTCTCTTATATTTATTTCTATTCCCTACAATGAATTATGTGAGAGCAATAGGGAGCAAACTTTGTGATGGGTTAAATGAAGATAGTAACTTCAACAACTTTCCTGTGGATGCCCAATGGAATGAGAAAACTAATGAGCACTGGAAATACAATGCCTTTGCATTGCTATGGAGAACTATACTCCACAAAATATGTGATTAATATGGTAGGAAAGAGTATAATTACTAGAGTTGATGGAAAGGGGGGATGGAGGTGTGCATGATGTCCCACTTTGTGGTTTCATTTATTATGGTCTCATGCACAAAATGGATGTCACCTTGAAATAATTAGTTTGTTCTAGTGGATTAGGTTGGTAGCCTCCCCATCTTGAATCATTATTGTGCAAAAAATACTTTGGTCTAGAATGATTTCATGGAAAGCGTAGGGGTGCAAACATAAGGATTTCAAATTATTTGGGGATACCAATAAGGAAACCACATAAATTATAGATTATTGGTGTTTAGTGTATTTATCTTGGCTTCCACTTTAGATTAAAAACATCTACAATAGATAATGAAATTATCCTCTTAGTTTTCAACTTGGTTTTCGGTTGCATATTTTCGGTCTCCAACAAGCTAAGATTCTAAGTTTTGTTAATTATAACGAAGAAGTCTCTAACTTATGTTTTGAAAGCATTGGATATGATGTCCCCAAGATATATTTCAAGTAGGAGGAAGTAGGATCTTAATCCTATTTTGCTAATTTCTTTTCTAGTTTCTTGGTTTAGCTCCAGGTCTATTTCTAGTGGATTTTTCCTCTTTAGATTACCTTCCTTACCTAGGAATGTCTTTCTATTATTGGTATTTATCTTTTAACTCGGTAATTCATCATCATTTTATTGAGGTTGAATTTAGCTTATGTAGCTCTTTCTTGTTGTGGGATTGTCTTTGTTTATGTTTTTATAAAGCATATCTTTCCCTAAGGATTCATATCTATAGTTTTTATAATTATAGGATTAGAGGGGGTTCTATGTGAATTTCATTTCAACAAGCCCTTCTTGACCCTCTACTTGTGTCTACTTGGTCACCCATGCTCTAAATCTCTCTCTAAAATCTCCTCTTACCTTTGTTTTTCTCTCTAATTCTTGCGAAGATGTTCTACGGTGTAATCCACTTCTTGCACTCCTATATTTATTGGTCTCATGAGTCTAGTCTCCTTCCTTGTCAAAATTTAGGACCCTTCTTGCTTAGGGGCAAAGGAGGAGAAGGGGTACTAATCAACCTTATAACTATAGAGTTCAGTTCTCTACAAAGTGTTTAGCTATAATTTAAGTGTAATATACCCCTCCTAAAATTTGAAGAGATATATAGGATGTTGAATGAGAAGCTAGATTAAAGAGTTAGTTTATAACATATGTCAAGGTTGAGGAGGAGGTTGTTGGCTAGGTTCTTGATACATGAAACACTAGAACCCAACAATCCAAATTCATGCAAATTGTTGACATATATTTCCAATTGAGGATGATAATGGGTAAAGTATTGAGTGATCTAAGATCTAGCATGAGATTTTACTATGTATAGATGACATGTAGAAGTAGACAAGAAAGCTCATCAACATAGTTTTGATTCTAATTAAAAATCTTTCAGATTTGAAGTTCTCTTTTTAAAAGGATGAAGTATTCCTTGAGAAAACTAAGGTAGATTCACCATTCATCTAGATGTACTTTTTTTTTTTATTATTATATATATAGTAGTAGCATTGCTGCAATCACAAGAAATGTAAGTGCTAAGTTTTCTAATAAAAATTCAAATTGTTTCATCTTTTATTATCTCTATAATTTTTATCTTGTTATAAAATTTAAATGTTTATAAAGTTTAAATGTTTATGTAAATGTAAATTATCCTAATGCTATATATTCTTAATAATAAGCCAATAAACAAAACCACAACTATACAAAACCGCAACTATATTTTGTAGGCCAATAAATAAAGCAACTATTATATGTTTTTGGAATACAAAGCCACAACTATATTTTTTAGGTCAATAAACTAAGCAACAATTATATGTTTTTGGAATGCATTGTAATATAAAAGTGACCCAACTTATAGAACTGAAAAATTGGAAATATTCCGCAACTATATTTTGTAGGCCAATAAATAAAGCAACTATTATATGTTTTTGGAATACATATAAACAAAGTCACAACTATATTTTTTAGGCCAATAAACTAAGCAACTATTATATGTTTTTGGGATGAATTTTAATATAAAAGTGACCCAACTTATGGAAGTGAAAAAATGGAAATACAAATTGAATTAATATATCATGTAAATAATATAAAAGAATATTAATTTGACAAAACTCGTAGCTCATAGATTAAAAAAATATTATTTTTAATTTAAAATATAATTGACTAATTATATAATAAATTAGTATATTTGATTATTATTTATTTAAAAAATATGATTTTTTTTATTTTATTTTTTTAATAAATTAATATTTATTTTTCAAAATTTAATAATCTAAATTTATTATTAATAAATCATAATAATTAGGTTTTAACTAAATTAGTTAATTAAAACATTTTTGCTATTAAGAAATTAAGGATTCAATTTTCTATAGTTTTGGCTAGATTGAGCTCATAAGAAAATACAACAAGGAAGTGATCAATCTATTAAAACCAGTACAACCACATTAAAAATATAAATGTGTTTGATATAGCTGAAAACTTCATAAATATAACCAAAAAAAATCATTGCAACACTACATGTCTCAGCAATGCACACATTTACTTCATTAACCATGTATAAAAAGGTTATGTATAACTTTAATTGAGAAAAACAAATAAATTACACATCTTATTGTTAAATAGACCATTTTGCTAGATAAAATTTGTGTATATAAATGAATGTTATAAATAATAATGTGAAACTTATTATGAAGAACTTATTATAATTAGAATAATCTCAAATTCAGACACGAGCCACTTAGCATGAATCAATTCAACCTACCAAAATCTAACATACTACAACCATTAATAAAAAGCATTCAGACTAAGCATAAGCATATATTTAACATATTTCCTTGAAAATTATAAAAAAATCAACAATTCATCCACCTTAATTGAAATAAAAAACCTTCAACGACCAAAAACAACACCAGTAAATACAACATAAAAGTAACACAATCTATAACAAAATTCCCCATCTGCCGCATAATCCCGAAAGAGCGACCGATGGTGTTCCACCCTTATAGCTGCTTCTTCATTCAAAGTGTGGACGTCCATGGAACAATTGTCTCAACCTCTCCCTGGCGGCTGAACCCTTATCCATGGCCTCTCTCGCCATGACTTCATCTGACTCAGAGTCCTTGATCTTGATATAATCTGGCCCAGAGTCCTTGATATAATCTTCCCGAGAGTCCTCCATATTGATCATATTATCTGACCCGGAATCCGTCATATTGAGCATGCTGTCTTTTAACTCAAAGTCTACAGTAACTAGGTTGCCCTCCTTCATATAACTAATCGACATGATCGCAGTCTTTGTCTTTAGCACTTCTTCCTCTTGCGTTGCATATTCCCATTTCCACTGCAGCACTACCGTTTGCTGTTTCCACAGACTTATTCCCATGATTATCAATAACAATAGCAGCAACAGACGCAGAGATGCACGTTTCATCCTTCACTTTTGTGTTTACTATCTTTATTGTGTATGCCGAATCCACTGAGTCTTTGAAGAGCATGTAGATTCACGTGATGAAATATTCCATGACCACGCGATAGATATATATATAATGGGTCCTCCTCTAACTCTGCCATATATATATATATATATATATAGTCTTCCTCCAACTCTGCCATGCAGAGAAAGCAGATTCGGAGTGCTTTCATGTATAGAATCCCATGCAAAGGGAGAACAATAGTGGCAACGATTTCTTGGTTCCAACCCTATCCCCTCGGCGAGAGCGAATATATATATTAGGTCTTCCTCCAACTCTGCCATGCAGAGAAAGCAAATTCGGAGTGCTTTCATATAGAGGAACAACAGTGGCAACGATTTCTTGGTTCCAACCCTAACCCTAACCCTATCCCCTCAGCGAGAGCGAGTGTGTAAATTCATTGAACTGAACTCCAACGCGCTGTTTTCTGTTTGTCTCTCTTTCGGAAATTTAAGTTTTTATTTTAAGAAACCCTACAACTTCGTAAAGGTTTTACATGCAAGAAGAAGCCCCAAGAATGGTGAATTCGACTACGATGGTTATTTATGCTCGTTTTTCATGACTTAACTGGTCTAAATTTTGTAATCATTACTCATGTCTTAAATTCAAGGCCCCGTTTCTCTAAACCTTTTTGTGAGCATGCAGGCTGCAAGCTATATCTTTCATGTTTCATCGAAAGTG
Organism: Pinus albicaulis; assembly: GCA_034641835.2. NCBI lineage: Eukaryota > Viridiplantae > Streptophyta > Pinopsida > Pinales > Pinaceae > Pinus > Pinus albicaulis. The sequence goes on along the minus strand of CM076581.1, from coordinate 232,724,541 downwards.
GATACTGGATAGAACTCTCTGTTAAAATATGGTCCACGACATCTAAAATTACACTAGCACTTAACTTTTAATCATATCTGACTTAAAGTTACATAATATTAATATTTATAATGTTGTTGTATTTTATTTATTATAATTAAATATTGAATTGGTTGGAAAAACAAAATGCTTACTATAAAATTTATTAAATATTTATATATATCAAATTATATATAAATAACAATTTAAAAAATATCAAAGTTTACATCCAATTTCACAATAAACTCCATGTGCTTTTAGCCATAGTCATCATATCAATAATTAAATATTGAATTGGTTGGAAAAACAAAATGCTATTTTTTAGATGTTTCAAACCAACTAATGTGGTTCATCATCTACTTTATGGATCACAAAAATCTCATATCTAACAAAATGTTATCTATGTATTGAATGAATTAATTGTTAGATATTAAAGGGGAGGGTGGTGATCATTCACCTTAGTTGGTAAGTCGGTTTATCTTTCTTCTATGTATTAATGAATTAGTGGTTGGATATTAAGGACTGAATAAGTGGTTGGATATTAATGGTTGCAAGAGGAAGGTGGTGATCATTCACCTTAGTCGATAAGTCAACTTATTTTTATTTGAGAATTTAGGATAGACCACAATCAAATAGGAAATAAAATTTGTGTCGCTAGGTCAAGTTTAAGTCTTCAATTTTAGTAGACTAATCATGGTAGGGATTCTAAAATCATAATCTTTCATCGTCGTTTAGATTCTTCTCACTTGATCAAAGACTAATAAATACCTTGAAAATGATCCACTCTTTGATAAAGAGGTTCTCTAACACCTTGAAAATGATCCACTCTTTGATAAAAGTTTTCAACACATTGTATGGTCCACTTTATTCATCACAACAATTAAAAAATATATATTTTGGCCAATAGAAGCTCCACATTAGAACTTGGTACTCGCTTATTAAGGGTTGCAAAGGAGGGCACACATCACGTGTGCTTCCATTTCACTTGGGTGATAACATTCACGATTAGTTAGTATTTTTTTCAACTGAGTTGAAAGAGGCATATTTTTTCATTCCACTTATCTATAATTGTTGGCATCATGAAGAACCTTACAAATTTATTGGGAATAGACACTACAGGGAATGAGATCCTCAGAATGGTTGGTGTGGAATTCATATGGGCTTTGCAATGGCATTTCGTTATGGGAATAGACACTACAAGGAATGAGATCCTTGCAATGGTTTATGTGGAGTTTATAAGGGTTTTGGAATGGAATTTGGCTATGGGAGAAGTCTTTTACATTGGGAGCGGAAGGATAATATCACTCTTTTAAAGAAATGGTTATTTTTCATTAGGAGTTCAGGTAAGAGGTAGGCTATTAAAAACCCCATTAATGAGTGGTGCATTTTAAATTATACAACAAGAAATGTTCCCATTAGGTATGTAGATGATGTGCTCTTCGAATTTGTTTTAAATTTAGCACAAAAATTTCAAAAAAGTGAACAAATTTATGTTTAGAGGATTTTTTGTGAAATATTTACAAACAATTACCAACCTAAAATTGACTAGGAGATTCAAAAGGTCTGAAGTCTACATGAAGAGGTGCACCCAGAATTGACTAAGAGATCTAATGCCTATATGAAGAGATGATTCAACTCCATGTTTAGTATAATGAGTTGGTCATCAGTTTGGCTACAATCATGGAGATATTGGTAGACCAAAGGACTCATATTTGATGGGATGAAGAGGAAATTGATAGCCTTTGATGCCAAATTGAGCAACCCCGGAAAGGAAATGATCAACTTCAATGACTTTTTTAGTCATGGAAATGTTTTAGTTTTAGATTTAAATTATATCTCCTTCCATAGAGTGGGGGCCTCTCCACATGGATGGAGATCCCACTTAGCAAAATTGTTTGCTATGGACTCTAAATTTTGTTGGATTCTAACCTTGTTTTGGAGAATTTATATGTATGATAGTGATAGAATAAGGAACTTCTTCATTAGAATTTGTATTAATATAAATTTAAGAAAACACATATCATTAATTAAGCTATCCTCATATTGTACTCTTCTATAATGATGACTCCTTGAGCCAAGACTTATAATATGAAAGTATTTCCTATTATGATTAAAAGAAATAGAATATTTAAAATAAAATAACATTTTTTTTAAATAATATATGATAATGATAAAACAAAATAGTATTATTATTATCAAATGTAAATCAATACTCGACATAGATCCATATCACATAGGATCAAATCTCTTTAAGTGCACATCTTCTTTACTATGCAAAACTTAAGGAAGAGTTATCACCTCTAGAGATTCGATCTTTATTGGTTCTCAAATCCATCACCTAGGTTTAAGATGGATCTATATTGGTTTCCTTTAGATTATTTGTTTGTTTCTACCCAATTATTAAGTAGATATAGTTTTTTTTTGTAAGTCAAAATTCTATTCATTCTTTAAAAAAGATGTACATCGATAGTAGCATCAAAAAATAGGTGGTCTCACCCCGACTAGGTTTTTTGACCACTGTATACAACATATGAAAAAAGTACAAAAATGAAACTAAGGACATTCTCAAAAACCGAGAAGGCCAAAGGCATTAGAAGACAAGTAAAACATAGAGAACACATGTAGTCATGCTAGTCATATGATGTGATGGAGGTTGGGTTGTTCGGGGTTGTCCTAGGAGGAGGCAGAGGTCGAAATGAGCATTGGACATGCTCCTCGAAATGAGCCATCCAAGACTCTAGCTTATCCAACTTCTCCGATAGCAGGTTTTGTCCTCGCCAAACCACCATAATATGCTCTTGGACGTGGAATTGAAAGTAGTGAAATTTATCCAATGTAGCTACCAGTTCCACATCTTCCTCCTCTCGGATCCATTCCTCAATTTCTAATTTCTCCACTAGGGATTGAATCAAATCTCTACAATTTTTTAGGAAACAATTTTGAATGACCCTCGAACCAAGAACTAAAGAATATTCACCCCCTTGTCATCCTGAGCCACTACAATGTGGTGCCACGCCTCTCGTCAGTGTTCACGCCGATCGAACCTCGCGACCCTTCACCGAGATGCCACCCCCTTAACCACCCCACAAACTAGCCACCATCCTCCGGGAGCTTCCCGTGGTCTTGCCCTCTTCTTAGAGTTGGGCACATCATGGATGGACTAGAAGCTTCACTTTCAATGCACTAGACCCTCTAGGCATGCCCTAACCACACCCACCAGGCCTGCCACACCCAGTGTAGAAAACAACAGTCTCCTAGACAAGTTCGCAGAATTGCAACACCTGTAACCACACAACGTTGCACAGACTCAGGAGATCCGCCACCGCACTAGTCGCACCACCCCAGGCTCAAACACAGAGAGGTATTTTAATTCAAATAATTAAAATGCAGGAGGGTCGAAAGAAGCACAAAATTACCCAAAACACTTTGAGGACATGCCCCCAAACCACACCAGCAGAAAGAGACCACTTCTACATCCAAGATTCTTGCTCCCTTCCCCATGAAAGACAAAAAAAACCTCACATGGAGAATCCAAACAACCCAATTATGGGCCCAGAAGCTAAAAGACGAAATCCATATACAAAACCTCCACAACTCCCAGGACGTTGGAAATATTTTCATTGATTGCAAAGGAGCAGATCCAGATCAACAAAGGTATACAGGAGTAGTAGCAAAGTCAAAGGAGCAACAAGTAAAAAGTGTACTGAAGGGGCATCAAATAAGTAAAGGAGAAACATATATGTCTACTCAACTTAGTGTTCCTAAATTGATGTCATAAATTGTCAACCAGGGCTAGTAAACTGTTGAAGTGAAGTGCACCATATGTGCCTAGGTATCTTCTTCCTACTTCGTTTTGCTTAATGTTTTTCTAGTGTTTTTGGTTTTGTGTTTTTATACTAAGGGGAAAGAACTGAATTGCTAGCAAAGAGAAGTTACTGATCACACTAAAACAGAATAAAATCTACTCTAAACTATGAATGGCACCTAAAAACAGAAAATGTTAATCCACAGATTGTAAAGCTGATAAGAAAAGTAACTCATAACATTAAACTCAGTCCAATTCATTTCATTAGAGGTATGTTGGAACAAACTGAGAAAAGGATTAGTTTGATGTAATGAGGTTCTCTTTAGTAAACAACAACTTAAAATATCACAGAGAAAATCTCATCCGTTGTTAGAAATTTGTTGGAACATTTTGAGAAAAGATTATCTGCAACATAGTAAGGAACCCTATGCTAAAATAACTTATGACACTAGAATTAACTCATTTTGCAACTCAAAATGTTACTATTAAGTCTCGTTCAAATGTTAGGGATCTCTTGGAACAACTTGGGAAAAAGGTTGTTTGTAAAATTATGAGAAATTGCAGAACAGTCAAGAGCTCAAAATGATATAACTAATTCTTGTTCATATGATAATGATGTGTTAGAAGAAGTTAAGAACAAGAGCAGCTTATAAAAAAATGAGGGTCTTTTAAGTCTAATTAACAGGACTGAAATGTAATTAACTAATAGAACTGAAATGCAATGAATGGAACTGAACTAAAATGCAATTAACTCAAGAGTACTACAGCTATATCTCATTCACGCATTATTGATATATTGGAACAGCTCATGAGAACAAGATTGAATGTAAAATTCGATGTAAGTAAATAACATAAGCATGATGTAAGAGGATAAACTTGGAAAACTGCCTAAGTTAAGAACAAAACAGAGTTAAAGGTCACTTATCTAGAAAATATGCACAAATCCTTTCGGACAGTAGGGGCCCTCTACCATCAGATTGGCACACGAATCCTTAACTCCTTAAAGTTGCTTCAGATCATGCATCAAAGTTATACTTCTTTCATTTAAGGAAAAACGCTCAGAAATAGAGTATCACAGTCTTTGAGAACTAACAACAAAACATCAACTAACTGTTTCTCGGTTCATCGAGTTATTTTTATAAGAAAATACATAACTGTCATTGAGTAGAAATAGGCATAGGTGTCTTTTATAATCAAAATCGAACTAGAACTCCTGTTGAGGACTTGTATTTTGCTAAAGACACCTGTAGAGACCTTATCCTTGTAGAAGTTTGCTTCTTGGTTTTGGCTTTGTCCACGTGCATAACCACTTTCATATTTTTGCTCAACCTTCGTGGAGGACAAGGAATGATGTAGGAGAGTTCTGGAATTTAACCATATGTGTCTTTCCTTCAAATGACACTTGTAACATGTGTAAACATAAATATGGCTACGGAATATGCGACTAGCTACAGAATGACTGCATTCTATAGCTAAGTCTGCTCAAAAATCACTATGACAACAAAACCACAAAAGTATAATAAGTCAGTCATTGCATGCATTCTTAAAGTGATTTTAATCATTCCTATTGATCTTTTAAGCCTATAGCTAATAAAGGACAAATGGAATGAAGTGAAATTTGGTGAAAGGAAAGGACATCTTTAGGGCTCAACATACCCCCACTGCAAAACTTTTGCATGTCCTCATGCAATCAATCCATGTATTCTGAAACTTCAGCCAAGACATCTAGCTTCCTTTTTCTGCTTTGCTTGGTGTTCAATGGCATCCTAGGCTTCCTTATGACCAACTTGAACCTCAGATTTATAAGTGCCCTATTCAAATTCTTGTTTTTCTTCTTCAGTTTCTCACTAGCCTTGTACAATTTTTCCATTTGCAGAGAGAGAGTTGTGTTCATGTCACTTTTCAGTTTGACTTGTTCCCTTAAAATTTCATTGTCATTTTTTATATGCCTATTGAGTACTTCCAATTCATATTTGTCTCTTCTCAGCACTTCAATTGAAGATTCTTGTGGGCTAGGAGTTCTTTCTCTGTTTTCTGAGGCTCTTTTTTCTAATGATTCAACATAATTATAGATTTGTTGTTGGGTTGGGTCTACCTCCGGAGTTCCTCTATCGGGATTTTATTCGTACTGGTACTCAGGAGATCTGTCAATTGGTGTCTCTTCATCTTTAATATCTATGATTCCTGTTTTTTTAACTCTTGTCTTCTTCAATATGCCTTTAAGCCTATTACTTCTTCTCAGTTTAGATGGTCCCTCACCTCTCTTCTTAGCATCCTTTCTTATTATCTTTTCCTTTTTGAGCTATTTCTTGATTTTGGCCAATTTTTCAGAGATAATCTCCTCACTGTCTTCTTGTATTGTTTTATCAGTTTTAATTTCAACAGATTTGGAAATTTTTCCTCTCCTTCTTTTTCTTACAAGTTTTCCTTTAGACATAGTTTCTTTAGGTTCCTCAAAATGATTTCTCAAGAGGAACTCTTCCCAATTGTCTCCTACCTTTTTCAAATGATGCTCAATTAGAATTTTAACTAGGCCATGATGATATAAGGTGGTTTTTAAGAACTGAACCCTTTTTTGGACATTAGAAGCCATCCTCTTTAGGCTATGGAGCATGAAAAAGGGTAAATTTATCTCTTCATCTAGGAAATTCATCATAAGCCGAATGTGATAAACATATAGGGTGCCAAACCTTCCTTCACAGGTTATAAAACTTTGTAGAATTAGCAATGTATTTCGCCATTTATTTTTCAAGGTTGAACTAGGAATGCCTTTCTTGAAAACTGAAATGGCGTTTTTAGCATCTGTCTCCATGCTTCATTGTGAAATTCTTTGTTTTTAAACCATCGTTCACCTTGCCTTGGCAACTCTGTTTTTTCTGCTATGAAGGATTTTGTGATAATGAACTTGACATCACCTATTTCAACTTCTGACCCGTTGAATGACCGGGAAAATGACTTGGTGACCTCCTTGTGAAATCCATTGAACTTCTCCAAAAAATTTAGCCATCCAACCTGCTGTAACATCTCTTTAATCTATGGGTAACCTTCTAGATATTTGGTTCCGACTGGCTCAGACCTTACAATAAGTCCCATGGCTTCTTTTCCTCAACTTCAATTTACTACTCTATTACTGCTCTCCTATGTGAGGTAAAAATGGCTGTAAAGGGTTGTTTCACCCTAAAGATGACTTCTCTGTTTCTGCGGATAGGAATTGGCTACGGAAAAATGACATGAAGTGGATATGGGATGAGTGAAATACGGTGAGGGTAAATCATACGAATGATTGAGTTTGAGAGTTTTCATGGAGTAAAAGACTGCGGAGAAACCTCATGAGGATTTCAAAATCATCAATGAATATTTCGGGTTAGTGAAGTGACCTAATAGGTCACTTCAAGTACTGACCGTTAAATTTTAATAAATGATCATTTGATATGGAGCGAAATGGAAGGGATTTTTTCAAGGATTTTATGATAGGCTTGATCAATACGAATAATCAAAATAACTTTATGAAACATACATATGACTTAACCATACTATATCTTTCATAATCTGCGATCATAATAATTTCACACAATTTTACCTTAGCCTTTCTTTTGATTTTTGTTGTTTTAATATGCTTTGTCTTTCCTTTGAAAATTATTGATCTTTCAGTCTTCATGATCCTTTTGATTTTGCTTGTTGAAGTAGGTGTGCAGGATCAATTTGCTGCTGAACAAGTGGTTGCTGAATGGTTGGCTGCAGAATATCTGGCCGTAGAATGTCTGGCTGTAGAATATCTAGCTGCAGAATGTACCTCTAAAAGCTTTGAGACATGGAACGAAATTATTTGAATATGGATGGAATGAAGTATGAAAAAATGGATCATGAAATATAGTGGAATGAAGCATGAATGAAGTGAAATATGATGGAATGAAATGGATCATAAATGTGGAGTGGAATGAAATATGAAAAGTGGCCCGCAACTTATGATTTGTAATACTCAATTGCAGAAAAAGATCAATTTTGAAAATCTGAATGAAATGAGATGAATCATGAAATGGAGTGAATGAAGTATGGATGAATGGAGTGAATGAAATATGGATGAAGTGAGATATGATGGAATGAAATGGATCATAAGTGGAATGTGATATGTAAAATGAGCCTGCACTTATGATTTTATGATAGTTGTTTGCAGGAAAAGGACAATTTTGAAAAGCTAAAGTGTCAAAAGGATTCTGATTTTCACCTTATATTTTCTGCATAAACATGCTAATCAATGATTAGTTTTCATGTTTATACTTTATTTATTTATTTATTTATTTATTTATTTATTTTTATTTTTTTATTTTTTTTAGCATCTGATTTCAGAAAATACAATTAAGTTGATGAAGAAGAAGGATTCTTCTTCATTAAATTCACATCACTGTTCTCTTGGAATCTCTTGACAAATTCTTCTCTTGAAAGTGGCTTATGATACAGTTTCAATCTATGACCATTTACAATAAAAGTCACCTTATCTTCATCTATTGGCCTAATTTTTATTGCTCCATTGTCAAAAAATTTCACAATTTCATATGGCCCAAGCCAATGTGTTTGGAATTTACCTTGAAAATATTTGAACTTTGAATCAAACAAGAGGGCCCAGTGACCTTCTTTGAATTTCCTATCCTTAATGTACTTATCATGCCATCTAGTCCTTTGATGTTGGACTATATTTGTTCTCTGGACTGCATCTTGTCTGATCTCATCCAATTCATTAATCTGCTCCAATCTGTGCTTTTGTGCTTCTATTAGATCAAGTCCTAGTTGGACTGCCATTTTAAAAGTTTGAATCTAAAACTCTATGGGAAACAAGACTTGTTTTCCATAAACAAGTTCATAAGGGGTATGACCTGTTGTGCTTCTCCATGTAGTTCTATAGGCCCACAAGGCTTCAGAAAGCCTATCTACCTAATCTCTTCTATGTAAATGAACAATATTTGTTAGGATCCCTTCAATGACCTTATTAGTAGATTCCACTTGGCCATTTTCTTGTGGATGATAGGGAGTAGATTTTCTGTGTCTAATTTTGTACCTCTCCACCATTTGTTCCACTAGCCTTGATGTGAATTGAGCTCCTTGATCTGTAACAATTTCTCTTGGGACACCAAAATGAGTAAAAATATCCTCAAAAATAAAATTAACTATAGATGATTCAATAGCAGAAATTAATGGCTTGGCCTCTACCCATTTGGTAACATAATCAGTGCAAAATAATACATATTTCTTTTGTCTTGAGGGAGGACTAATAGGTCCTACAAAATCTAAATCCCATTTCTCAAAAGGTTCAATATGTACCTGAGGCTGCAATGGCATCTCACCTGAAGGAGAAGGTTTCCCTACCCTTTGGCAGCTGTCACACCTTTTGACATACTCTTTAGCATCTTTAAAGAGGGATGGCCAATAGTATCCTAAATGAAGGATCTTATAAGTTGTCCTTTTATCAGCAAAGTGTCCACCATAAGGTTCATCATGACATGCCTTGAGGATCTCAGGTATCTCATCTTCTCGAACACATCTCCTAATGATAAATTCTGGACCTGTTTTGTATAACTCATTAGCAACCCATGAATATTTTGCACTGTCATAAATGATCTTTATTTTGTCTCTTGCATTCATTATTGAAGGAAATTTCCCTGAAACTAAATAATTAGCAATGTCAGCAAACCAAGGAGTTTGAGTAGAAATTGCAAAAAGATATTCATCGGGGAATTGATCTTCAACTGGAGTATTGTCTTTGATGTTTTGGAGTCTAGATAGGAAATCAGCTACTGTGTTTTGTTTCCCAGGCCTATCTAGAATGGTAATGTTGAATTCCTGTAAAAGCAATAACCATCTTATGACTCTGCCATTAGTAATTGATTTTTTCATTAGATATTTAATTGCAGAGTGATATGTGTGAACAAAAGTTTCATAGCCTGTTATATAGTGTCTGAATTTATTTATGGCATGAACAACAACTAAGAACTCTTTTTCAGTTACAGTATAATTTAACTCTGAAGGAGTCAAATTTTTACTTGTATAGTAGATGGCATAAGGAATCGGGTCTTTTTGTCCCAATACTGCTCCTAAAGCTGTATCCGAGGCATCTGTTGAAATATGAAAAGGTAATTTCCAGTTAGGTCCCCTTAAAATAGGTGCTTCAGAGATTTTTGTTTTCAGGGTCTCAAAGGCTAACTGGAAATCAGGATTCCACTTGAATTCATAGTCCTTGGTGAGTAATTTTAAAAGTGGAGATGCTATCTTGGTGAAGTTTTCTATAAATCTTCTATAATACCCTGTAAATCCTAGAAAACTCCTAACATATTTTTGACAACTTGGAACAGATAAGTTAGAGATGACTTCAACTTTTGACTCATAAACTCTAATCCCATCCCCTGAAATGTGATGCCCCAAAACAATCCCTTCAGTAAACATCATAAAACACTTCTCATGGCTTAGTGAAAGATTTGCTTCTTTACATCTCTTTAAAACTTTTTCCAAGTTTGTTAAGGCTTCTTCAAATGTGTTTCCATAGACTGTGAAATCATCCATATATACTTCTACACAATCATGTATTAGACCTGAAAATATTCCTAGTACTGCCCTTTGAAATGTTGCAGGTGCATTGCATAGTCCAAATGGAAATACTCGGTAAGCATAGGTATCCCAAGGACAGGTAAATGTGGTTTTGTCTTAATCTTCAAGTGCTACTTGAATTTGATTATAACCACTAAACCCATCTAAAAATGAAAAGTACTTTTTGCCAGCTAATGTATCCAACACCTAATCTATGAAAAGTAGGGGAAAATGATCTTTAAGAGTAGCTTTGTTTAATTCCTGGTAGTCAATATATACCCTCCATTTACCATTTTTATTTCGCACAATTACCAAAGGAGAAACCCACTGATTGTCTAAAATGGGATAGATAAAGTTAACATTTAACAATTTCTGCAATTCTTCTTTAACAATCTCCCTAAGGTTTGGATTCATCCGTCTCTGAGGTTGTCTGATTGGTTTACAATTTTCCTCTATGTAGATGTGATGAGTGCAAGTCTTAGGGCTTATCCCTTTCATATTAGTGTACTCCCATGCATATGCAGAAGAATGTCTCTGTAATATTTTGACTAGCTTTTCTTGTTGATATTTCTCTAGGTTCTTGTTTATGTTTAAAGTTTTACCTGGAAATATCTCAATTGTAGAGCTGCCAAACTTATCCATGGAGTAAATAGACATCTGTCTTGATGATAAAAACTCAATGTTGGATTCTTCTTGAAATTGTTCGTGTTTGTATTCCGAAGAGGATTCAAAATTTTCGAATGTATTTAGAATCTGGCTATCTTCACTAATTTCTGAAATTGTGAAGAGAGGTTGTATGTCTTCTTCATCCTAAATCCATTGAGTATCATCTAACTCTATAATTTTTTTTGCTGGAGGATACAAGGTAAATTTCTTGGTTGAACTACCATCGGAGATGTACATATCACCGGATCTACAGCTAATGAAAGCATCAGTTGTAGCTAACCAAGGTCTTCCTAATATAATAGGATGTCCTCCTAGATTATTTTTAGGATTTAGGATCATAAAATCCACAGCATACTCCCAAGAATCTAAGGACACTGGAATGTCTTCTATTACCCCATCAGGTTTAATCACAGATCTATCTGCTAATTGTAATAATGTGGGTGTAAAAAGAAGATTAGGAAGTTTTATTTTATCCATGATTTGTCTACTCATGATATTGATTGCTGCTCCTAAACCAATAAGTTTGTTTTGGATCTCAGTTCCATTGATGTGTATTTTAACAACTAGATTTCCTGGGTCTAGATACTTTGGAATAGCAATCTTACCCATCATGATGTCTGCTATTTTTCCTGCCAGTTGAATTTTCTTTGTCTCTTTTATTCTTTTTCCTATTTTTTTATGCTCAACTCCTTTATTGTCTTTGCTAAGATTGGAATTTCCTTGATAGCTTGTAATAATGGGATCTTAATACAAACATTCCTTAGCTCATCTAGGAAATCATAATTAGGCACCATAATTTGTTTTTCTACACCCCTATCAATTTGTAATCTTTCTAGAAAGGGCGATGTAAAGGTGAATGTTGATGGCTGCTCTAATATAGGAGTTGAAATTATTGGTTTTTTTTGTTTTGATTTTTCAATATTTGGGTCTTGAAAAGATGTGTTCTCTTCAAAAAAATTATTTACCCGTAGAGAATCTTCCTCAGAGTTGTTTTTCTCTTGTATGATTACAGAAGGTTTCTTCTTTTCAATTATTCTTCCAGACCTAAGTCGAACATCTTTAAGGTCTAAAGGAGTAATCAAATAGGTTGGGAACTGTTGGCCTTCTATCATGTATGTGTTCTGAGGATTTTTATTGTTGGGGTTTGGTATGGGTTGGGTAGGTAACTGATTTGCTTTCTAAGGAAATGGTAATGGAAGTGGTGGATTTTGATGTTGTGGATTTTGTTGAGGAGGGAAATTTGGATATGGTGGATATTGATAATACTGAGAGTATCTTCCATAGGGATTTTGTGCTCCTTGTGCCCAAGTTTGAGATTGATTTTGGAATTGGGGTCAAGGTTGCTGCCAAGAATTCCAATTTGGTGGGGGTCGATTATACAGCTGATCATGGAATCCTTGTGTTTGAGGTCCTTTCCAAGGCCTCCTAGAGACAAAATTGAGAGATTCTGTGGAATTTGTAGGGGTTTCTTCTTGAAAGACAGCTTTAAGACCAGGAAGTGAAGGACAACTCCTGGTATCATGTTTTTTTGAGCAAATTACACAATTCTCTACTATTTTTTCATCCAAAGGGCACTCTCTCAAGGCATGCTTCTTTCTACATTTGGGATAAAAGATTTCTAAGGCATCAGATTCAGCTTTTTGCTTGTTTTGTAACTTAAGGGTGTTTATTTGTTCACTAAGACTCCCTAAAATGTCAGATTTTAATTCATCAAGCATATGTCCTATTTCTGCCCTACTTACTGTCCTAGAAGCAGACTTACTTGCCCTTGCAAGAGCAGGGTCTCTTGGTCCTTTTACAGTTTTAGATTTCCCTCTTGAAAGGTTGATACATAATTCAGCTATTTCAGGTAATGTGAGCTGAGATATATCCCCTTTTCCCATCATATTAAGGATATCTAGTCATTCATCCCTAATTGTCTTCAACAAGAGAGATTTCAAAGTATTTTGATCTAAGTTTTCCATTTTTTCTCTCTTGATGTTATAGTTAAACCTTTCCAACAAATCTTCCAGATTTTCATCTTCTCTTTGTAGCATTTTAAACACTTCCTCCTTATGGTTGACTGGCATACAGTAATCCAAATACCTCTCTAGAAATTCATGTTTCATGTCTTCCCATGTCCTAATAGAATTGTTGATCAAACTCATAAACCATTTTAATGTTGCTCCTTTCAATGTTGAAGGGAATAGTTTAAGTTTTTGGGCATCTTGTAAGTAATCATAGGTTCTACATAGGACTTCAAATTCAAATACGAAGGTTTCAATATCTTCACTTTTGAGTCCATTAAATTTTGGAAGGACATAGGGTGAAATATTTTTCATAGTTGCATTGGTTTCTTCATCTACTATAAGAAACCAAAAAGAGCTTCCCATTTCCTTCTACCTCTTCCTCTGCCTCCTTCTTCACCTCTACATCCTTCTCCTTCTGCACCTCTACCTCCTTCTCCTCTACCTCTACCTCTACCTCCTCCAAATAGTGTATGTTCTCCATTAAAGACTCCTCCTCCCCCTTCTTCTGCCATGGTTGATTCTTCTGTGGAAGTGGAAAATTTTATGTCTCTAGCAGGGGTCCTTGAATCTTCTTCTAAGACAAGTTCAGTGGATGAAGTGGAAGGTCTTTCTGATGGAATATCTGATCTTAATTCTTCTAGGAGTCTATGATCAGTATATTATGGGATGTGGGTTTGAGTTTGAGGTCTGCTGCCTCTTGGTCTTGGTGGAACAAGTGGTGTTCTAGGAATCAAGCTTCTGCTTCTTATAAATCTACCCATTGAGTCTCTTTCTCTACGCATATCATTGTTTTTGAGAGGTAAGAAATAAGGCTACCTAGTTACACTTCCCCGGAAACGGCACCAAAATGTCTACTCAACTTAGTGTTCCTAAATTGATGTCATAAATTGTCAACCAGGGCTAGTAAACTATTGAAGTGAAGTGCACCATATGTGCCTAGGTATCTTCTTCCTACTTCATTATGCTTAGTGTTTTTCTAGTTTTTTTGGTTTTGTGTTTTTATACTAAGGGGAAAATAAATGAATTGCTAGCAAAGAGAAGTTATTGATCACACTAAAACTAAATAAAATCTACTCTAAACTATGAATGGCACCTAAGAACAGAAAATGCTAATCCACAGATTGTAAAGCTGATAATAAAAGTAACTCATAACATTAAACTCAGTCCAATTCATTTCATTAGAGGTATGTTGGAACAAACTAAGAAAAGGATTAGTTTGATGTAATGAGGTTCTATTTAGTAAAAAACAACTTAAAATATCATAGAGAAAATCTCATCCGTTGTTAGAAATTTGTTGGAACATTTTGAGAAAAGATTATCTGCAACATAGTAAGGAACCCTATGCTAAAATAACTTATGACACTAGAATTAACTCATTCTGAAACTCAAAATGTTACTATTAAGCCTTGTTCAAAGGTTAGAGATCTCTTGGAACAACTTGGGAAAAAGGTTGTTTGTAAAATTATGAGAAATTGTAAAACAGTCAAGAGCTCAAAATGATATAACTAATTCTTGTTCATATGATAATGATGTGTTAGAAGAAGTTAAGAACAAGAGTAGCTTATAAAATAATGAGGGTCTTTGAAGTCTAATTAACAGGACTGAAATGTAATTAACTAATAGAACTGAAATGCAATGAACGGAACTGAACTAAAATGCAATTAACTCAAGAGTACTACAGCTATATCTCATTCACGCATTAGTGATATATTGGAACAGCTCATAAGAACAAGATTTATTGTAATATTCGAGGTAAGTAAATAACATAAGCATGACGCAAGAGGATAAACTCAGAAAATTGCCTAAGTTAAGAACAAAACAGAGTTAAAGTCACTTATCTAGAAAATATGCACAAAGCCTTTCAGACAGTAGGGGCCCTCTACCATCAGATTGGCACACGAATCCTTAACTCCTTAAAGTTGCTTCAGATCATGCATCAAAGTTATACTTCTTTCATTAAAGGAAAAATGCTCAGAAACAGAGTATCACAGTCTTTGAGAACTAACAACAAAACATCAACTAACTGTTTCTCGGTTCACCGAGTTATTTTTATAAGCAAATACATAACTGTCATTGAGTAGAAATAGGCATAGGTGTCTTTTATAATCAAAATCGAACTAGAACTCCTGTTGAGGACTCGTATTTTGCTGAAGACACCTGCAGAGTCCTTATCCTTGTAGAAGTCTTCTTCTTGGTGCTTTTTCCACGTGCATAACCACTTTCAGATTTTTGCTCAGCCTTCATGGAGGACAAGGAATGATGTAGGAGAGTTCTATAATTTAACCATATGCGTCTTTCCCTCAAATGACACCTGTAACATGTGTAAACATAAAGATGGCTACGGAATATGCGACTAGCTACAGAATGACTGCATTCTGTAGCTAAGTCTGCTCAAAAATCACTATGACAACAAAACCACAAAAGTATAATAAGTCAGTCATGCATTCTTAAAGTGATTTTAATCATTCCTATTGATCTTTTAAGCCTATAGCTAATAAAGGAAAAATGGAATGAAGTGAAATTTGGTGAAAGGAAATGACATCTTTAGGGCTCAACAATATACATTCATGGTTTGGTAGAACATTTATGTTCGAATGTTCATTGAGTTGAATTGTTGTGATGCAAAGGCAAGACTCCAAGGCAAAAACATTGTTATTTGATGTTGGCATTAATTCGATGAATTTAATCATTACATGTGGCTGAAATTAATATTGGATTATTTATGTAATTTATGGTCTAATATTCAAGATATGAAGTGTTTGTAAATGAATGAGTGGAAGGAAGAGAGCTATCAAGCCTATTCACTTCCTATTCCTTTGAGGGATACAAACAACTAGAAAAATATCTTTATAAAATATGTGATTTTTAAAGGTATAAAATGGTTAGAGAGCTGGAGAATGTGTGAGAGTTGATTGAGATATTATGCACATATGGAGTTGATGTGAAGCAGATTTTAAGGGAGAAGAGGAAAAAGTAAAGATGGAGATATGCAGAGTTTATAACCAGGTAAACCAAGATTTTTTTTCATGTTGTGTGAGGGGATTGTGGTCTCCTTTCAATTTGTGTCTTGATAGAAAGTTCAATTGGAGCTGTTTGAGGTGAGAACCTCCTGTGGGTGGTATCTTGCATAAAACACATGGAAGTTGGAGCTTCCTTGCATGTTGTAGCGTACAAAAAGTTAGGGTAGCAGCCTCCTGTAGGTTGGAGCCTACAAAAAATCAAATGTAATAAGGATTAGGAGCTTGCCTTTTCATCACAACAATAATAAAATCATGGTTTTCTCCCTTTTGGGTTTCCACTTATATCTGGTTTCCATGTGCATAATTATTATGTGTTGATAAAATGTGTTACTTTGCTTATTACTTGATGTTCACATATTCAGTCTATTGATCACTATTTATTAAGTTGCTCATGTAATGGTTTTTTTAATGAGTTTAATAAGAGAACTTTAAGGTCCATGAATGACTAAACTGATTCACCCCCCCCCCAGTTTAGTCAAGGGTTCATGAATTGGTATCAAAGTCGGTTCCTTCTGTATAAGTCTAACAACTTGAAGGTTGGTTTGGTAGAGTCATGGACTATCAAAGTGCACCTGTGTTGAGTTCAACAAGATTTCATGAATGGAGATATAAGGTTAAAACATATTTAATGGCTTATGGACCTGAGGTATGGAAGCTTGTATGTGATAGTTACTGCAAAGAATCTCCCTCTTTGCAATAACAACAGTGGAATGTCAAGGCAAAATGTGTAATGTATAACAGTGTTCATAACAAGGATCTTGATACAATAATGGATTTAACTTTTGCAAAATAAATTTGGAATAGATTGCATCTCATGCATGAAGGAGACACTAGTAGTTGCATTGTTAAGAAGAAGAAGATAAACAAGACGAAGAAAAACCCCTTTCAAAAGGAAAAGGTTCAATCAAATGAGGTACCTGCTAGTATGAATGGACAAGCCAAACTTGACCTTGTTTTGATTGAAACAGGAAGATTGAATAATGAAAACAAATATTTGAATAAATTAGTGCAGATATGTGATGAGAGAGAGCATAAGTACAAGGAGGAAATTATCGGTTTGAAGAAACATCTTGAAGAAGCTAGGAGAATAGAGGTGATGATGACTAATCGGCTAAAGGAGAAAGAGGTATAGTGTGAGAGATTAGAGGCTTAGATTTTTTCAAGTAAAAGTGATCTAGTTGAAAAGAACATATTATATATAAGGTTATAAAAACATAATATCTCCATGAAGAACTCAGAAAAATCATCTATTCAAGAGGACGCCACAATGTTCAAAACACATGTAGAATATGAGACAAGCGGTGTGGTTAAAAAGGAGACAAACAAAGGCAAGGACCATAGTCAAGATGAAAAAAATGGATTGAAGAAAGTGCAATCTGCTCTTAAATATGAGGTTATGAAGCATGTAAGAATTGAAAATAGCAGTGCCACATGCCTCCATTGGCATAAACTTGGCCATACATCAACACACTGTTGGAGAAACCAAACCAAATATTATCAGCAAGAGATGCAGAAGGAAAAGAAGCTACCTCAAGCAAGAAATCGAAGGATATATATATCTACTAGAAAATGATATGTCATCGGGTACATAAATTTCTTCTATGCTATTGTTTCTTCTGCTATGCATTTGTACATAAGGTTTTTGACTGCAAACATGTTGAAACTAAAAATAGAAAATACAAACATTTTATGGGCAACACAAGGTGTTATAAGCGTAATAATTCAGGCTACATAGCCAAAGAATAGAATGTGTCCTGCACCCTAAATAACTCTAGACAAAATATGTAGACTGCAAGAAAACCAAACAATGTGACAAAAGGAAACAAAGATAGTAGAAGGGTGTCTACTAAAGATTGGAAAAATAAGAAAAATGAACAACTTCTAACTTCAATAACTAAATGAATTCATCATGAGCCTAAGGGGGAGTTTCTCATGGAGGTAATGAATAATTTATCAATGGATGTTAGAGTTGCATCTGCTGAGGGGGAGAGTAGTCGCATTAATGTGCATTAGAAATATGACAATCAAGCATATAGAAATCATTTGGAGGCACAAAGGGCTTTTTTTATAATTAGGGATAAGATGAATTACATGCATTTGGGAGATCATCCCTCTATTTAAAGGGAGATAAATTTGACCATCCAAAATAACTTATCCTAAGATAGAACAACATCATTTCAGGGGGAAATCAACTCTGTTAATAACATGGAAGCCTAAGCAAACAAAGCCCATTTTTTCTAGATGATCAAAAATAGAAGCTTTGGCACTACCTCACTTACATGGTCAAGTTTATTATTAAAGTATATTGCATCATCTCACAAGGCACAAGAAGAAAACATGAGGCAATAAATGATGACTATCAAAATTCATAATGCCTCCCGTACAAGAAACTTCATACAAGGAATTTTTTTGAAATAATGGGAAGGAGTTGAAATATATATATATATAATCAAGTCCAAAGAAAAAAAAACACAAGAAATTTAAATGAATGAAGCTTAGACATTATGAAAAGTAGCTGCCTACATTCCTATTTACCCACATTATTGCATATGAAAATCTAGGATTGTATTAAAGTACTTGATGAAAATGTTGGAAAAATGCTTGATGGAAGTGGTGGAATCATGAAGAGAAGAAATATCACAAAGCATTTTACAGGGAGAGAATCCCTGTTTTTATTTCTTGATTATGGAATTTATATGATCGCAGCATATGATGCCTTTGTAGGTGTTGATTTATATCCTATTCGTCCCTACAAGCCATGAAAGAAAATGAAATCGTTTAATGTTAGCAATGAGAAAAAAATGACAGTAAAAATTATAATCCCCTCAAAAGTGATGATAATATAATATCACACAATGTAGAAAAATAAGAAATTGCAGTTGGACGTAAAAGAGAAGGCATCAAGCAGCCATGGTGGTGGAGGGAACACCGACCATGATCGTGGAAGCTAAGAGGACAACAACTCACTAAGAAATGAATGGTTAAAGTCACAAAAATTATGTTTCAAGCTATGGCACTGGAAAAATCTACAGAGGATGATCACATTGTGTGTCTGCAAGTGTTAAAGATAATGAAAAGAAAAAACAATAAGAAGGATGCATAAGGAAAAATGTTCATTATCATTATATCATTACAAATTTTCATTATCATTATCATTATTCATCAATGGTTCAAACCCATAACTCTAAGAATACTGCAACTTGGTATGCATAATTCATTCGTGCCACAGTTTTGAAATCTGGTGCATTAAATGATGAAGAATTGAAAAAAAAAAAAAAGGAAGTATATTGTACTCAATAAATATTTTTCTCGTTGGATTCATATTTAAATTAAGCAGAATTCAAATGGCCACAATAAAATTCATGGAGAGATGCATGAGATCTTATCCAGATGGAAAAAATAGATATATATGAAGATCCACATAATGTATAATCCCCATCTCCGAGCAGAGCTCCAGCTGGCACAATCATTCATAGGATGAGTATGCATATAAATGAGGAAGTGAAAAAGTGTCATTGATGAGTGAAAGAGGGCCTTAGAAAGAAATTTTAGTGAAATCTGGACTATTACAACATAATCTAGCAGTTGCAGCAGCATTAGTTGAATGGTTGAGCGTTACCTGTAAAAATGATGCACTGATGCATGTGGATCTTATGTTATTTGCGCTCTTGTTGATATAGTAGCCATGAATGTTGTTCTCAATTGTGGTGACCCCAACTACGTGGCTCTTTTACCATTAGGTTTTATTATTTTTCTTGATGTCACACAGTCGAGGTTGGGTAGCAATTTCATTACTGAAAAAATCTCCAGTGGCTCATTATTGACTGTGGCTTTCCAGATTTTAGTCGAACCTGTTCCAACAGAAAAGTTATCTTTAGGGTCGGTGGCAGTTGTCAATAGCCTCCACTAGTAAAAAAAGATGAAATTAATGACCAGGTGACTAAAAAATCTAGTGGCCGCAATTATTTCAAGTGAATTACTATTAAATTTGAGGAATTTTAATTGATTGAACTAAAAATGACTAATTTAGTCTAGGAATAAAATATACGACTAGATGATAAGTGACTAAACTAAAAGAGACTAACTTGAATGACTAATTTAATCTTGGGATAAAATATATGACTAGATAATAAGTGACTAAACTAAAAATGACTAACTTAAATGACTAATTTAGTCTAGGATTAAAATATATGACTAGATAATAAGTGAGAAAATTAATATGATGAATGTAAATGACTATTATAGTCCAAGAACAAAAATATGACCAAATAACAAGTACAACAAGTATATGAATTAGTCATCTATGTCAGTGATTTTTATTTGTGTCACTCCATAAATGAAAAATTACAATTTTGATACCAAAGTGTTAAATTTCACTATAGGGGTTTCTGAATCCATCTGTAGTGTTAAAATTCTCTCAACCGTGTCCACTCTTTCCATCAGGTTGTTGATAAGTGCATGACAGTTCTCCAAGAAACAATATTGGATACCCTACCCCTCATTTACCTCAGAGCGATCAGACCCACGATTCCCCTTGCCACCACGGGCTCCTCCACCTTGACATTAACTCTGATTTTGAACCATCGAATCCCCACCCCTGCTAGCACCCTTCCTACCTCCTCCACAACCCCCACGCGCACCCACACTAGCAAGTTGTGCACGCCCCACAATATTTCCACCCCCACATGGAGCCTCCATGATTATTGTCGAGTCCACCACCCCCACAGGGCCATGGATGACAGGGGAGGGAGAATGCACATACTACACTGGGGGCTTCATAATTCACCAAGGTTGAGGAGCCCTACCACATGCAAAGTCCAGAGACTAGACCCCCCACCAGAGAAAACAACCACCACCAGAAAAGGATCTAAATGTCATCTCCCACCACTACAGGGAAGCACAAAGCCACCTCCCACTACCAAATAAAAATTGACACCACCAGGAAAACCAAATACCACCACCCACCAAATTACCAACACAAGAAATTGAATAATAAATGACGACAAAGTAGTCGATGCCTGAGCATAACTTCCCCTAGGGGAGTGACCAACCTCCAGATTCTCCGCACAAAGACCACACACCAATCCACCAAACATCGTCGCACCCATGCCGAAGGGCACACAATTGGGAACATAAACTAGTTTTGGTTTTCTAGACTGCATATTCCAACTTCCTCTCTTAGCACGAAAAAATAGGCTCGCCGAAAGCCAAGAAAAATGGAACGGGTGAGCTCACTTTCCTTCTAATTCCTATCCTCGACCCAGACACATACAATGGCTAAGAAACTAAGCAGCAAGGACCATTTGAACACACCACACCAACAAATTCCCATAACAAGCACACACAAGCCACTCTCCATGTAAACCTTCCTACGACGTTTAAGTTTCATCCCCGGAGGCTACTGCCAGGGGGTCATTTTATCCTAGGTAATATAATTACAACTTGTGAAGGTCTTGAATGAGTATCAAATACCAGTCACATAATTATAAATGTAGATAGGAATAACATATATGATTCCGAAAGCAAAATTTCTACTAGGGTGAACTTCTTCAAGCTTGGAAAAATAATGTAAATCTCCAAATTATGTACCCTCTTTCATGCTAGGAATAAGAAGAGAATATGGTGTAAATCCTTCATTAATGTGCCCTCCATTCAAGTGGAAAAATAAAAAATGTATTCCCTTCAAGTGCCAAAAAGGTGATAATTTGTAACTCGTCATGCTGCCATGAATAGGTAACTGACTCCCTCAATTGGAGTGCCCTCATTTTCTAGGAATGAGCACTGGAAACATGTCAGAAATAGGCTTTAAAGGAGAGAGTTCAAAACTGGTATCTGCCACTACATCAGTGCCTCCCATGTAGCTGAGTGATGCATCTTATTTGTTGCTAATACAACTCCTATTGGTGTGTTCTTCTCCTCACTGCTATTATAATGAATGTTTAAAAATGATCGCAAGGGATGTGTCCTTAAGAATTCTAATATATTAACCAAAAATTTGCGTTATCATGCTGATAGATATGCATTCAAAAGATGTAAATACAACAAAAATATCTCCTCAAACAAGTGTTGATCCACATGCTTTCTCTCAAATATGACTTTCTTTTGTTCTTTGACTGTGTGATTGTTGTGCATGGGTGTGTTCACACTGGTAAAAAATGTGTATTCTTCTCTTCCTATATGTTGTTTCTATTTTTTTTTCACAATTGACATTTGTACTCAAATGGGAGTTGAAACTTCTCTTTTACAAATAAAGTTATGAAAAGAGTTGAAAGTAAAGAGTTAACATATTAGTTTCATATTTAAATGCAAAAAATTGATGATTCAATGCCCAATTTTGACAATGGATGAATACCATGCACATGATGAGAGAAATATGAATGAAAACTCCATGCAAGGGGCTTCTCCTCAAATTAGGCCCACAAACCAAGTTTTAAATATTCATTTCATGAATACCAATGCTCCTCGAGGTCCTCTAATGGAATTATAGGAAGAGACCACACATAAGATGGGAAATATTTCAAATTAGCTGGAAAAATAATGTGTAATACATCCAAATCAAGGTATACAAGTTGGCATCCAAAATGAACAGGTTGGTCTAGTCCAATTTTGTAGGTTGGCTCATTAAAAAAATTTCCAGTGTGGCACATGTACATTCATTTATATGTACACCCTAATTCCCTTTATCACCATAATCATGGATTAGGATGGGCACATTCCTGTCTCTTTAAGGCCTGTGCTATTGAAAAAGGGTTGTTTGGGATCCATTTTCCTCTATGGATTATTCTCTCAAAAGCAACTGAAATCTGCCACTTGACCTTTGGTAAATGTCTAGAAGAGGCATCAGTTTCATATTTTTAATCCTCAACATCTTCGAAAAGTTATCCTTATTTCACATAGTAAGATGAAGGCCTTTCAAAATGATTTTTTTTCTGGTAAGCATATTCGACAATGCCAGTACTGCTTTGCCTAAGAGCCTCAATTCCAAGTCTGTTATAGGTTAAAAATCATTGCTTGTCTTGGAACATCAATTATTATAATGATGCCATTATCTTCACTTGGAAAGAAATACTTAATGTGATATAAGGTTTGTATAAAAACACTATTACCAAATAACACTCTTAATGCGAAGGGTCTCATATAGAGTGCATCTATGTAAAAGTTTCTTGATTCAATGATAACAATCCATTTTCTCAACAAGGCTTTAGTTTCCATATCATTGGATCATACAAGGTATTTCACAAATGGAATATGGAGGTCCCAAAGTATAATCATGTCTCTAAATTTTGAAAGAAACATTGCATCACTTTACAAATTACAACCTCATCATCAACTCCACTCTTTCCAATAATTCTTTGGACTTTAAAAATAGTTCTCTCCCCTTGGAGTTCTCACTTCCACGAAATATCCTCTAAACACAATCAACTTCCTCCCCTTGGAGTTCTCACTTCCATGAAATATCCTCTAAACACAATCAACTTCCTTCACAAGGGCTTTCCTATCCCAATCAGGTGCACTTTGCTAGAAAAACATCATTTACCCTAATAGTTCCAGTGTGTTATGACAAGCCATACATATGAAAAGCATTTCAGTTGACCCTAAAAAACCTTACTACTGGTACCCATGCTTATTTCTCCTTCACCGATTGCATAATATTTCTATGTCTAGCAAGAAAAAGTATCATAGACTACCCATGAACAAGTGTTCACTTCAAAATCAAGTTTACTCCAAATAACACACATGTAAGGACTACATGATGAGATGTTATCACTTCTATAAATTTAATTTCTCTAAAATGTAATAGAATCAAAACAAAAATACATTTAAATTGGTTCTTAATAATATTATTTATATTTATATAAATTTCACTTCTTTATATTTAAAAATAATTTTAATATACATATTTTTTATTTCAAATATCTGACACATAAATCATATTTATTTTACACATGAATTAACACTAAATTATAAAAAAACTTTTATCAGTATACATACCTTTTATTTTACACATTATCTATTTGAGCTAATAAAAGAAGTCATACATAATCCTCCTCGAAAATAAACCTCCCCGAGAATAAACCTTACGACTTGTGAGACCAAACAACCACACATTAGAATACAACCACAAAGCTAACCACAACCTCAAAGCTAAACATAGATTATATTTTACGCATCCCTTCAAACTAAGCTCTAAAGGTCGTAAGGAAATTTCGGTTTCTTTTAGTGAAATATAAACCATCAAATGAATAGACCGAACATTTGTATTCAAATTTTAGATGGCGCCATTACAAATAGACTGCCCATTTGTATTCAAATTTTAGATGGCGCCATGACAGACTCGTTGATATTTTTAAACTAATCTTAACCATCCACGAGTACTTTTCTTACAATGTTATGGGAATGGATGTACTCGACTCTCCGGGAGTTGTATTTTCTGGTTTTCATTTGTCGCCTATACCTTGGCGTCAGTACTAAGCCCCTGCTTTGTGGTTCGGGCACAATTTGTTGGGTTTTCTTCATACTTGAGGTGATTTCAGCCAATTTTTAGGGTTTTGATGGATTCCAAGGATATTCGCTCCATACCCTAGTGTCTATGATTCAAACTCAGTCGTTTTGGGAGAGTTTTTCCTCAAAATTTTGGTTGTTTTCTCGGGTAATTTTAGAAATAAAAGATGGGAAAGGCTTAAGTGGAAAGATAAGTGACATAGAGCCCAAAGTACGACAGGCCCAAGAGTTCAACTCGATCTTTGGATTGATGACACTGGGAGTTGCAGTGAATCAATGGGTAAGATCTTCGTTTAAGACTTTAATAGTTTTATATTTCTGTTATGAAGAAAAATTAATTAATTTTTGTTAATCTGCTTGGTTTATGTCCATTTAAAGGGTTAGAGAAATTAAAATATGTGTATTCTCATGTTGGTCATATATGCCTGTTATTGATCCAATTTAGGAAGTTTTGGATTCCTGTTATATTCGATAATAAGATAAATACAATTTCTTGTTCAGGAAGAGTTGTGGTATTTTGTTTATTTATAATGTGTTAGCATTGTTGGTCATGCCAATGTGGATACATATCCTCAGGGAATTTGAACCCATATCTAAGCAAGTAAAGTCTTTTTTGGCTATAGTCCACTCTATTATGTTTATAACATCATTGATGTGGTCTTTTTATCCATTTTCTGCAAAGTGGGGAATTTTATGTAACTTACAACTTAAAAAAAGCCAGCTGCAAGTTTTCCAACTAGCACTGTCAAACCCAAACGATCTTGCAAATGTGACGAAATATTCTCAACGCTAGAGCATATGGGATACACCGTAAACCTTTTAACTACTAAGAATGATATAAATTCTAAAAATAAGTGAAAATTTTCTAGATTTGGCTCTACAAGCCACTTGAATATACATATCCTTGTCTTGTAGACAATAGTTTCATAACCCCATATTAATTGTCTGTCTTACCAGACATTTATCTGATTTCTGTCTGTAGCATCCAAAATAAAAAATATTTTTCAGTTTGTACATGTAATTTCAAGAGCATCTGATATCTTCTCTTATCATCACAGCAACCTTTTATACATGGATTACATGAATCTGTAACAAATTCTAAAACCCTTCTCCAGGCAATAGTACTACTTACTTGTATGAATATTTCAGAGCTTTTGCAAGTCTCTACACTCAGACCCAGCTGCGCATATATTCTCGATGGGGAAGATTTTGAAATTATGTGAACAGAATGACCGAACCCGTAGTACTCCACGAGGAAATTAAAACAGATAGACTTTCGGATGTAAAAGATGAAAGTTCGCAAGCCAAAATGTGCCCCCGAGGACACTGGAGAGCGACCAAGGATGATAAACTGAGAGAACTCGTTGAGCAATATGGACCCCAGAACTAGAACTCCATAGATGAGAAATTCCATGGTAGATCAGGTAAAGGACTGGCTCAATGTAACAATAATACAAGGGATTGTTTGTAAATCTATCCAAAATAATCACTTTCCCAATTCCCTAGTTTGTATTAATATATGAATTAAACAATCACCATGGACTAATTCACCCTAACGATTCTCTTTCTTTGAAAATACCCTAATATGTGGCCTCAATGTAAGCCAAAACCCTAGCTCGGGTTGTGGTTTAACAGTAGACTTGTTGAGTTCTCTGAGAAATCATCTATGGTTTTTTTTTTCTCTCTCTGAGATTGCCCAAGAAACACAATCCAGGAGTTTTCATACTTCTTGGGCTTAAAATGGGGATACACATCCTCGGGGGATTTGAACCCATGTCTGAGCAAGTAAAGTATTTTTTGGCCATAGTACTCTCAATTGTGTTTATAACGTCATTGTTGCGGTATTTTTATCCATTTTCTGCAAAGTGTGGAATTTTATGTAACTTAAAACTTACAAAATGCCAGCTACAAGTTTTCCAACTAGCACTGTCAAACCCAAACGATCTTTCAATTGTGACGAAATCTTCTCAGTGCTAGAGCATCATCTGGGATGCACCGTAAACCTTTTAACTACTAAGAATGTTGTAAATTCTAAAAATGGGTGCAAATTTTCCAGATTTGGCTCTCAAGCCACTTGAATATTCATATCCTTGTCCTGTAGACAACGGTTTCATAACCCCATATTAACTGTCTATCTTACCAGACATTTATCTGATTTTTGTCTGTAGCATCCAAAAGACAAAATATTTTTCAGTTTGTACATGGAATTGCAAGAGCGGTTGTTCTCTTCTCTTATCATCACAACAACCTTCTGTACATGGATTAAACGAATCTATAACAAATTTGCACATATTTCTGTCGGCTTGATGAAGTCGGTGAATATTCGAGACTACCATCATTATGGAGAAAGGCGTTGGCATAACTATTTTTCGTTGAGGTTTTGCAAGACCCAGGGAATAGAACTCACCCCAGCTGCAAAGATTCTCGGTGTTTTAGTTTATTTGGAAAATTTAATGTGTAGAATTGGGACACACAGTGGTCGTTAGGTGTTTGTTAAGATACCTACAATATGGGGGTCACAAAAATTTCAGAAAATCATCTATAGAATCTGTGACTGGCATATTAAAATAGCAAGGAAAACAAAAAATTAAAGGCAAATGTATAAATGCAAATGTCACGTTAAGCATGTAATACCTTTTCGCCATGTTCCACACCATTGAGAGGTCATAGATGAGAAAATTCACCTCTAGGAGTTCCACAACAATTTTGGAGATCCCATCAACATTGGAATTAAGTTCATGCGGCATGTGTGTGAAAGAGATCCCTTCAAAAGAGAAGAGAGTGCTATTTATGTCTTGAAGAATAGAGTGAAGTTAGATATTATCAATTTGGATTTTATTGTTTGTCCAATAGATGGCAGGCCTCTGAAATCCCTCATGGGTCATTACTTTATTATTCTTAACAATTTTTAATGAAGAAAATTGTAGCAAGGTGTACAATGCAATAAATTATGAATGGTTGTTTGTACCTTGCCTAAGAGCGATACCATATTGGTACATCATGTGATTGAGTGATAAATAAAACCACACTAACATCACATTGTGTTAGGTGCCCTTAAGCTTCTTTGTAAGAGGGTGCATGATCAAGATGCACCTCCTTTATGGCTTGTGATTAGCTTTATGTTTCATGCATAATTTTACCACTAAACCCATTGTGATTTCTAGAAGGATGTTTCGAGTGTTGAAGATAACTTTGTTCCTAGCCTACCAAATATTGTTTACCAAAATAGTGGGGATGCCCATGGAAGAAGTTGTTTTTATTTTCTAGCCATGTCATGATATTTTATGCCAAACTTGTGGAAGACCATGAGCCATTTATATGCAATTATGACACTACTATGTTGATTACTTACATTGTGTATGCAGAGGAGATAAGTAAGTGTGTAATGCTCTTTGATGAATATTTGCATTAATAGTAGAAACTAGGACCTCCTAGTTCATCTTCATGAGATTGTCCCAAGTTAAAAGTTTGTTATTTAATGCTAGCCAAAGTGTAGTTTTATATTTTAGGGGTGCTTGTATTTTTTGTAGAGCTTTCCACTGACATTGTGTTTCCCCAGTAAATAAGGAATCAATGTGAGACTTGTAGCCCAATTTTGTAGTGAAGTCCCCATTGTTGGGATTTTTTGACAATAACAGCTTAACATTGTTCTCCTTCCAAAGTTTGATGAGATTTTTAGTGAGGGGATTGAAACATGTTTCCCATTCTACAACATCTTATCCAACAAGGTACAAATTTGTGAATGTTTTCCATATTGTAGGCCCCCATGCCAAGTGGGATTGTGCTTTTTCATTTGTGAGGAAATAACACCACTTTTAATTTAAGTGCTCAGTGAACTTGTTTGATGATCTATAGGCATCATCTAATCCCATGCATGGATCTAGTCCTAGCTTCACACTTATACGATTACCAATTTGTGATGCAGACCATTCTCCAATGAGAGGGAAGGCTAGTATGAAGGATTCTAGACATTTGATCCCTTTCTAGATTTCCTTGGTTAGTAGATCTAGTCCACGAATGCAGAGGATGGGAGATATTTGGCTTTGAGAGTTTTCCCCTAGAGGGATGTGTTATAAATTAGCTGTCAAAGGTTCTAGGTTACTAGTGCTTTGTTGAAGAGAACAATATTTATGAACCCCCAACTGCTAATTTTTTGGGGAGAACAAGTCTATCCCATTTTACCAGGGGATGCTTCTATTGTGTCCTTTGCTAGGCCAAAGGAAATTTATACAGGTCTTTTAAATGTTTAGCTTTATATATATATATATATATATATATATATATATATAATAGTAGGAAATTTATACAAGTCTTTTAAATTTTTAGCTTTTTATTTTTTTATATATATAGAATAATTGTTTTGTTAATAAATTCTCCACTTATTTTTTTTGAAGAAAAAATCATAATTTTATTCAACTTGAAAACATGGAAAATTTTACATTTTGCAAATGCACAAGGGAATTATAGTCACATTAGCCAAAATGCCTACCAAAAATAAGAGCTCAAAGCTCCACAGTTCACATTCCTCCAATCGAAGGTCCATGAAACATATTTAAAATATTGGGCATAGGCTCCCAAGATAGCCCCCCAAAAAACCCTAGAGAAATAAAATCCTAGGCCAAAATTTGAGGAAAACTAAGAGGATAAGCATGTAGGCTGGAAAAAACCTAGAAGGAGCAACCAAGAAATCCTAAACCCCCCATTAAAAGAAACTTGGGCACATTCTGCTGAGAAAGCCCAAGAAACCCAACAAAAATTGTGGTAGAAACACTTGGCAGATGACAACAACTGCAACAACAACAACATAAAACACCCATGAAAAGAGAAACCTAGCCAAGACAACTTTATAACCAACATAAACCTGCACCCGCAAAGCCTACCTCCACTGCAGAAAAAAAAAAACATGAATTAGAGATAAGATGACTATAGAGTTGCCATACCCCACCCCCCTCAACTTCCTTTGCAAGATCTAGCCCAACCGTAGAAAAGAGAGGCTTGAAACTGGACAAATGACAATTATGTAGTTGTTGCACCCGAACCTTCTCAACTCTCTTTGTAAGATATAGGCCAACAATAGAAAAAAAAATTCAAAGGATGAAGATGTTAGTGAAAAATGAACAAGCATCAGGCACAACATCACGATGGTGACGATCCAGAGCAACAACAATGGTGTTCGAACTAGATCATGGAAGAAAAAATAGTATAGAGGGTTGCAATGATAAGGGTTTCTGTCGTCAAGCTCTCCTCCACAACAAATTCTCCACTTATTAAAAAGTGTTTTAATATTCACATTCAAAATCATTTTTTTTTCTTTTTAATTTGAAAGGGTCATTTTTTTTCAATTTAAAATAAAATTGTTTCCTTAGTTTTGTAATTTTAGGCACCCCACAAAAGATGGCATTGGAGGTAATGATGTGTTGTGATTCAAGTTTTGAATTTTAGGTTTGGATTGTAGTGGCCCCATATATCATACCCTCCATATCAAACTAGTCATAATTTTAACCTTGAAGTGAAAATGCAAGTGCTCACAGTAACACCACTTTTTGAATCAAGGTTTGATTTCAAGGTCTTTGTTCACAATGGTATTGATTGTTGAGGCCAAAATTTCAAACAAGTTGTAAGTTGAACTTTGTAAACAAGTTAGGTTGTTACTAATATCATCTTCTTCTTTTTTTATGGGGGGGGGTTTGGTTTTAAGGTTTTTGTTGGCAATGTTACCCCTCTTTTTAGTAGTGGCACCATAATATTGTTTTTGGATAAGTAGGGTAGTTTTTCCTTGACAGGTTGGTTGCATTTTTATTTTTGGGTACCTACATGTTTCCCAAGGCCCTCTCATATTTTTTGAGGCACTTCATGTTTTCTAAGGCATTGGTCATATCTCTTGAGGTAGTTTTTGGGTTGTTTATGGACACTTGGACCTCTCCTATGCATGTTGTGTGGATTCTCCTTGAATGTTGTCCTATTTATCCCTTTATGATTTGATTTGATCTTGTTAGGATTGGTTTACAAACATGGAAATCCTAGGGGATTTATCATAGATTTTCAATGACATGGAAAGGTGGTGTGGATAATGTCACTCCCTTGTTGTAACTTGAATGATGTGGAAAAATGTTTGTTGAAGCATCTTGGAGAATAAGCTAGCTAGAGTGGATATTAATTGGATTATATTTTGATGTCACTTGACTATTTGGGAATTTTATGACCCAAATTTTGACTTTTAAAACTTAATTTCCATGGTTCATGGGATGCCACTAGGAAACACATGAACATGGGCCTTCATTTGGAGCATTCATTAGAGGTGTTTAGCCATTATTTTTCCCTAATTTATGAAGTTGTTATGATGATGTTGTTGTGTTATTGTATTTTTTTCATTCTTTTAATTCAACAAAGAGAATGGGCTCATTCGTGAAGACAACATAATGATATTTTTTCCCTACGCATCAAGGGATATGCAATGGACTAGTTTATGAAGCTTGGAAGGGAGCATTTGCATATTTTATAGATTTTATAAAGTGGACCAGAAAAGGTTGGAAGTCATAGCGACACATGTCTATAATATATCTTATTATATCAGGAATCATGCTTTTACAAATACTCTAGTATTGAGTTGTGATGACATGCTTGTTTCTACTAGGTATGCTTTATTTGAAGGTGGTTCATTCATATATCAAGCATGGATAGGTAAGGATACTCTTCTTATTAGCAAGAAAATAACATCGAAGCTACCCTCTCTATGAAGCCTTTTAGGTAGTTTGTCTCAATAAATATTTTGGCCAACACCTTCTTCTTTTTTTCGTTGTTGTGTTCTTTCCTTCTTTGTGTAAATTATTACTTTATGCATTACAATTGAAGGGAAATCCCTTTTCCATAATATATGCTTTTGAACTTTTCACAAGTGATGGTTAAACTTGAGAGGAAACATATAGTAAGTACATATTGCAGTGGCCATTTAGAACTTGAACAATTCCATTAAAAGAATATGTATACATATCACAATTTGTTTTTGAAGTCTGCAAAGACATTTTTGCATAGTGTGGGAAGGAATTATCAGATGGAGGAGAACACATACATTATTTTGGTCTTAAGACAGACTGTGGCTTGATTTAGTTTGAAAGAAAAAATGAGAAAGTGCATCTATTATGTATTTATGGGATTTCAAAATTACTTTCTATGACAAAACCACTTTTTTTAAAACAACTATAGAATTTGACATAAGATTAAGCTTTGTCCTTGTCAGGAAAAGGCACATTTGGTGATGTAGGTCAATTTTCCTTTTCTATGGAAATGTTCATTTTGAGAGCCATTTCTCTATTGTTATGAAGGTTACAAAATCCCAAAAAATCTCAAGTTGGCAAAGAGTTGTAAAGGTTTTGTAAGTGATAGAAATGTACAACTAATATTTAGGAATTTATTAGTTTTACTATCTTCCATTCAATTGAGAAATAAATATGATTGTCCCATCTTGTAATATATAAAATCAAGAAGTTATAACATATATTTGGGCCTACATGGTGTTCTTTATTGTTGAAAATATTCTTTTCATTAACCTTATTCCAAGGTGATGATACTTGGTTCTGGCATGGGGTTTATATGGTTTTTAGTCCACAATTTATTATCTAGTTTATCATCACATCTCCATTTAGCCAGATTCCATTGAACTTGAATAAGTGTCCACATTCCTTGCTATTTTAGAGATTTTTTATAGTTCACTTTGTGGAAACCAGAAGAACTATGACATTTTTTCAGCTTTCATTTCTTATATTGTTGGAGGGATCCCACCTTTAGTTCTACTTGACTATGGCTGGAAGGTTGGAACCTACATCAATTTGTTGGAAAGAACTTCTCCCTTTATTAAGGCTTCGTTCTTTTTCAACCATATTGTGTCAAGGATCTTGGCTCTATAGGTTTTTTAGTAGCCTTCATTAGACCTATATATCAATTCTTGCATCATATATTTGTATTCATTTCGTAAGGAAATATCACATAATTTTTGTGATAGATGCTTATCTAATCATCTAGAGATCCTAGATTTCATCCTTCTTTGAGAATATTGTCCCTTTTAGTTCGAGACAGCTAAGCCTACTAATGGGCAAGGTCCCCTGTAAATCTCCCAAATTAGCCTTGCAACTAACTTATTATAAGGTAGCCAAAAATTGGATATCCTATCATTTCGAGCATCCAACACATTCATGATTTATGGGGGTGATTTACAATTGAAATCAAATATAGGGTCTGCATCACTAAGGGAAAAAATGGTAGGATTTCAATTTGTGTCCACAAGTTCTTAAGGGTGTCTTTGTTGTTTATTTGAAGATGAGGCAGATAACAGGTTTGTCAATTCCCATATACAACAACATATTTACCTCTTTCCCATATATTCATTTTGTCTGCCAACCTAATTCAAACTCAAAATATGTTGACTGGAGATGTTTTGTTATTGATACCAAAGAAACAAAATATAAATAATTTATTACATATATTTTGTATTCTAGAGTTTTAAATATTTCCCTATTAAGTTATTCTTTTTTATATCTATAAAGCAGTGTTGCAAACATCCTGATTTTATTGTTAGAGATGTGACTAGTATATTAAATTGTTGAGGACATAATGAGGAAATAACCTTTACTGAATGTGCCAATAATTCCATCTTTATCCCCGTCAAAAGATGACATATATAAAGTATAAACTTCTCAAGCTGTAAAAATAATGATTAGAACTATTACCAAATAAATACGTCACATAAATATTTGTCTGACAATAGATCTATGTATTATAGTCTAGAATTATCTTGAAAGAGGGTGCTCTGGTGGTTCTTTTCTTAAATGAAACTGGAGCATTAAATTGGAAATTTACATTTAATATTGATGTGTGAAAACAAAAAATCCTTATCATGAATTTTTTTCTTACAAGTAATGAGCAGTGGAATCTAGACTGTCTTCTGGACCTACTCAATAGGACATGAAAATAGTTCATCATATAATTTGAAAGATTTATAGGAGTTTTCTAATATGATTCCTTTGACTTTAGTATTTGCCCAATTAACACCAAAGTGGAAAGCCATTAACACTAGGGCTATGAACTTTGTACATCGGCATGCCTGGCTTGCTTCCATGACCATGATGTCTCATGAGGGAGTTGAAATGATTAAATGAATCCTGGTGGGGGGGATTATTACCACCCTTGCTTTACCAACTAGAGAAGCCCTTGTCACGATAGAGTCGAGCAGGATAGTGATGGTTGTTGGTAGTGCATTTTGGGAAAGCATCAAAGGTTGAACATGAAAATATATAAAAGACTTCCAAACCCATGTGGAAGACTAACACTCTGAAAACAACTCTTGCAGACCACATGAATAATGGACAATAAGCAGACAACACTACATGCAACATTGAAAAAAATCCCACCAAAATTTGTCAAAGGTGCTAGAAAAAAGCTACATGGTTGATGTTTTTCTTGCTTACATTTTGCCATCTCAGTGCTTTGCAGATGTTAAAGAGTTGTCTTTACTGTTTCATGGGTTCCTCAACTAGTATGTGACACCAACAAGAACATTTTCGTCCAGTAGATAAAACATACATGGTGTAGTGCCCCCATTGGCACTACAAGACTACTACATAAATGTCATTATTGTTGGGGCCCTTGTTTGGAAAATAAAACGGTTTTTGAGTTACGGATAATAGGTGGCAGAACGCAACCACGGTAGATAGAGAGTTTTCATGGTTGCAAAGAATCAGAGAGCAGGTGGTGCATCTGTTGCAGGGACAAGCACAGATGGCAGAAGGAAGCGACAGAGAACAAGCAGTGGAACACCAGTGATCAGGGAGATGCAGAAAATGCCAAAATGGAAAGGAAGGGAGAACTGTCAGTTGCATTAGCAACAAAAAAAATAGGGAACCGGCCAGCGGAGGAAGAAGGTTGGCACAGTAGGGATTAGAGAACAAGATCCGTAGGAGAGCTCTATTCGTTCTATTTTGATTTGTTCTCTCTCTCTCTCTGTTCATTCTGTTCTATCATATGCGACACCATTGTAAGTTGTTCTGTCAGGATCACTCTGAGGAGCACTGTAACTATCTCTTATTGTTAATTCAAAAGCTTATGATCTAAGTTTGATGTTCTGAGTTCAATATTGTGTCTCTGATTTAGTTGAATATGCGGGTTGCTTTAAATTTTGTTTTTTCGTCCTGAATGTGTTGATGAGTATTGTCATTTACAGAGTATTTGTACTTATTAGTAGCACATAGTCTTGTGGGTTTTAGGATATGTTGTGGTTGATCGATACCTAATTTGATCCTAACCTTAGTAAGGTTGCAACATGCCTCGGGTGAGACTTTCTGCTCTTCGGAGTAGGGTGAAAATGTCGACGTTGTGCTAGACTAGTGCGGAAAACCTTGTTGGCCTCCATCCTGAACCTGGGTCTTTCCCAAGAGACATTTTTCCTTGCCAACAAATGGTTCCGTTGCCGGGACCTGAAATTTCATTCTGGAATTAGATCATGGTATCACGAATCTTCAAGAAATAAATACGAAATTGGTGGGATAACCACCTAGATCAGTTCATAGCTCAGCAAGCAGAGGTGAGACAGCAAAAGGAGAAAGTTGTTATGAATTGGGTTCTATTCTCTGAATCCACCAGTGATATCTACGAGATCTTCTAGGGAAAGTTTCCCAAGGAGCTCTACAACTATTTGCGGAGACTACAGACCAAGATAGTGCAAAGAGGCTCACGGAAGGTCTGTCGCAAGTGGGTGCACATAGATATGGTAGCACTCCATTGGTTAGCTACCGATTTAACCTGAGCTATATATTTCTAGGTGCAATCTACCTTAGAAGGATACATAGTGGAGTTCACAGCTGAATTCTACCAGTATTTCTCGAAAGTGGAGGACATATTCAGATCAGGGCTGCACGGAGAGTTGTTGAAGGAGATCCCTCTGTGGATCAAAGCTTTGATGTTGGATGAATGATTAATGGAGTTCCAAAAATCTAATATGGATACCTAAACCTCCAGTACTGGGTGAAGGATTTGAGGGACAGATGCTACAAGTACATTGAAAATGGAAATAGGGATATGGATGTCGAGACCTCCAGGAGGTTGAGGGAACGATGAGCACATCGGAGGGCACAGATCGCTGAGAAGTGGTGAGAAAGGGTGATGAAGGAGTTGGAAAACTGGGAAAGGAACAGAAAGGACAAGGAGAAGGCACCTCAGATGACAAAGGAGATAGAAGGTCAGATGTGTCCCCAAGATATGGGGGGGGGCATCAAGGAAGTGTGGCAGGTGTATAGGAGCCCAGCCCAAGCAAAGAAGGGAAAGGATTATAATAAATATGATGCGTGCCCCGAGGAGACGTCCAATGTGGAGTTGCATGTTGCAATGGAGTAGCTAGTCTGAGAAGGTTCGGCACCCGTAACCCCAGGTAACTCTATTCCCCAAAGTTCAAGTAGCTTTAGTCCCGACCTTCACCTGGTACTCTATCAGCCACTAGGTGAAATTTTTGTTAAGTTACGGGAATTGAGTAATTTGAATAGTGTTCAGTCTACAGTAGTAATACACACTAGCAGTGGTGCTAGTAACACCATTTCACAACCAGGAGTCAGGGTTTTTGTCCTAGTAACCACCACACAAGGAAGCATGGCGGGATCATTTACTCGATACCCATAGTTTTCTAGGAGGGGTAATGATGATGTGGAACAACACTGGTACCTCTGTGAGGCCATATGGAGGGCTCAACAGACACCAGAAGCAGGTAAGTTGATATAATTTCAAACTACTCTCAAGGAGAGAGCTTTGTGTTGGTTTATAAAGTGGTTTGAGGCTCATCAGAACCCAGCGGTAGACGATGTAAAGATGGATTTCATTAAGGAATTCAAATTACCCCAAACAGATCAGCAGGGTTTGTCAGAAATGCGGGAGATCAAGCAACAAGAAGGGGAAACTGCATGGGATCTAATGAGGAGATTCAAGATGCGATTGGAAAACTCAGTTATCCAATCGATCCAAACCATCAAAGGGATTGGTTTATGAAGTCCCTTATTCTATTAACAAGAACTCTAATGACACAACAGAAGATCGAGATGTTACAAGACACCTTGGAGCAAGCTATGAATATAGAGGCCATGGCGAGATATCTACAAGAATTTAAAGGAGGAGCATCGGCCCCGAACCCTTCCATACTGGGGTTACAACATCAAATAGCTAGCCTGACGGAGAAACTGAAATAAATTCAACCGATGAGCCTAGTGAGGCCAAATGTTTAGTGTACACAATATCTAATGGAAGGACACGTGGTAATTTAATGTCCTCGGCTGCGGGGCCAGAATGTGGTGACATCAGCAACAGGGGCACCAAGAGCTTTGCCAGTAGGAGGGGTTGTGCAGATCAACACCCAGGGATTATATCCACCGCAACACCAGCACACGGGGTTCCCCATGCAACAAACTCTCGCGGTGACTGAATATTTCGAAATATAAAAAACCATGGGTCATTCACCCCATCTATGCCCAATATTGCAAAAATACTCCAACGTTCCGAACAACATATACTGTGAGTTCTGTGTTTCTACCACACACAGCACAGATCAGTGTAGGGCTCTGGATTCCTTGGCGGAACGATTGGACAGGCCTTCATATAGAGTGAATGAGGCTCCCAGAGGATGAGGGGGAGGCATGAGGGGAGGCCGAGCTGGAGGAAGAGGTCTAGTACGATGTTACAACTATGACCAAGAAGGGCATGTAGCTAGGGAATTTCCACTTCCTAAAATACCATGGTGCTCTGAGTGTATATTTTACACGCATGAAACAGAAGACTACCCAAAGCTTATCAAAAGGTGGGAGGAAAGAGCCATACAAAGAGGAAAAAACCTGGTAAAATCAGAGCCATGAATAATAGAGGCTCAGGCTATGCCAAATGTGGCCATAGTGATGTGAGGAGGAAAAAGAACCAGAGAAGATGCATAGACAATGGAACCAATAAAGTTGATAAGGCCAGTCTCTCCAAAGCCACTGTTCAGGACAGAAAGACAAAAGCAATACTTTAAACAAGCAGTGCAAAACTTTGCCTAGCTCGGGGGAAACAAAGGCATTTAATTACCCCAGGCCAAGGAATATAATGAGAACCAAGTTAGTACAAGTACTGCGATTGAAGAATGGTTTCGTCTATTCTTAAAAATTGTTAACAACGTGCCAATGTTGGAACAGTTAAAGCAGAACCCGGAAAGGGTGGTGCAGGAAGCCACTGGACCAGGGGAGTCAAGTGATACCACTCAAAAATACATACAAATATTAAAGAGAAATAAGATAAGGACAGGAAAAGAGTTACGGGTGAATACTCAAGTCGCAGGATTCTAGATTAAAGACACCATGCTTGACCTAGGGTCAGATGTAAGTATATTTCCAAGGAAGAAATGGGAAGCATTGGGAAGACCAAGGCTGACATATTCACCAATTAAAATCTGAATGGAAAACAAGTACTGCATTTTTCCCATAGGTAGACTGGAGGAGGTCGAAGTCGATCTCACGGGAGTAAAGACATATGCAGACTTCGAGGTGATAGACATTATGGGGGATAAATATCCCTATCTAGCATAACTGGGGATCAACTAGGCTTTTGAAAACTATGCAGTAATAGATTTAAAGAAAGAACTGATGATCTTTGAAGATGGGGAGGTCAGGGTCACCCAGCCACTCGACCCGTATCAAGGTCCTCGATACACAGAGTTCGTTGACAACAGATAAGATGCTCAACTTCTCGACCATTTGTATCAGATGACTGCAGGAAAAAGGGAATATTATATCAACCCGACAGTGGGGGGATCATTGAGTTGGAGACTTATTCAAAGCTCAGACTTAGGCTCAGAGATAGCCTAGGATTATTGGTAGCAAGGGGGATATGAGACCAATAACAGAAGATGTGCCAACATCAAAATAATTAATTGGATCAGGATTGAGGTAAGAGATTACTCAATGTTGTCAAATATGAATGTTGTGAATACTTTTATTGCCAAAATAGAATATAAGGTGACAGTGGACCATAGGGTCCCAATCATGGATATGGCCTTACAATCCACATCAACAAGATGGTGGAGTAACCACTGCAACTCACTGTCGTGATGGGACAAAGTTATGGCAGCATTGAAATCCAGGTTCAAAGAAGAAGAGGAACCACATTTCACTGAAAAATTCCAAGGGGACTCATACCCCAGAAAAAATTTGAAAGAATGTGAGGATCAATGGAAAATTGCAGGATACCTAGAAGAGTTGTGGGTCCATAATTTTATACATTCACTGGATGTGATTCCACAAGCTTGGTACCTGATGGAAGAAAGCAGAAGACGAACTAGCACTTGGAAAGAAGTTGCGGAGAAATTTACATAGGTCTTCTTATTTGAAGGAAAAATAGAACCAATCACCTGGGCATTACAGGCTGTTAAAAAGGTACAGTTCTTCCTGGAGAATCAGGAGGAGGATGAGCAACTGCTCCCAAACCAAAGCATCAGACAGTCGGTAGCATGTAAGAAGATAAACAATGAAATGGAAGATGATGATCTGGAAGGTCTTAGACATCTATATTTTGAGTAAATGGAGGGAGAGAGGGATATTAAAGAAGACCCAAAAACTGAAGGAATCCACCTGCTACCACTAAGCACCAAGAAAATGAACATTCGGACCAAGGAAAAGCCCAAACTTGCGTCAATCGGTGACTATTGGAATGCTGAGACGACCAAGGAAATATTCAATCTACTAAAAGAATATGAGGACTTATTTCTGTCATCCGTAGTGAAATTGAAAGGAATAAAATGGGACATGGGGGAAATGCATATAATTCTGAAGCACGATGTAAGACCAATCAAGCACAGACCCTATCGGTTGAATCCAAGGTTGAAGGAAAAGTTCAAAGAAGAAATCGACAAGATGTTAAAGGTAGATTGATATTCCCAGTGGAAGAAGCAGAATGGATAAGTCCAATAATCATACAAAGGAAAAAGGATAAGTCTGAAATCTGAGTCTATGTTGACTATAGGAGCTTGAATAATGCCTGTATACATGATCTATTCCCTACTCCGTTCAGCAATGAGGTGCTCGACAATGTTGCGAGGAATGAGGCGTATTCTTTTACGAATGGATTTTCAGGATACCATCAGGTATGGATAGCTAAAGAAGTTAAGAAAAAAGAAAAATTTCACCACCGAATGGGTCTCCTTTTCATATCATGTAATTCCATTCAGATTGAAAAATGCGCCAACAATATTTTCACGCATTGTGATAGCAGCATTCCGCGACTACATCCACAAATTCCTGGAAGCTTATATGGACAACTGGACTGTCTACAGCCTATTGAAAGACCATGTGATGCTATTGAGGATCATGTTTGACAGGTGTAGGCAACTCCATATTTCACTGAACCTCAAGAAGTGAATTTTCGTAGTGCCTTTTGGAACACTGCTAGGACACGTAGTATGCAGCCAAGGAGTTTGCATGGGCCCAGCCAACGTAGCAGTTATAGTTAACATGGAGGCACCAGAAACTATGAAGTAGTTAAGGTCACTACTAGGCCACATAGGTTATTACAGGTGATTCATTTGCAACTACGTGAAGATAACAGCCCCATTAGAGAAGTTGTTGCAGAAGTCGGAACAGTTCAATTGGACAGAGAATTGCACAATAGCCCTAAATATTTTTAAGGAAAAATTGGCAAGTGTGCCAATATTAGTTCACCCGGATTGGAGCAAGAAATTTCATGTCCGCATTGATGCTTCAAGCATCGCACTTGGAGCGGTTCTAGCTCAAATAGAGGACACTTCAGTTGATCATCCAGTGTATTTTGCAAGTTGTAAATTGTCAACAATGGAATGGAACTACACTAAAATAGAGAGGGAAGAATTAGCAATGGTGTATTCCCTTCAAAAGTTCTGCCACTACCTACTATGAGGTATGTTCAAGTTTTTCACAGAACATTCATCTTTAAAGTACCTAGTAAACAAACCGGTCTTAGAAGGAAGAATCTGCAGATGGCTCTTACTCTTTCAAGAGTTCACCTTTGAGGTGATATTCAAACCTGGGAGACTGAACGTGGGGCCGAACCACCTATCAAGGTTGGAAAACGGGGAAAATGGAGGGTCCCTAGATAATCAGCCGCCTGACGCTAATATTTTTAGAGTAGAAGCCATACCAAAATACCTAGATCAGATAGCAACCTACCTAACAACAGGAAAATGCCCAAAATAATATACAGCAGTCTAGAGAAGACACCTAGTAGTTCGAGCAGCAGAGTACCAGTTTATAGCAAGACACTTGTACAAGATGGGGCTAGACAAAATCTTACGAATATGTGTCCTGAACAACGAGAGGGAAGTCGTTTTGTGGGAGTGCAATAGTGGAGTTGCGGGAGGACATGTAGGAGAAAAACCGATGGCGAGGAAAGTACTGCAGGTAGGTTTATGGTGGCATACCATACACATTGACAGTAAGGAATTAGTAAAGAAATGTGATGTATACCAGAGGATGGGATGTCCATCGCATAGAGACGAGCTCCCACTTCACCCAGTCAAAGCACTACAATCATTTGAGAAATGGGCAGTTAATTTTATAGGTCTGATTGCACCTACCGCAAGACACTCACAAGCCAGGTATATCATAACGGCAACAGACTATTTGACAAGGTGGGCAGAGGCAATACCAGTAAATGATTGCACAGCCGAAACAGCGGCTCGTTTCATATTTGAGAATATCATCAGCAGGTTTGGTTGCCCAAAAATTCTAACGAGCGATCAAGGTACGCATTTCATCAATGCTACAATTAAATCCCTGCTCGAAAACTTCATGGTACAACATCACAAAAGCAGTCCTTACCATCCACAAGCCAATGGTATGGTGGAAGCATTTAATAAGATCCTGGAAAAGGTATTAACGAAGATATGCAATGCTCAACGAGACAACTGGGACAAATGTATACCAGCAACTTTGTGGGCATACAGAACAACTGCTAAGAGACTCAATAAGCAGATGTTGTTCCAGCTGGTGTACGGGAGAGAAGTTGTAGTACCGGCAGAGTTTGTCATACTGAGCCTTCTAATCGCAACTTCACTCCAACTATCAGAGGAGGACTCATTAAAGGAATGGTTACAGGAACTACAGGTGCTGGAAGAGGATAGGGTTTTAGCAGAGTTCCACCAAAC
Organism: Pinus albicaulis; assembly: GCA_034641835.2. NCBI lineage: Eukaryota > Viridiplantae > Streptophyta > Pinopsida > Pinales > Pinaceae > Pinus > Pinus albicaulis. The sequence continues at coordinate 232,682,772 of CM076581.1, read as the reverse complement.
TGTCGAGAAAGGGAGACAAAAAGCTTGGCACGACCGCCATATCAAGTGCAAGACTTTCAGGGTCGACGGAAAAGTTTTGCTTTATGACAGTAAGTACCAGAAGTTCCCAAGGAAGCTGCAAATGCATTGGCTAGGACCATACCACGTAATATAAATAAAATATTCAGGAGTAGTTCGGTTAGCACAACTATATGAACAGATACTGCCAGGATGGGTGAACGGTGCATGCCTGAAACCCTATCATGACTAAATACCGCATTTCATTTTCAATAACTCTTGCAACCAAGAGGAGTCAGTAGGGTATATTAGGTTAGATTAGATAGAGTCAATAAGTCTCTCACAACCGAGAAGAGCTTAGATAGGATTCCCAATAAAATAATGTTAAAGCACAAGATAACTCAAAGTTGCAATGCGGAGGGCGCAACGCAACCAATTATGGTCAGGGGGAGGGTAGTGTCCAGCGTGTCGAACATCATTCCTTCATCATGACTCATAGTACCCATGTCAGTCCGTAGGATTACCGAGATTTTGGAAGTAATTGCCATAATTAGCATCGTCCATACTGCAATAAATTTTCCATAATAGGCCATAATCATTACCCATCACATCTACCCAACTCCTGAAACCAAATTCAGATTTGGTAGAACCCACTTCATCCCAGTAACTAATCGCATTATTATAGCCACGAGGGAAGACAGGGAAAATTAATTAGTTATGGGGTCTTATCAACCTCATGTGTGCCAATTACTTACATAACCTACATGAAATATAAGGCAATAATGTCGAAGAAATCCGAGTTAGAACCAGAAACAGCAGAGGTAGCAAGAGAAACATCAACAGAAGAAGTTCATGGAAAGCATCCAGAGGCATGAATTTATAAGGAAAGGAAAGGAGTAGCTCTGCAATTGTACCAGAGGAGAGCTAAAATGACCAGAGTAGCGCCAACAGTCACTGAGCAGGAGCTCGATGAAACATTCCAAAAGATGGAGTCCCTGGTGGGAAAATATGATAGCGCGTCGTTGATTGATACCAACCTAACGGACTCCTTCCAATTTCCAGCGATGAAGAAACAAGTCTACATGGAGAATTATGTTGCAGAAGCGGGACAGGAAGCAGCAAGAGTGCTTCCAGAGTTCAGAGGTGCTCAGCAATCCACCATAATGAACCTAAGAAATTTACCAACTTTTGGCACTATAGGGGCTACAATGCAGTGCACCAAGTTTCTGCTGAGTAGGATCCACAATGGGTCGTTTTGGCTGGGAAGAGAAGTACCAAATCATGTGGAATACATTAACATGTTGACCGGGCTTTCACAAGAAGGGATAGACGTCTCCACGGCTTTCCAAAATGTGTCCAAGAGAGCGAAGAAAGAAGGAGATGGTGACTACTACAGGAAGTACGACACCAAGAGAGGGGGAAAAGGGGCCAAGATAGACTTTATCAACAAGACAGCAGTTAAGTTTTCCTGCTATCTGATTGCAAGAAAAACGATAAGACATTACACAAAAGGGGAGTGCATGTTGGATACTATTTCAGTGGCGGAGCACTGTATCCAGGGAGCACAACTAAATTGGTGTTCATTTTTTCTTAATGAATTATTCGAAGCCTATGACGACAACTATAAGACGGCCACTGGCTTCATCTATGGGTATCTTATCATGGCGCTGGCAATGTGGAAATGGACATTTCCAGGAATCAGGAAACCTCTAGAAGTTGTAGCAGGCCAACCATTAGCAATAAAGTTCACAACCGGGAAAGCATCAGGGGACCGCAGCACTAAGGAGGTGAATTAGGAAGCATTCAAATTCTAGTACAGCCAGATGGTGGATGTTGTGATGAGCCAACAGAGAATTCTAAAGAACTTGTTGGATAGTTATTTTGCACAAGTATGGTTTGGGGTTAACCATAAGCAAACCTACATCAGGCCAGCATGTGTGTCAGAATCTACCTTCAAGATAAGGCCGCTGAAATTTCAAATCAATGAGAGAGATTTACACACACAAGTATGCTCGTGGCCAAGAGTCACAATGGAGGTCAGAAGCGGAGTCTACGTCTATTCATTTGACAGCATGCTACCGAATCCATTGCCAGGAGAAACATCAAAGGAAGCAATGGTGAGGATGTCGCGACTATAGCTAACACCAATCATCAAATAATTGAACACCAAGGTACAAAGCTTTAACCGGGTAGTTCAAACTCTCACAAATGATTCCTGATTATTTCCCACGTTTACGGAATTTCAAGCCTCAAATTCTGCCTCATCTTCCATCACATTCCCCACAGTCATGACCATACCACTCAATTTGTTCAGTTCACCAGTAGCGACATCCACAGTCCCTATCAAAAAGAGTAAGGCCCCAAAGCCACCCGTAGCTACACCAAAATCCAAGAATCCAAAATTTGCAATGTCTAACTAGTTCATTGATCTCACAGGGGAAGATAAAATGCAACCAATGGACATGGGGGGCCCAATCTAGGAAGAGCCATTGACAAAGACCCAGGTAACTCAGGAGTCGCTTCTTATAAACCCCTATTCATTTTTAAATATCTGTATATCTCCACCTCAAACTCACCACTCATCGGCCCACACCTCATACCCCTCCAAAGATCATCCAGCCTGTACGCCCTCCACATTAGCCACCATATCCGACCCAATCAGAGCAAAGAGTAAGACAAATGGAGACAATGAGGCAGAAGTTAATTCTGGTACAGCATTGGTACCTGAAGTTAACCAAACCCTGGTTGAACGGGTCACCTTCCAGGACCTTTTAAGTTGTGTGGGTTCTTTTACTGCAAATACAACAACCCCTACTGAAGAGGTGAACCCGTTTCAGTAAGAAAACCTGATACTTTAGTAGATGCAACCCACTCTAAGCATGGGTAACCCTAGTAATCCATTTCTGCAACAAACACTGTTGCAATCACCATAAGCACTCAACCAAGTCCATTGCGAGCGATCAACCGCTCTAACAGAGACAACAAAATCAAGATATCTCCAGAGATGAAAGCATGCAGGCCTGGGGAATGACATAGTTGTACAACTTCATTCAGCGGGAAACACAACAGGCAGAAGGGCTTCACACATAACTACAGTAGAAATACGAGTAGCAACAGGTACAAATCATCGCGCTTACTAAAGAGTGCGACCAACTGGAGATAGAGAAGAACAATTTACAGGGCCAACTAGATATGGTGACAAAGGTCTTTCAGGATATTTGGCCAACAGTAACAGCCCACAACACTCAGATACCAGATGATATATCAGAAAATGATATCGTCAGATGATCCGTTCACATCTGAGCGCCCTGTTCGAACCTCAGTCAAGAAAACCGGGAACTAAAAGTAGCACTGGCAATAAGGCCCATGCTACCTGACCCAACGGTCATTCACACAAAGAAGATAACAAAAAGGTAGAACCAAGTAGCCGAGATGCAGGAAACCCTAAGTACTGCGGAAAGGGAAGCATATGACCTACTGAAGGGTCTACATGAGTGTTCAACCTCACTCACTTTGACATCACAGCTAATTTCAGCACAACTACAACAAGTGTCAAAGGAAATTCAGGAAGCCACAGACCCCGACAGACTTGACCAACTGTATAGTTAAAATTGGAAAAATAGGTCCAAACTCCCTGTTGTGATTCTCAGATGAAGACACCAATATTTTTATTGGGTTCCTCTTTCGAAGAGGTGCAAGATCAATCTAAATATCATCTTGATCCGATGAGCAGAACATTTATTTTGAATTTATTTTTAATACTTTAAAAATATGTGCAGGTCGGCCTTAAAGGTTTACACTCCCAAAAAATGTGTTACACACCCTCAGTGATTGATATAAATACATTAAACATTGGAGGACATTTCAATCATCTCATCAAACACATCCTCATGAGCTAGAAATGGATGCTGTAAATATGGATGATGTCGTAAATCTGGATGTCTTAATTATGGATGATGCCATAAATATGGATGATGTCGTAAATCAGGATGATGCCGAAATGGATGTCATAAATCTGGATGCTGTAAATATGGATGATGCCATAAATATGGATGATGTCGTAAATCTAGATGCTACCGGAAATGGATGCCGTAATTATGGATGATGTCATAAATATGGATGATGTCGTAAATCTGGATGATGTCGGAAATGGATGTCGTGGATGCCATAAACATGGATGATTTCATAAATCTGGATGATTCCAGAAATGGATGTCATAAATATGGATGATGTCGTAAATATGGATGATGTCATAAATCTGGATGCCATAAATATGGATGATGCCGTAAATCTGGATGATGCTGTAAATCTGGATGTGGGATTCTTTTGTTGAATTATGTTGATATTTGATGAGCTGTCTTTAAGGGTTGTGTGTGTGACACTTCTGGTTGGCTGACCATATTAAGACTTTGCTGGTTGAAGCATCATGTTGACCGTCGTAACGCACCAACACACTTATATTTTTCTGGCTTGTCTTCTGTCGATCCACTAGTATGTTCTATCAGCACTTTACTTTCTTGTTTATGTGATTGATGACTGAAATTGGGGATAAGTTTCATCAAGCATAGAACATCTTCAAAAATTTACATGGTATCAGAGCTGAGGTGAAGACAAAGCCCTAGTTTGTAGCAATCACCGAAGAAGAGGATGGGTCCCTCAAAATACAATGGCTTTAAGTCTGATGAAAATTTGACTGGGAAGGATGACTTCCATGATTGGAAGATGACATTAGATCTTAATTTGGAAGACCAAGATGTCATGGACTATGTGCAGGGTAAAATCCAAGAGCCTCCATCCACTGCAACTGCTGCTGCCAAATCAAAGTTTAAGAAGGAGGAAATCAAAGCAAAGTTGATGATCAGGGACTCAATTCATAAGAGTCTGGTTGCCTACATCTCTGAGCTAGGTCACCATGCTAGAGAATTCCCTTTCAAGAAGGTCAAGAAAAGGAAGGCTCTCTCTGGAGGAAATGGGCAACCCTTAAAAAGGTCAAGAAATTCCAGGTATAAGGAATAAACTGTTTTTGATGATAAAAGAAATGAATTCATTCTTGTATCTGCCCTCTCTGCTGCATCTCCACTCGACACTATGGATGTCTAGTTGATAGATAGTGGTGCCTCAAGGCACATCATTGGGTTTAAGGAATCACTTACTGATATGGTTGAGAAGGATACTAATCTACAAATTATCCTTGGAGATAATGCCACATATCCCGTGAAAAGGATAGGGACTGTGACCCTCCACTTGTCTCAAGGTCAAGTCCTCCACCTGCAAGATGTACTATGTGTACCTAATTTGAAGAAGAACCTTGTGTCTGTTTCGACCATGGAAGACAAAGGTTTCAATGTGGCATTCATTGATGGAAGGTGTGCATGTGGAAGAAGAGTTTCAAGGAAGCTATCATGATTGGGTTTAGAGTTGGTACACTCTACCAGGTTGGATGAAGTCCACTAGGAGCGATGACATGTGATACTATTTGAAATACTGAACTATAGCACCATAGGTTTGAACAACTTCACTGCAAGGCCCTTCCCGAAGCAAGGAAGGTGGTGACGGGGATGCCTGAGTTCTCAAATAAGCATGAAGGTGTATGTTATGTTTGTGCCAAAGGAAAGCATACAAGGGGACCTTTCCCCTCAAGTGTCACAAAGACATCTAATGTCTTGCAATTAGTACATTTTGATTTGTCTGGTATGCTGCCCATGATATCCTTGGGAGGATGTTCTTCTTATATGAGACGAACGAGTTCAAGAACTTTTGCAGAGGAGCTAGCATCAAGAGGGAGACCACAATGTCTGTGGGCTATAGCAAAACTTCGAAGGCCTATAAAAGATATGTGTCTGGTCAAAGGGAAGTGGAGATATTCCATGATGTTACCTTTGACAAACATGCTTCCCTAAGGAAAGTAGTCAATCTTTTGAGATCCGAGGAAGATCATGAAGCAAGGCCTAGAAATCAAGAAGAACCGAAGGATGATACGATGCTCGATGCTGAAGGACCAATGGGCCTGATTGATCCACCTCCTTCAATAGGTAAGAGACCATCATGGCTGAGGTACACTCTTGAGGATGCCGAGGGACATATGGTCCCAAAGGGGGACATTCGTGAAAGCAAGAAGCTAAGTAGATACCAAGGGTATCTAGCAGCCATGATTACTATTGTACAATCTGAGCGTGGATCTTTTGAGGAAGCCGTAAAGCATCAAGTCTGGAAGGATGCTATGCATGAAGAGTATGAGTCCACAATGACAAATGATGTCTGGGCTGTGGTTCCAAGATCGGAGGACAAAGAATTTTTCACCTCGAAATGGCTCTACAAGATCAAGCATGGATCTTATGGAAGTGTCGAAAAGTTCAAGGCAAGATTTGTTGCCCATGGCTTCTCTCAAAAGGAAGGCATAGACTATGATGATATATTTTCACCTGTGGCCCAATATAACACCATCTGATCTATCATAGCCCTTGCTGCTACGCAAGGATGGATTCTTCATCAGATGGATGTGAAGACCGCATTTCTACATGGTGCGATAAAGGAAGAGGTGTATGTGGAGAAACCTCTGGGGTTTGAAGTCCAAGATCAGGACACCCATGTTTGCAAGTTGAAGAAAGCCCTCTATGGGTTGAAGCAAGCACCCAGAGCTTGGTATGAGAGGATAGATAGCTACTTGATGAAACCAGGCTTCACTCGTAGTAATATTGATCTAAACCTTTACTTCAACGTTGATAGAGAGAAGCCTCTCATTCTGGTGTTGTATGTGGACGACTTCTTCTTGACAGGTGCTGTCCCTCTCATTCATCAGTGCAAGAGGGAGCTCACTATTGTGTTTGAGATGAAGGACCTAGGACTGATGCACTACTTCCTAGGCCTGGAGGTCTGGCAGAGACTTGGCGATATTTTCCTTTCTCAAGGAAAATACATTGTGAAGCTTCTGGAAGGATTTAGTATGATGGACTGTAATTGTGTGTCAACACCAACGGAGCTCAACTTTAATAAGTTGAGTGGCAGCACTGCTAGGCCCGTGATATAAAATCCTACTGAGTATCTTCAACTCGTAGGGGCCCTGATGTTCTTAGTGAACACCTGTCCAGACGTATGTTGCGCAGTGAACACTTTGAACCAACACATGGTTGATCATAACATTCAATGGGTTGGTGCCAAAAACTCTTCAGATATCTCTGAGGCATGATAGACCATGGGCTGAGATACACTTCCGAGAGTATGAAACTCCATGGATATACTGATGTTGATTTGGCTGGCAGTGTGGTGGATCACAAGAGCACATCTAGATGCTACTTCACACGTAGATCTGCTTCGGGCAGGAAACTGAAGTCGGTACCCTTGAGCACCACTGAAGCCAAATATATTGTAACATGTATGGCCTGTTGTGAAGTCACTTGGTTGTGAAATCACTTTAGTGAGTTTTTCGAGCATGTGCTAGATGCCACCGTTATCCTTTGTGATAAATAGAGGGGGATTCGTTTGTCATAGAATCACGTGTTCCATGAACAATCTAGGCATGTTGATGGCTGGTACTACTATGACCCTAGTAATTTCTTAAGTTGTGGGATTTAAGTTTTCATTCAAAGAAGACTAGGGGTAAGCACAAACCTACTTTGGAAATCTAGGATCTAACCTTCCTAGATTTCAGAGGGGGCTCTCTCTTTATGATTTAACTTTGTTTTGGATTAATATTTTAGGCTAGCTATGATTGAACACTTGGTTTTGGTTTTGAAATGTTTGGTGGAAAATAAGATCACTTAAAGACAAATTAAAGAGGGATCTACTAGTCCACTGGGCTATGGAGTCAAAGTATAGCAAGCAGAACTAGAAGGCAAGGCCAAAAGGATGCTAATGTATTCAGGGCAAGGTAGATAACCCTCAGAGATTTGGATAGATTGTTTTGATGAAATGGATTGCTTTCGGGATAAAGGGCAATGAAGGATCCTTTGATCCAGAAAAAGAGGAAGGAGGAAAGGGTAAAATGGGACTAGGAGAAATTAAGAATTCCTAAATCCGGAAATCAGCAGAAAACATTTAAATGATTAAGTAGTTAAGACAGGGATCTTTTACACTAGTCCTGAAGTAATACTCCTAATTAATAATTAAGACTGAACAAAATATATTAAATGGTATGTAACTCAGAAAAGGAAACAATGACAGTAAGAAAGTACTTTAATCTTCAACTTATCACATGAATCCTGAATTATGAAGTCCAATTGGCTATTGTCTAGACTGCTTCTTTGAAATCAAAACATGTGAGCCTCCAACGTACCAACAAAATGTCTATAATATTCTTAGAAATTTTATTCCACCCTAAACACTTCACAAACTAAAGCATTTATACAAATTTTTATTACAAATATCCTAGAGAGATCTAGGAATAACTCTAGGAAATATAAAATATCTTTACACATTAAGAGGGACAGCTTCTTAACAACTTTAGCAAGTTGTCCTCTTATCTAGAAAATATAGGACTAACTTATCTAACAAAAATTGTTTGTTGAATAACTGTCTATGCTTGCTGGAATATTGAAAAATGTCTTTTTGGAAGATGACTTAACTGATACTCTTTCCACTTATACTCTTTAACACTAAGCTTCATCCCTGATGTTCTTTTACGCTGCCCATTTATCATTTCACTATTGTAAAAAAGGGAAATTACAGCAGTCAAAATCAGCTAGCTGTAGCTTTTCTCTCTGATACACTTTGACTCTGTTTTTTCACTGTGATACTCTTTTAACTGATATTTTATTCTTTAACTGCTGTAAAAAGAAACTTCTCAGTAGTAAAAAATCAAAATCAAATAAATGTTTTATTGTTTCCTTCTCAGATTGACTATTTCTCCTACACTTTCTTTCACTGTTTTGTTTCTTTGCTGCTACAAAAAATCTGTGAACACCTGTCACTGTTCAACACTTGGTATTTTTATAGTCTTGAGCTTTCTGAATTTTTCATCAACATCTGTATACTTAGAAAAATTGGTTTGAAGAAAAACAGATGCTTGATTTCATTTTGAAGAAAAAACAAGTCTTCAATATATTGGAGAATAACCTTTCCTGTGGGAGAACCCTGTGGCAGTGGCTTGTTGACCAGTTCTTTAAAATAATCCCTTATCTTATTGTCATATTATTTTTGGTTCATCAACTTCTCATTGAAGACATGAATATCTAGAATACCAGCTTGTCTCAGCATGGTATATTTTTCTAAAAACTTAGTGATTGAAATATTCATGCGGCATCACACTTCTCCTCCAAACTATTCATCAGATTTATTTTTGTCAGAACTTTCTTGATTTGTAGAATGGTCACTGTCCTATCCTGTATCTGCAATTCTTCTAACTCTGCTCTATTTTTACCATTCAAGAAAGTGATAAGCTTCAAAGCTTGTGCTAGTTTGTCTACCAATTCTTCCTTTTTTTTTGGATTTCAACTTGAGCTGCTTGAAGTAGGTCTCTTTGCTCATATATGATCTGTATTGATGGCCACTGAAGATGTATAGCCTCAATTATATTGGTCCATATGTAATTTATTATATAAGAAATTTTTGCATTGAAACTTAAGTTCTTTTGGAGGCTTTTGATTTTATCTTCAAGTCTCTTGGCCCTTTGCTCATAATTGTTGGCATTGATTAATGTTTTTTTATTGGAGACTTCCATATTCTGAATCATTTTCTTCAAACTTTTAATTTCATTGTTTTTCAGAGACATTTCCTCCATTTCTTTGACCATCCGCCCTGCATTATATGTATGTTGTACCTATGATGTTGAAGATTATGTATTGGAGGTAGTAGTTGATTGCACTGACACTGCAATTACCAGTGGCACTTTTGGTGCTAACTTTTCTCCCAGTGTAGAAGGAACAGCAGCAACAATAATAGGTATGACTGTAGGAATGGTGGAAGTATCAGTTTCCTTCACAGTTTCTTTTTATTTTATAAGTATATCCATTTGACTTTCCATATATTTGATTTGGGCAGTTAGCTTTATGATCAACTGCATCATATCCTCTTTTTCTTTATGTTCTTGAAGTATCTCTTTACTCTGTGGGTGCTCACCTTGAGGAAGTTTTAACTATTTCCTTAAAGCAAAAATATCATCATTTTTCTTCTTGATCAATACTTCAGCAGCTTGCACATTTGATGGGTCAGCTCCTGTTTGTAAAATCAAATCTTCTAAGGCCTTGATCCTTAGACCTTTTGCATAGAGTGAGGCCTTGTCTAACTTCATCTGATCTTGTAAGTTGAAGACTGTATTTTGTAAATTTACCGCACTCATGGTATTTGTTACTACTGTTGAATAAAGCATTTCTGAATTGTGCCTGTGAAATTTAATCTAGTCAAGATCATGAATACTTTCAGCATCTATTTCAAATTTTGTCTTCTTATAATCAGCCAGTGTTTTTGGAGTTGAAGTGGTGGGCTATAAGAAATACATCATCATCTTGTTGGTGGCATAATCATATGCTGAAAGTAACATGTTATGATTACCTGGCTTCTGTTTTAAGAATTGAGAGTAAATTTCACTTTTTATCTCTTCATTCTTTTGCTTGATCTGTTTATATCTTTCTTTAATGTCCAAGTCTTTTTCATCTGCTATTTTAGAAGAATAAGAAGCTTCCATATTACCCTGATTTTCAATCATCTAGCTGTCTGTTTCTTTAGCTGTTGCTTGTTCCCTTTCAATCTCTGTCAAAGTCTCATTAACTATCATTGTGGCCTCATTGGTCACCTGCTGATCATTATTTGTGTCTTGGCCATTTGTATCATCAATTTCAATCACTTTATCTTTCCCTATGGAACTGAATTTGAGCCTTTTATTGTAGATCAACTTGAATTTAGTCTCTGTGGTGGTTTCTGTTGTGTAGGCTCCCTCATATCTACTTCTTTTGTTTGAAGAATCTGGCTTTTTTGAAGCTATCATAGCAAGTGTGGTATCCATCTTTTGTGTTGGCTCTACATTGATGACTATAACCATCAATGTATTTTCTACCCATTCTATCTGATTTGCAAATTTCTCAATATCAGGCTTTGGCTCATGTATAAAAGGAGGTAGTTTACACTTGAGTCTAATATTGTTGAGAAAACCTTGAGGGTCATAATTCCAATAGAATATTTCCTGGAATTTATATTCTGACAATCTTCTAGCTATCTCTTTTTCAGCATCTCTTTTATTCACTATAAAAGGGCCAATTTTATTTTTTAGTTTGAATTGAGTTTTCTTCTTGGAGGCCAAGAAATTGATGGCATCATCATTCAAAACATCTCTCAAATACTCTAAATAAAAGACTCTGATAGTCAAAAACTTAGGCAATTTGTATGAAAGTAGATTGGTTCCAAAGATTCTCAATTCAGTGTGTTTCTCATACAAGTACCATTCTCCCATTTTGCATTGTTCTGATAGCTGTAATATCCTCTTCATCTCTTCACTTACTCTAGGCTGTTCTGATTTCTGTAGCAAATTCATAGCTGGCCTAATGAACAAATATGAAAAATCTGTGTAGCTATATTCACTTCCTTCCTTTCTCAATAGTGATGTCCAAAAGACAACTGATAGAGGTTGGCCCTCTACATTCATTTTCTGTAATGCTATTGGAAAGTGATCAGCTTGTGAGAATAAGAAAAAATGAAATAAATATGAAGAATATTTGAATACCCCTTCAGTGGGAAATTTGGTCAACTCATAATGGATAGAATCAGCTATAAACTTGGCATAGTCAAAAATCATAGCAGGAGGTTGACCAGGAGACAAAGTGGATAAAAAACCAAGGATGGAATCATCAGTGAATTCATCAGTGAAGTAACCTAGTATGAAAGATAACATTGAAATTACATGTCTTGAACCCTCAGGAAACTTGGAAGTTGAATAGGGGGGATTCAGCTTTGGAATGTCCACATGAGCTAGCATAAAATTCTGAAAAATCATAAATCTCTTAGGGAAATCCAATCCCAAATATAACTGATTTAATGCTTCAATGGATAGGGGGACTGCCCTAGGGTCAAACTGTAGCTGCGACATTTCATTTATGGACTCTGCAGTGATAGAAAAAAGAATATCCCTATCAGCATTCACAATTGATCTTTGGTCTGTAACATAGTACTTTTGGCACATTCTTACCAGGTCTTGACCAGGATGTGTTACTGGGATCACATATTTGGGTAAATTTGTCTCCCAAATAGGCATGTCATCTTTATCTATGGACTTTTCATAACACCAATTGTGAATTTATAATAGGTTTAATTCTACCACAGAGTCCACAATTTTATAATCCACATCAATCAAGGGGATGATTTCTTCAGTAGATACTGGTGGCTAAAGGGGATTGACAGACACAGTAGTTTTTGTAGTGACCGCAGGGGTGGATTTTGGAGCTTTTGCTGCTTCAGACTTAGGAGGTTTGGCTCCTACAGGTTTAGAAGCTTTGGGACCCCCATCTTTGGGTGTGATTTTTTTCTTTGTCATTTTAAAATAAATAAAGCAAGATTACACAGTTTGAAATAGGTAATTATTTTTAAACAGAGGAAATTTGAGCAATTCTGGTGCAATTAGGAATCTGGGATCTCTTCAACGGGTTTAAGATAGAAAACACAGGTTTTCTGAATGAATAAAGCTACAAAAGAGATTCTTTTAGGCAATGTTTAGGTTTAAAGACCTTTTCAAGCCGTGGAATGGATTTTCAAGGGTTTAAAACTGAGGATTTGGCTTAAAAAAAAGGCTTTATGGATCGGAGAATTTTGGAAAAATTTTGCAAGGGTTTGCCCTATTTTTTGAGTGTTTTGGATGCACTTGGATTGACAACTTCACTAATTATAGCTCAATTGGTTCAATTGGAGGTTTAAATCGTGAATTTTGTAGGCTATATTTGGGAAAATACCTTTTTTGCAGGTATTTCGGTAGTCGCAAGGGTTTTTGCAACTCATTGTAGTTGAATTCGAGCTCAGGTTTGAATGACTGAATTCGAAAAATTGTTCACTGGTCTTCAAAATAGAATTTTGCGGTGAAAATAAGCTTTCAGGCATGAAATCTATAAAACGAAGTTTGAAACAATGTTTCGGGAGCTAAAAATGGTTGAGTATAGTCAAGCGGAACCTTTTCTTAGTTTGAAATGTGAGAATAAAAAATAAAAATAGTGTATCAAAGTTTTAACGTTTTATATTGGTCATCATTAATGCATTAAATGGTTGTCTCATCAAAGGCGGGAGTGATTTCTGTTTTCGAATGCGAAAACAGGGAATGGTTTTCACGTTGAAATAAGGCGATAAGCTGTATTTTTCCAAATGAACGCGATCGAATTAAATTGAGACACGTCACAAGAGGCAGAAATGGGAAAACCACCCATTTCGCGCTCAATTTATGTTTGGGTGAGCGATTGGTTTGCGAGCCCGAAAATCGTCATCAGGTGTTGGATCTAGAGCACGGGAGTGAATGGTCGGGATTAAACGGAAAGCTGTGGTGAAAAGGTTGGGTAGGGCCTAGTTGACTTATGCGATGGCGCATGTAAAAAATTTATATATATATATATATATATAACCAAAGTTTTTATCAAATGCTTTATGTACAGATGGAGTTTATACATATTTTTCGAAAGGGGTTTTAATGTGGATGTTATATATATAAATAGAGCTTATATATATGGTTAAAAATGCGCGTGAGGCGAGTTATATGGCTCTAACCATAGGTTAAGCTTTTTTTTTTGAAAGTTTATTTATATTTTTATTATATAGTTTTATACCATGGAGGGGTCCAATAACCATATGGGGCGGGTTTATTTACATAATGTTATTTTTATGCCAAAGGGGATATAATTTGGGTTTTTTGTTTAAACATGTGGATAATTAACTTTGGAAAAAAAGCTTATAATAGTGGGTTTTTGGGGATAATTAGATAAAAGGGGTTATAATAATAGGATAAGGTTTGTTTATAGGGATTTAATAAATAAATTAGAAGTTAATATGACCGAGGACAATGAAAAACACCAAAATATAATTATATGACTAAGTAAAGTGATAATGTAAAAGCAAAGATTTACCATTTATAATTTGACTACTTTGACCTAGAATATAATATTTTTGGAGGGATTTTTATGTTTTTATGAATGAAGGAGATTAATCAAAAGGGGATTTTATTTTTCATTTAAGAAAAAAGGTCTTTACTTATGAAATTGAAGTGTAATGGATGAATGTAGGGTAAATGATGATAATTAGGGATTAATATAGGAATTTAACTTAACATTCATTGAGCCTTGGGTTTGGTCCCAACAGAAGTCAGAGAAATGCTCTGAGCCTCTTTGACTGGAAGTTTTGAATGTAGAATAACTATAGGGGAGGGGAAATTAGTGATTTTTGCCTGGTAAAAAATATTACAATGATTTTCCCACCTTTTTATACCTACCCAAATTTAACCTAACATTTTTTCTTCCTTTTTGCAGGTGCATTTGAGCTAGCAACCTTAAAACATTTTATTCTTTTGAAATCAATAAAAACTGTCTAAATCTACCTTATTTCATCCAAGGGCTCACTTTAAACTGATGAGATTTTCATTATTTTCTACCTATCTACTAATTAGTCAGGATTAAACAGTCTGACTAATCTTTATTCACTATCTACAACATGTAAATTGAAACATGACAAGTCAATATTGAACAATTCAACTCATCATGGATTATGGCATTTATTGACACTCTTCCATAATCATCTGAAAGTAAAAAGTAGTGGCATTTGGACTTGCACACTTTCATGTTTTATTTCTTTTTTCTTTGGCGTATAATATTTTTTCTAAGTCCTTTGATTTTTCTTTTATGACTTTTACCCTCTTTTTGATTTTCTATTTTTTTATTTTTTACAAAATATGGGAAAACAACTTGCAGAAAGAAAATCATGTACATATTTACAAGACTATCATAATTCAATTCAAAATTATAAATCCTATATTTATAGGACCCTAATAGGTACCCCTTTATCCGGGATATGGTATAGCGAGGCGCTGTAAGGCTCGATCATATAGGAACTGATGAGCAGGTTGCGAACATTCTCACAATTCCCTTGGGGAAGGTCATGTTCCTAATTTTTCGTGAGAATCTTGGTATCGTGGAATGACTGTATTCTGAGCGTCCTGTTGGACGATGAGCTCTGGGAGCTATGGAGGGCTTTGGGGATAGCTTCTCAGAGCTATAAGCAACCACAGGAATAGGCTTATCGAACCTTGTTGGTGTGCTTGGGCCCCACCATTATGATGATTGAGTTGGTTCACCTCTCATGATTTGTGCCCCATATGCATCCTACCCATTTGAGTTACAGACTCATGGGAAGTACCTCTCATTTTGCCAATGAGGTGGGAAAAGATAGAGACTAGTAGCAAAGACTAATGTACGCATCAGAGATTGTCGCACTCTCTATCTACGATTACATGTGTCCAACCACTTGATTTGGGATCAAGTCTAGTGAGGTTTCGGACCTCCTACTGACTTCAGGTCATATAAACCAACTTCGGGTTGGTATGTGACTCTTTGATTCCATGTGAGGTTTCAGACCTCCTACTGAATTCGGGTCAGATAAACCAACTTCGGGTTGGTATGTGACTCTTTGATTCCATGTGAGGTTTCGAACCTCCAACTGACTTCAGGTTAGTGATACTAACTTCGGGTTAGTATATATGACTCTCTTGATTCCAAGTGAGGTTTTGGACCTCCTACTGACTTCGGGTCAGATAAACTGACTACGAGTTGGTATGAGACTCTTTATGAGTCCTATAGAGGTTTCAGACCTCTGGGCTGAATCTGCCAGTCGGGAATGATGTCTTTGTGACTGGCCCACTTCTGTTCTAAAATAAAGAGGCCAGCAAAGCAAGTTACGGTGGGATGACGCACGATGTTTGATTGCACAGGTGGATGGAGTTCTCCCTAGTTGAGAAGGAGTGTTAAAATTGGACAACTAGGTCCAAACTTCTTGTTGTGATGCTCAGATGAAGACACCAATATTTTTATTGGGTTCCTCTTTCAAAGAGGTGCAAGATCATCTTGATCTGATGAGCAGAACATTTATTTTGAATTTATTTTTAATACTTTCAAAACATTTACAAGTCAGCCTTAAGGGTTTACACCCCCAGAAAATGTGTCACACACCCTCAGTGATTG
This sequence comes from Pinus albicaulis, assembly GCA_034641835.2. Lineage (NCBI taxonomy): Eukaryota > Viridiplantae > Streptophyta > Pinopsida > Pinales > Pinaceae > Pinus > Pinus albicaulis. Next base: position 232,666,648 of record CM076581.1, on the reverse strand, counting down.
ATATAAATAGAGTCAACATTGCAGGACATTTCAATCATCTCATCACACACATCCTCATGATCTAGAAATGGATGTTGTAAATCTGGATGTCGTAAATTTGGATGTCGTAATTATGGATGATGTCATAAATATGGATGGTGTCGTAAATCTGGATGATGTCGGAAATGGATGCCATAAAACTGGATGCTGTAAATATGGATGATGCCGTAAATATGGATGATGTTGTAAATTTGGATGTTTCCGGAAATGGATGTCATAAATTTGGATGCCGTAATTATGGATGATGCCATAAATATGGATGATGTCGTAAATTTGGATGTCGTAATTATGGATGATGCCAGAAATGGATGTCGTAAATATGGATGATGTCGTAAATATGGATGATGCCGTAAATCTGGATGATGCCGTAAATATGGATGATGTCGTAAATATGGATGTGGGATTCTTTTGTTGAATTATGTTGATTTTTTATGAGCTATCTTTAAGGGTTGTGTGTGTGACACTTCTGGTTGGCTGACCGTATTGAGACTTTGTTGGTTGAAGCATCCTGTTGACCATCGTAACACACAAACACACTTATATTTTTCTGGCTTGTCTTCTGTTGATCCACTGATATGTTCTATCAACACTTTACTTTCTTGTTTATGTGATTGTTGACTGACATTGGAGATAAAAGTAAAGTTACATCAAGCATAGAAAATCTGGAAAAATTTACATGTACACTCAAGCGGAAGAGCTAGAGGTCAAGATACAACAAATTGAGGAACATTTGGCAACAGACAAATAATCTCTTCGGGAGCTAAGGCAACTTGTCAAGCTTAAGGCCCAAACCATGCAGCAAATGGCCGTGGAGGCCAACATTAAAATTAAGGATGTCCTTGGTAATCTGTCGGCCATCTCAGGGGAGAGTGAAGCAGAATAAGTCACTACATAGATAGACCTGCTCATGCAGGAATGGAAACAGGCAATTGCAGGCTTCAGAGAACTCAAGAAAAAAAGGAGAAGATAGGAAGAAAAAAAGGAGAAGACAAGACTAGCCACGGAGGCAAGAGGACCGATGGAGACTGAAACAACAGAAAATAATTGACTCGAGATGAGTCAATAGGATGTGTTCAGGGCCTGTTGGGGCCCTTTATTTGAAAATAAAACATTTTTTGAGTTGCGGATAATAGGTGGCAGAACGCAACCACGATAGACAGAGAGTTGTCACGGTTGCAAAGAATCGGAGAGCAGGTGGCACGGCTGTTTTGGGGACAAAAACAGATGGCAGAAGGAAGTGACAGAGAACAAGCAGTGGAATGCCAATGATCAGGGAGATGCAGAAAATGCCAGAACAGAAAGGAATGGAGAACTTTCAGTTGCGTTAGCAACGGAACAAATAGGCAGCCGACCAACGGAGGAAGAAGGTTGGCACAATAGGGATAGGAGTACAAGAGCCGTAAGAGAGCATTGTTCATTCTATTTTGATATTCTCTCTCTCTCTCTCTCTCTCTCTCTCTCTCTCTCTCTCTCTCTCTCTCTCTCTCTCTCTCTCTCTCTCTGTTCATTATGTTCTATCATATGCGACACCATTGTAATCAGTTCTGTCAGGATCGCTCTGAGGAGCACTGTAACTATCTCTTGTTGTTAATGCAAAAGCTTATGATCTGAGTTTGATGTTCTGAGTTCAATATTGTGTCTCTGATTTAGTTGAATATGCGGGTTGAAATAATGTAAGGATCAATGGAAAATTGTAGGATACCCGGAAGGGTTCTAGGTCCACAAGTTTATACTTTTACTAGATTAGATTCCATAAGCTTGGTACCTGACAGAAGAAAGGAGAAGAGGAACTAGCACTTGGCAAGCAGTTGCAGAGAAATTTACACAGTGCTTCCTCTTTGAAGGAAAAACAGAACCAGTCACCCAAGCATTACAGGCTATGAAAAAGGTATTGTTCTTCCTGGAGAATCAGGAGGAGGACGAGCAACTGCTCCCAAACCAAAGCATCAGACAGTTGGTAGCATGTAAGAAGATAAACAGTGAAATGGACGATGATGATCTGGAAGGTCTTAGAAATTTGTATTTTGAGGAGACAGAGGAGAGATGGATATTAAGGAAGACCCGACAACCGAAGGAATCCACCTGCTACCACTAAGAACCAAGAAAATTAACATTGGGACCAAGGAAAAGCCCAAACTTGTGTCAATCGGTGACTATTGGGATGCCAAGATGACCAAGGAAATATTCAATCTACTACAAGAATATGAGGACTTTTTTCCGTCATCCATAGCGGAATTGAAAGGAATAAAAGGGGGCATGGGGGAAATGCATATAATTCTAAAGCCCGATGCAAGACCAATCAAGTACAGACCCTATCGGTTGAATCCAAGGGTGAAGGAAAAGGTTAAACTAGAAATCGACAAGATGTTAAAGGCAGGGTTGATATTCCCGGTGGAAGAAGCAGAATGGATAAGTCCAATAGTCATACAAATAAAAAAGGATAAGTCTAAAATCTAAGTCTGTGTTGACTATAGGTGCTTGAATAATGCTTGTATACAAGATCCATTCCTACTTCGTTCAGCAATGAGGTGCTTGACAACATTGCGAAGAATGAGGCATATTATTTTACAGATGGATTTTCAAGATACCATCAGGTACGGATAACCGAATAATATAAGAAAAAGACAAATTTCACCACCTATTGGAGCTCCTTTTCATATCATGTAATTCCATTCGGATTGAAAAATGCGCCAGTAGTATTTTCACGTATTGTGATAGCAGCATTCCACGACTACATCCACAAATTCCTGGAAGTTTATATGGATGACTGGATTGTCTACATCCTGTTGAAAGACCATGCGACGCTATTGAGGATCATGTTTGACAGGTGTAGGCAACTCAATATTTCACTAAACCTCAAGAAGTGCATTTTTACAGTGTCTTTTCGAACACTGCTAGGACACGTAGTATGCAGCCAAGGAGTTTGCGTGGACCCAGCCAAGGTAGCAGTTATAGTTAACATGGAGGCACTGGAAACTGTGAAACAATTAAGGTCACTGCGAGGCCACATAGGTTATTACAGGCGATTCATCCGCAACTACGCGAAGATAACAGCCCCATTATAGATTTTTTTGTGGAAGTCAAAATAGTTCAATTGGACAAAGAATTGCACGACAACCCTGAATAATTTGAAGGAAAATTTAGCAAGTGCACCAATATTAGTTAACCCGAATTGGAGCGAGAAATTTCATATCCACATTGATGCTTCAAGCATCGCACTTGGAGCGGTTCTAGCTCAACCAGGGGACACTTCAGTTGATCACCCAGTGTATTTTGCAAGTTGTAAATTGTTAACAGTGGAACGGAACGGAACTACAACAAAGCGAGAAGCATTAGCAATGGTGTATTCCCTTCAAATGTTCCGCCACTACCTGTTAGGAGGTATGTTCAAGTTTTTCACAGACCATTCACCTTTAAAGTACCTAGTAAACAAACCGATCTTAGAGGGAAGAATCTGCAAATGGCTCTTTCTCTTTCAGGAGTTCACCTTTGAAGTGATAGTCAAACCTGGGAGACTGAATGTGGGGCCAGACCACCTATCAAGGTTGGAAAACGGGGAAAATGGAGGGTCCCTTGACGATCAGCTACCTGACGCTGATCTTTTTAGAGTAGAATCCATTTTAGAATTACTAGATCAGATAGCAACCTACCTAACAATAGGACAATGCCCAAAATAATATACAGCAGTCCAGAGAAGACACCTAGTAGTCCAAGCGGTAGAGTACCAATTGATAGCGGGACACTTGTACAAGATGGGGTTGGACCAAATCTTACGAAGATGCATCCTGGACCACGAGAGGGAAGTCGTACTGTGGGAGTGCCGGGGTGGAGTTGCTGGAGGACATGTAGGAGAAAAACCAATGGCAAGGAAAGTACTGCAGGCAATTTTATGGTGGCCTACGGTACACATTGACAGTAAGGCGTTCGTAAATAAATGTGATGTATGCTATAGACAGGATGTCCATCACACAGATATGAGCTCCCACTTCACCCAGTCAAAGCACTACAACCATTTGAGAAATGGGCAGTTGAATTTATAGGTCCGATTTCACCTGCCGCAAGACACTCACAGGCCAAGTATATCATAACAGCAACAAATTGTTTGACAAGGTGGGTAGAGGCAATACCAGTAAAGGATTCAACAGTCAAAACAGTGGCTCATTTCATATTTGAAAATATCATCAGTAGTTTTGGTTGCCCAAAAAGTCTAACGAGCGATCAAGGTATGCATTTCATCAATTCTACCATTAAATCCCTACTCACAAACTTCATGGTACAGCATCACAAAAGCAATCCTTACCATCCACAAGCCAATGGTACGGTGGAAGCATTTAATAAGATCTTGGAAAAGGGATTAACAAATATCTTCAACGCTCAACGAAACAACTGGGACGAATGTATACCAGCAACTTTGTTGGCGTACAAAAAAACTATTAAGAGACTCAATAACCAGACGTCGTTCCAGCTGGTGTAAGGGAGAGAAGCCGTAGTACCAGCAGAGTTTTTCATACTAAACCTTCTAATCGCAACCTCACTCCAACTATCAGAGGAGGACTCGTTAAAGGAATGGTTACAGGAACTACAGGCATTGGAAGATGATAGGTTTTTAGCATAATTGCACCAAAATGTCCAAAAAGAGAGACAAAAATCTTGGCACGACTGCCATATCAAGTGCAAGACTTTCAGGGTCAACGGAAAAGTTTTTCTTTATGACAGTAAGTACCAGACGTTCCTAGGGAAACTGCAAATGCATTGGCTAGGACCATACCACATAATAGAAATAAAATATTCAGGAGCAGTTCAGTTAGCACAACTGGACGGCCAGATACTACTAGGATGGGTGAACGACGCAAGCCTAAAACACTATCACGACTAAATACTACATTTCATTTTCAATAACTCCCGCAACCGAGAGGATTCAGTAGGGTAGATTAGGTTAGATTGGATAGAGTCAATAACTCTCTCGCACCCTGGAAGAGCTTAGATAGGATTCCCAATAAAATAATTTTAAAGCACAAGATAACTCAAATTTGTGATGCAGAGAGCGCAACGGAACCAATTGTGGTCAGGGGGAGGGTAGTGTCCAGTGTGTCATTCACGTCCGAGAAAAAGCGTGTCGAACATCATTTCGTCATCATGACTCATAGTACCCATGTTATTCCGTAGAATTACCGAGATTTGGGAAGTAATTTCCATAATTAGCATCGTCCATACTATAATAAATTTTCCATAATAGGCCATAATCATTACCCAGCGCGTCTACCCAACTCCCGAAACCAAATTCAGATTTGTCAGAACCCACCTCATCCCGGTAACTAATCGCACGATTATAGCTGCATGGGAAGGCAAGGAAAATTAATTAGTTATGGGGTCTTATCAACCTCATGCGTGTTGGTTACTTACATAACTTGTATGAAAGATAGCACGAGAATTCCGGAGAAATCTGAGTTAGAACCAGAAACAGCAGAGGTAGCAAGAGAATCATCGGCAGAAGAAGTTTAGGGAAAACATCCAGGGGTAGGAATTTATAAGGAAAGGAAAGGAGTAGCTCTGCAAGTGTACTAGAGTAGATCTAAAATGACCAGAGTAGCGCCAACAGTCGTTGAGCAAGAGCTTGATGAAAGAGTCCAGAAGATGGAGTCCTTGGTGGGAAAATATGATAGCGCGTCGTTGATTGATACTGACCTAATGAACTCCTTCCAATTTCCAACGATGAAGAAACAGGTCTACATGGAGAATTATGCCACAAAAGTGGGACAGGAAGCAGCAAGAGTACTTCCAGAGTTCAGAGGTGTTCAGCAATCCACCATATTGAACCTAAGAAATCTGCTAGTGTTTGGCACTACAGGGGCTACGATGCAGTGCACCAAGTTTCTGCTGAGCAGAATCCACAATGGATTGTTGTGGCTGGGAAGAGAAATACCAATTCATGTGGAATACATTCATAGGTTGACTGGGCTTTCGCAAGAAGGGAGAGACGTCTCCACGGCTTTCCAAAATGCGTCCAAGAGAGTGAAGAAAGAAGGAGATGGTGACTACTACAGGAATTATGACACCAAGAGAGGGGGAAAAGGGGCCAAGATAGACTTGATCAACAAGCCATCAGTCAATTTTTCTTGCTATCTGATTCCAAGAAAAACGATCAAACATTACACAAAAGGGGAGTGCACGTTGGATACTATTTTAGTGGAAAAGCACTGTTTCCAGGGAGCACAACTAAATTGGTGTTTGTTTCTGCTTAATGAATTATTCGAAGCCTGTGAGGAAAACTATAAGAGGGCCATTGGCTTCATCTACTGGTATCTTATCATGGCATTGGCAATGTGGAAATGGACATTTCCAGGAATTAGGCAACCTCTGGAAGTTGCAGCAGGCCAACCATTAGCAATGAAGTTCACACCCTGGAAAGCATCAGGTGACCCCAACACTAAGGAGATGAACAAGGAAGGGTTCAAATTCTGGTACATCCAGATGGTGGATGTCGCAATGAGCCAACTAATAATTCTAAGGAACTTGCTGGACAGTTATTCTGTGCAAGTATGGTTTGGGGTTAACCATAAGAAAACCTACATCAGGCCAGCATGTGTGCCAGAATCGACCTTCAAGATGAGGCCATTGAAATTTGAAATCGGTGAGCAGGATTTCCACACAGAATTATGTGTTGAGATTGCAACAAGATGATGAGCTTAGTGAAAAGAGTCGCCTTCACTAAGTGGGCATGTAGGCTATTTTTGGCGCAAAGTCTATTTTTATACTATGTCTATTTTTATACATATGGATCATGTTCTATGAGTTGCAGGATGCTATTTGTGGATGGTTGGTCAAGTTGGAAAAAATAGATGGACTTCTATTTTGATGATATTAGATGAATCTATTTTAGATTGTTATTCCTGTGGCTGATATGTCAAAATATTATTAATTTTACACTAATATTTGGACTGAACATTATCTTATTTCGTATACTTGCTGAAAAATAAGGTAGAGAGAGATGATGGGAGAATTATTTTCTGTCTCAAAAGGAAGTAGCTGCCATGGTACTGCTGGGAACCTTCATGGTAGAAGTTTATGCAGCCATTTATTTAAATGAGTTGTGTTCAGTTAATTATTCAATATATTAATCTAGTTGTATTAAATCCTAATCTGGACACATTTGGGTGAGATGCATCATCATTAATTAATCTACTTAATTATAAATCATTAATTAACTAATAGCATCGTCAACTTTAGTGCTAATGCTTATTGTATCCATGCATAGTGAAAAGAGCAAAGTTAACTATCAGCTGTATCTACTGCATATTTTCAACTACCAGTGATTGGAGGAGCCCATGAGGATTGCGCAGTACAAGCCAGGTGGTTCAAGTTATTTAATGAGCCATCCTACATCATTGATTACGCAATAGAGGCTGGCTATCAGGTGGCAGAGATTGGAGCATGTGTTTTGCTAGATCTAGCTTGATTAGTGTGTAGCAATTGAAGGTTGTGTTGAGAGCTTGTGAGGAGATTTGTACAATGATTGTTACATGATCTCTATGACATATAATATATAGATAGTTGGGGGTTTTCAGCTTTAATCTTTCCTATGAAATACTGTGTTCATATGTGTGAATGTTTATGGTTTTAATGTGCGCATGCAATTGATTTTATTTCCGCATGTAATGATCAATTGTAGAAGAGATTTTGTATTGTGCATGAAGATAAAATAGTGTGCGATCAGGAGAATCTCGATGAATAAGATATCATTGAGCCCAAATTTCTACACAGGTTGTGGCCATGAGCACTGAGGCCGTGCTTTAGGCTCACGTCTATTCATTTGACGGCATGTCGCCGGATCCATTTCCATGAGAAACATCAAAGGAAACAATGATGTCATGACCATACCAGCATCAATCATCAAAGAATTGAACACCAAGGTACAAAGCTTTAACCGGGTAGTTCAAATCTCTCATAATTAGATTCTCATTGTTTCCTGATGTTGTTGAATTTTAAAGCCCTGGGACTCCGCTCATCTTCCATCATAGTCCCCATAGTCACGACCATACCACTCAATTTGTTCAGTTCACCAGCAACGACAGCCATAGTCCCTGTCAAAAATATTAAGGCCCCAAAGCCACCCGTAGCTACACCAAAATCCAAGAAGCAAAAATTTACAATGTCTAGCTAGGTCGTTGATCTCACAAGGGAAGATCAAACGCAACCAATGGACACGGGGGCCCCAATCCAGGAAGAGCCATTGACAGAGACCCAGGTAACTTAGGAGTTGCCTCTAATAAACCCCTATTCATTTTTAAATATCGGCATATCTCCACCTCGCACTCACCACTCATCTTCCCACACCTCATACCCCTCCAAAGATCATCCAACCCATACACCCTCCACATCAGCCACCATATCCGACCCAATCAGATCAAAGAGTAAGACAAACGGAGACAACAAGGTGGAAGTTAACTCCAGTACAGCATTGGTACCTGAATTTAACCAAACCCTAGTTGAACAGGTCACCTTCCAGGACCTTTTAAGTCATGGGGGATCTTTTACTACAGATACAACAACCCTGACCGAAGAGCTGAACCTGTTTCAGCAAGCAAACCTGATACTTGAGTAGATGCAACCCACTCTAAGCATGGGTAACCCTAGTAATCCGCTGCTGCAATAAACACCGCCGCAATTGCCGCAGGAGCACTCAACCAAGTCCATTGCGAGTGGTCAACCGCTCCAACAGAGACAACTAAATCAAGATATCTCCAGAGATGAAAGCATGTAGACCTGGGGAATGACGCAATTGTACAACTTAATTCAGTGGGCATCACAGCAAGCAGAAGAGCTCAAAGCAGAACTCCAGCAGAAATATGAGCAACAACAGGTATAAATCATCGCGCTTACTAAAGAGCGCGACCAGCTGAAGATAGAGAAGAACAATTTACAGGGCCAACTGGATACGGTGACAAAGGTATTCTGGGATCTTTGGCCAACGTTAGCAACCCACAACACTCATATACCAGATGATATATGAGACAGTGATATCGTAGGATGATCCGTTCACATCCGAGTGGCATGTTCGAACCTCAATCAAGAAAACCGGGAACTAAAAGTAGCATTAGCAACAAGGCCCACTCTACCTGAACCAATGGTCATTTACATGGAGAAGATAATAGAAAGGTAGAACCAGGTAGCCGGGATGCAGGAAACCCTGATTATTGCGACAAGGGAAGCGTATAACCTACTAAAGGGTCTACATGAGTGTTCAACCTCACTCACTTTGAAATCACAGCCAATTTCAGCACAGCTACAACAGGTGTCAAAGGAAATTCAGGAAGCCACAAACCCCGACAGACTTGACCAACTAACTGTACACTCAAGCGGAAGAGATGGAGGTCAAGATACACCAAATTGAGGAACATTCTGCAACAGCCAAACAAGCTCTCCGGGAGCTAAGGCAACCTGTCAAGCTTAAGGCACTAGCCATGCAGCAAATGGTCGTGGAGGCCAACATTAAAATTAAGGATGTCCTTGGTAATCTGTTTGTCATCTCAGGGGAGATATAAGCAGAACGAGTCACTACAGAGATAGACCTTCTCATGTAAGAATGGCAACAGGCCATTGCAAGCTTCAGAGAACTCAAAGAATTCGCGCTGGAAAAGGTTCCCGAGTTGGGGCCCTTGTTTGGACAGGAAGAAGAAAATGAGAAGACAGGACTAGCCACGGAGGCAAGCAGACCAATGGAGACTGAAATAGTAGAAAAAAATTGACTTGGGACGAGTCAATAGGATGTGGTTGGGGCCCGTTGGGGCCCTTGTTTTGAAAATAAAATGGTTTTTGAGTTGCGGATAACAGGTGGCAGAACGAAACCACGGTAGACAGAGAGTTGTCATGGTTATGAATAATCGGAGAGCAGGTGGCGCGGCTGTTGTGGGGACAAGCACAGACGGCAGAAGGAAGCGACTGACAACAAGCAGTGGAACACCAGTGATCAGGGAGATGCAGAGAATGCTAGAATGGAAAGGAAGGGAGAACTGTCAGTTGCGTTAGCAACGGAACAAATAGGCAGTTGGCCAGTGGAGGAAGAAAGTTGGCACAGTAGGGATCAGAGAACAGGAGCCGTAGGAGAGCTCTGTTCGTTCTATTTTGATCTGTTCTCTCTCTTTGTCTCTTTGTTCATTCTGTTCTATCATATGCGACACCATTGTAATCAATTCTATCCGGATGGCTCTGAGAAGCATTGTAACTATCTCTTGTTGTTAATGCAAAATCTTATGATTTGAGTTTGATGTTATGAGTTCAATATTGTGTCTCTGATTTAGTTGAATATGCAGGTTGCTTTAAATTTTGTTTTTCTGTCTTGAATGTGTTGTTGAGTATTGTCATTTATAGATTATTTGTACTTATTAGTAGCACGTAGTCTTGTGGCTTTTAGGATATGTTGTGGTTGATCGATACCTGATCTGATCCTAACCTTAGTAAGGTTGTGGCATGCCTTGGGTGAGACTCTTTGCTCTTCGGAGTAGGGTGAAAATGACGGCGTTGTGCTAGATTACTGCGAAAAACCTTGTTGGCCTCCATCCTGAACCTGGGTCTTGCCCAAGAGACCTTTTTCCTTACCAAGATATGGTTTTGTTGCCAAGATGGCAGAAGGAAGTGACAAATAACAAGTAGTGGACTTCCAGTGATCAGGGAGATCCAGAAAATGCCAAAACAGAAAGGAAGGGAGAAATGTGAGTTGCGTTAGCAACGGAACAAATAGGCAGCCGGCCAGCGGAGGAAGAAGGTTGGCATAGTAGGGATTAGAGAACAAGAGTCGTAGGAGAGCTCTGTTCATTCTGTTTTGATCTGTTCTCTCTCTCTCTCTCTCTCTCTCTCTCTCTCTCTCTCTCTCTCTCTCTCTCTCTCTCTCTCTCTATTCTATCATATGTGACACCATTGTAATCAGTTCTGTCAGGATCACTCTGAGGAGCACTATAATTATCTCTTGTTGTTAATGCAAAAGCTTATGATCTGAGTTTGATGTTCTGAGTTCAATATTTTGTCTCTGATTTAGTTGAATATGCGAGTTGCTTTAAAAAAAAAAAATTGTCCTGAATGTGTTGATGAGTATTGTCATTTACAGAGTATTTTTACTTATTAGTAGCACGTAGTCTTGTGGGTTTTAGGATATGTTGTGGTTTATCGATACTTTATTTGATCCTAACCTTAGTAAGGTCGCGGCATGCCTCGGGTGAAACTCTTTGCTCTTCGGAGGAGGGTGAAAATGTCGGCGTTATGCTAGACTACTGCGGAAAACCTTGTTGGCCTCCATCCTGAACCTGGGTCTTGCCCAAGAGACCTTTTTCCTTGCTAACAATTATCTTCTGTGAAATGCATAGTTGGCTGAATCCACCAGCAAACATCTTGAAATGAGGGTCCTAATATATTAATTTAAAAGTCCCAAAATTGTGTATGAATAGATTTAATGTCAAAATTTTCCCTGTCCATCTTGGGCCAAACAAAATTTTCCCAATCTTCCTTTTTCACAAGTATAATTTCGAGGGCTTATATAGTCTGCTTTTAGGTTACTTTGGGAAAATAAATGAACTTTTTATTCAATCCTTTGTCACTATGGCATGTCAAACCAAGATCCGTAGGTTCATGTGTAGCTTAAAGAGGAGGCTATGTTCACAAAAGGTTTCTATTAAGTTATCCACACAACTCAATTTCATTGTGGTGTTATACTTCCTACCAACATTAAATTTCTAGTTTCAAGTCTACTTTGCACTATCTCTCTGATCTTGAAGCTCTTAAACTTTTCTCATTTTTCCTCAATGTATTTTTGGCATTGAAGCTCACTTGGGAATTACATTCATCTCTCTCTATTCTGTAAGTGTGAATGAGATTTGTTGGTACCTTTCCAATGCCACACAAATATTTGGAAACAATTGCTTTCTCATGTGTACATAACCTACTCCCCACTAGAATTGAATATGTGACCTCCAAGGAGAAATCACATGTTCTTAACCATTAGGCCCAATCAGTTTGTCTAGTCCCAAACTACCCTTATGTGAGGAAACATAGCCTATTATGAGGTCTATCCATTTTTACAGTCTATAGCCCACTAAATTGAATTCAAGGTACAAGAAAAAAGATAAATATGAGAACCAACATATTAAATTTGAATTTACTAATATGGTTATAATAATGTTTCGCATGTATACTTTTTCTACCATATATCCTGACCCAAGTGGCATTTTATCTTCAAGCTCTGCATTGCTATAGTTTACAGGCTACAACCAAAACATCTATTGTAGGCATAATTATGTCAAACGCATGTTGAGAGCCATGGGTTGATCAAACATTTTTTAAACTACAAGTGCTAATATAGATATTGGGCACATAGGTCTTCACAATATGGAAAGCCTACCAACAATGGTCATTGTTTGTTTTTTTCATATTCTTACTCATGGGAGGTTTTTGCATCTTTTTTTTTTAGAATCAAATTCAACATTAGAGATCAACACTTAAGAAACTGTCAAAGCAAGTGACTAGGAATGGGAGACTGCCAATATCACATGTTTAATGTTTCAACTCGACAGTCATATTTAACTTGATAATTCTAAAACTACTGATGTATATGGAATTTCATGTTGTTATCATGTGTCTACATTTTTTGTGAAAATTGAAGCCGATGTTACAGTTTGGAAATCAAATTAGGGGAATAGGGATAAGCAACACCATAGCATGTTCAAAAAAGAGGACTAAAAGTGCATGGAATGTTTCCACCCAACCATAGAGCTTGAGCTCACCCTCTTGCCAAGAACCTTCTTTCCAAAGGCCAATCTATCACACTCAATTCTCTAGGGAAATAGGAATCCAAAATTACCACATAACCATCATTGAAAAACTATACATTCATTTAACAACAATCATTCATAACATCATGTCTTCAAATCCAGGTCAATTATTAAGTGCAACTTTCTTGGTCGATGAAAGTGAGTAGCTAATATATTCCCCACTAGGGTTCAAGTCTTCTAGTAACATGCTAGTGTATGCGCTTGCACACAGAACAATTCTTGTTGCTAGGGGAAAGTATTGAGGACTTTAGTTAAATAGATACTCCACCAAATTTTTCTCTTGAAGAGCAACCATGGTTAATTATGCTAAGGGATCCCTTGTAATGCAAAATTTTTGTGCAGTAGTCTTAATCATGATAAGAGGATGATTGTTTAAAAAAATCCATGTCAACTTAAGCATACATCATTCAATAAATCCAAGTGAAAACATGGGGAACTCCTTTAGAGCTTAAGCAAGTCAAGAGGCATCCATAAAGTACAAGTAATACAAGATAATAAGTGACCAATACGTTTGACCATAGGTGTATAAAATCCAAGCTATAATCAACGTTCTACCAAGTTTATGGATGAGGTAGCGTGGGAGCAGGGAGACACACGTGGGGGGATGTGTGGAAGCACCCCCAAATTTTGGGTAAATTCAAGGGGGTGTGGGGATGTAGGGGTTTCTAGCATAGGGGTCCTTGTCTCTCAAAATATAAAAATAAAAATAATAATGGAAAAATCCCAAAAACGATTATTCCCATGCAAATTCATCATTGTGCATTGTAAACAATAAAATAATACTTAATTCAAATTTTTTTATTATATAAACATGATTCAGATTCATATTTAATAATTGAATGATTGATTCATAAAATATAAATGAATCATAATTGGTAAACACTAAAACACTGATTTAAATCCATCATTCTAGAATCTAATTAAGTAATTGGCAGTAATAAATCAGTAAATACTAATATGAGGTCATTAGTATCTAGAGTCAAGGCTAAAAATTTTAAACCAAAAAATAACAATGTGCAATGAACATTGAAATTAAAATGAGGATTAATGAGTGAAAGAGTATAAAAGATAAAGAAAAGTTAAAGTGAGGTAGGGTTTTTTATATTTTTCTTTTTATTTTTTCATTTTTTAAGCCTTTATATGAAAAAAATTGAGGGAGATGCCAATAAGTACCTCTTTTTTGGGAGAGTAAGCCCAAAATACCTCGTTTTAGGGAAATATGCCCCCACCTTGGGAAAGAATTTTCCCTCATGTTTCCTAACTGTTTCCTGTTTTTACAAAATCTAGCAAGGCCTTGTGGTGGTGTTCAGAAGGTGAGGGATAGACTCTGTAGCAACAACTAGGAACAAAAAAACAGATTCAAAGTTCATAGATATAAAAGATAAAAACAAATGTCAATGCCTTCGTTCGATTGTTTCTTGAATCTAGTGTGGCGAGTTACAAGAAATATGATTGGAAAAAGGATGGGGAGACAATGCTGAGCATGTCTTGGGTATGATTCATTTGATGTTGGAGATCCTTCAGGCACCTGAGCCATCAACCTTGGAAATGTTTCTAGTATGAATTCCTATGGTTTATAATGTTGCTATTATTTTACCTCGTGGTTATTTTGGGCAAGAATTGTTTTTAGGAATTCCAGACAAGAAATTAATGGACAAGTAATTATTATTTTTATAATTGCAATGTCCATTCCATGATATCCTCTCTTTATTGTTTGATTGTATTTTGAACATTTCTATTTATTTTATTTTTTCTTTTAACTAAGAAATTGAAAATTCTTGGTATCATGTCCATTTAAATAGCCACCAAAGCTTGAAGATGAAATTAGTATTACACGATATTGATTGAAATCCTTTTAGTTGTTTTGTGTTAAAATATTTTCATGACTATTAGAAAATTTTAGTTTCATGTTGTTATTTGAGCACATGTTGTTCATATACTTGACCAAGTTCATGCGTTAAAGAATGAAATGTCGTTGTGAATAAAACATCAAGGATTAGACATCACACCTTAGATTATTTGTTTTCACAAGCTATCTACAACTTGAGTTTTTTAACATGTAACTTAGTTGGCATGATTGTTTCTAAGCTTTACTTGAAGGTTGAATACTAAGTTACTAAGTTGTTTTTTTCTATGGTGATGTTTTATTTGATTTTTTTATACAAGTCATCTAACCCCATAGTGACCACTATCGCCCAACTAAAGAAAACTTGTTCGGGTTTCTTTCTTTTATGGGGAAAAATGACTTTGACATTGCTGATGTTGAAGTATATGTTGTATAAATATTTTATAATGTACTTTAGTTTATATTCTAGTTTTCATCATATTTCATGTCTTACATTGCATTGTAACTTACCTTGTTTTCAGAAAAGAAACTCAGTATTGATGGTCAGAAGCAAGAATTGAAGAAAGAGGAGAACCATAACATTGGAGCAACAAATGCAAAAAGAGAGAGAGAAGAGTACCGGTCTAGTGATACCCTTAGATTCAATATCTCACATAAGACACACATAGAGACTAATGGTCAAGTCTTCACGGTTAGTGAATTCACCTGCAATGTCTTGGCAACACAATGATAATGTTTTGAAGTGATGAAACAATATTTAATGTGTAAATTGTAGTCCAACAAATAATAAGTTGGAAACTCATATTGTAATACTTGACATTTCATATGATATAATTTGTGGTTGAAATTATTTATAATTGCACTTGATATCGTTTAGTATTGTAATTAATATGTGTAACTTTGTGTTTTCATATTAGATTAACATACGCATTGTATAACAATTTTTTAATTTAGTCACAAAATCATATTAATTAATTTATGTTAATTAATAATGAGCACATAAAATCAATCTAAAACTACTAAATTAGTAGTTTATATTGATTAATGATGAACATAAAAAATGAATATACAACTAAATTAGTCGTTTATAATGATTATTAATGAAAATAAATGAAATGAATATAAGATATTAAATTAGTCGTTTATATAATGAATATGAAACTACTAAAAAAAGATAAATGACTAGTGCAAATGAAAATTTTGGGATTACAAGTGACGATTAAATTTTGCATATATATGACAACTAGTAGTTAATTTACAGTATTTTATAATACGACCAAAATTTATTCATATTTCTTTGGTCATTAATTAGCTTCAAACGATGACCAAAATTTGCATATATGTGACTATTAGTAGCTAATTTAGAGTATCTTATAACACGATCAAAATTTAGTCATATTTATTTGGTCATTAATTGGTTTCAAATGATGACTAAAATTTGCATATATATGACTATTAGTAGCTAATTTACAGTATCTTATAACAACACCAACATTTTGGTCAAATTTGTTTGGTCATTAATTGGTTTTCTCACTTCATCATATAGTAATATATTTTTTTGTATATTTGGTCATTAATTATGACAATTAATAACTAAATTAATTACCAAATTTATGACTAAATATACTACTAGAAGATAAAATTGAGACAACCAATTAATGGCTAAGCTAAAAATGACTAAAATTTGGTCGCGTTATAAGATACTGTAAATTAGCTACTACTGGTCACCGACTGAAAACTAGTCGTTTATATGCAAATTTTAGTCCTTTTTTTAGTAACTAATTAGCCATTTTGTACTAGTGCTCATATCCTCTAAAATGGACCGAATTAAGACGACTCTCAGCTGTGAAAATGCTTGATTGATATTGGCGCCTCTTATTTATTGTTTTCATGTGGGGTGGGGTGTATGAAATATTATTTCATCAAAACACTATGTATTTGGCTTGGCATGGAATTTATTTCACCCACAAAAATAAATAGGATTTTCTTACTGCATATTCATAAATGGAAAGGGAAGTCAAGAGTGCACTGCAAAAACCCCTTACCTTATGGTAAATTCCATGAATATATATTGTGGAGACATAGAATGAAGTGTCGTATATTGGCTCTTTCAATATGTGTTGGACAATGCTTATTGGACAAAGTTGTTGGCGATAGAATTTCAATATTATGCTATGAACATATCACTCCAACATGGTACATCGAATGCGACCGTATTGATACTGTTGGAGCATATACATCGGTATGCCTATTATACTTCTGCCTCCTTAATTTATTGAGAAGCTATGGTTTGATTGAACACTCCATGTACAAGTTTCATTTGCAGTCACTACCTCCCTAGCTATCCTTGGTGAAAAAAAAATGTCTAAAATTGGTAAGAAAAGCTCAAATTTTGGGCTGATTACTAAGGAGAAGCGAGTTGTAGTAAGAATTAGTGACAATATTTTTTTTTTGGTGTGTCAATATAATGGATGTTTCATTTCCACGCATTCTCAATGAAAATCCTATTGACAGAGTGGTTTTATATAATATTTCATGTGAGATATGGACATAATATTTTGCAAGCAAGGGTGAACATAATGAATGTATTTCATGTGAGATATGGACAAATGATTTTAAATATTTGTTGGGATGAAACAAATATGTTCATTTAGACCAATCCCTTCTCAAAATATTCTTGTTTTAGAAGGAGTTTTCCCTCGATACAATCATTAGTGCTATTTTTTTTATAATAGAATTGGATGAAAGGGTGAAATTGAAGATCTCTTTGGTGCAGTTGAAGAATAACTTTGGAATTTGTTTCATTAATGAACTCGCATCCATACTATTATTTATTACAATCCCACAATTGCTGAGATGATGTTGGATGTGGATTTTTCATTGCCATTGGAAACAAGATGAAGGATGTCCAAGTAGCCACAGATGGCTTGTTGTTCTTGAATTATTTTTGTATATAGCCTTCTTCTTCCCTCGTTGAGCTATGTTTTTCAAAGTATTGGTTCAGATAATTGAGCACATATATGGTCACCATTGTGGGATTTTTTCATCTTTTTTATTTATCTGTTATATACTAGTGTTGGACAAGACAATTTATTTAAAGTGCTTACATCCAAATTAATGTGGTTCCTCTCAATATATTATGATATCGTCTTCAACATTATGCAAATTGAAATGGTATCACTTATTTGGATGGTATCTTCTTATTGTGTATATACATGCAATTGAAATTATTTACAAAGTATTCTCCCAACAATAATTATATACCATATGGAGCAGTCATTTCTAAAGCAGTATTCATCTTCCAGAAACACTCACTCAAACTGAAGAAACCCCAACAAGCCATATGAAGTGGCATTCATTCAATGACGGAATGAAAAAATTTTATGTAGAGCTTAGAGAGCAGCAATGAAATGTTTGAAGCTACACTGAGAATGTTTTCTTCACATTTGTAACCCCCTCACCATTGATGTCAAAGTGGGAGGTAATCAAAGGAAGAAAGACACTTCTCGGAATGAAAGGGGGAGGAAAAATGTGTTTCCATCAATGCCAAAGGGGGAGACTGTTGGAAATATTTCCATTAATAGCAAAGGAGAAGATCCAGATCAACAAAGGTATATAGGAGCAATAACAAAGTCAAAGGATCAGCAAGGCAAAAGTGCAGTGAAGAGGCAACAAAGAAGTAAAGGAGCAATATATACATTGATGGTTTGGTAGAAAATTTATGTTCACATGTTCATTGAGTTGCATTGTTGTGATGCAAAGGCAAGACCCCAAGGCAAAAACATTGTTATTTGGTGTTGGCATTAATTTGATGAATTTAATAATTACATGTGGCTAAAATTAATATTGGATTGTTTATGTATTTTTTGGTCTAATATTCAAGATATCAAGTGCATGGAAACAAATAAGTGGAAGGCAAAGAGTCAAGCCTATTCACTTCATATTCCTTTGAGGGATACAAACAGCCATAAAACTATCTTTATAAAATATGTGATTTTGAAAGGAATAAAATGGTTAGAGAGTTGGAGAATGTATGAGAACTCATTGAGATATTATGCACATATGGAGCTTATGTGATGCAGATTTGAAGGGAGAAGAGGCAGAAGTAAAGATGGAGATATGCAGAGTTTATAACCAGGTAAATAAGAATTTTGCTTTCATGTTGTGTGAGGGGATTGTGGTATCCTTTCAATTTTTATCTTGATAAAAATTTCAGTTGGATTTGGTTGAGGTAGGAGCCTCTTGTGGGTGGTAGCCTACAGAGAACACATGGAGTTGGAGCTTCCTTGCATGTTGTAGCTTGCAGAAAGTTGAGGTAGCAGCCTCCTGTAGTTTGGAGCCTACAAAAAATCCGATGTAATAAGTAGTAGGAGCTTGCCTTTGCATCACAACAATAATAAAATTGAGGTTTTATCCCTTCTGGGTTTCCACTTATATCTGGTGTCCTTGTGCATAATTATTATGTGTTGATGTGATGTGTTACTATGCTTATTACTTGTTGTTCACATATTCAGTCTGATGATCATTATTTATTAAGTTGCTCATGTAATGGTTTTGTTAATGAGTTTAATAAAAGAATTTTAATGTCCATGAATGGACTAAACTAATTCACCCTAATTGGTCATTCTAAGAAGTTTAAAGTACTTATGGACAAAATTAGAAATTTTCATTATCAATTGCAAACCTCTTTAAAGTGCAAAACTTGCAAAATTTGAAAAAATGTTTGTATCTCAAAGTCTATCATATATATATGTATATGTATATATCACATTTTTTCATTACATAAGTGAATTCAATGCCTTGAAAATATGGAAAAGAGATATATATATATATATATATATATATATATATATATATATATATATATATATATATATATATATATATATATATATATATATATATATATATATATATATATATATATATATATATATATATATATACGTGTGTGTGTGTGTGTGTGTGTGTGTGTCACATTTTTTATTACATAAGTGAATTCAATGCCTTGAAAATATGGAAAAGAGCTAAAGAATAGTGAGAATATTTAAAATATATTAACCACAATTTTTTTTCAAATCTTTTATATAACACATATTTTTTTTACCTTACATAGTATATACACAATGGTTAGCATTGGTTTTTTTTACTTAATATAGACATTGAAATATTTTATTTATGAATCCTATTGTGCACATTGATTTTATTATTATTATTATTATAGTTTAAATACATGTTAATATTATCTATATGTTAAAATATTTGATTTATGACTTATATTAAATTTGTGAATTAGTATTAATATTTTAAATGCCACATATTTATTATGTTGATAGGCATGTCTACTTTGAAATAGAGTTTCCATAATGTAAATTTAATTATCAATAATTATTAAATGGATGGTAGGGATTTAACCCCCACAAACTATTCTAAAATATTCTTATTAGTATTCGCAAAGTAAAAGTTAAGATTTATGTACAAAGTAGTTATGTATTTTTTTTCTTTTTAATTAAATTGATTAATTAAAAACTATCATATAAACGAGTGCCATATGAAATGAATGATGGTTTTATTGGACATGTGGTATTGATAAGCCATGATATTAGCTCATTGTATTGTAACAATGTCTATTGGGGTGAATGTGTATAATTAAAATTCATTACTTTTTTTAATGTATATATGTTTAACTTATGTATTAATTACTTTTATAATTATTAATAATAATAAATCTAGTAATAATATATTTTTTTAATTCTCCTCTTTAATAATAATAATTTAGCTAATTTATTATTATTATTATTATTATTATTATTATTATTGATGTAGGAAAACACAATTCCCACTTTTCAAATTAGTATAGTAAAATATGCAATTTTACTAAGACCGAGGCTTACTCTTCTTCATGATGTAGATGATTCATTACTTGCCACTTAATGAAAATTTCGGACAGAATTCTTTTTCAAACCATGGTCACAGATACAACAATTGCTGCATATTTTTTTCAAGTATGGATTCATTTCTTTTATGTTTGTTTTTAAAACCAAACAAACTTAACACACTCTGAAATCTTATAATTGAACTCACGCTCATGAAAATATGCCAATCGGGTTTATAACCAACGACATAGCTAAGCAGATATGCCAATAAACAAAATCTCAATTCGATTTAAATGTTTACACAGTCCACCAATAAAAATGCAGTCGTTGTTGAGATGGGATACTAACTTAATGCAGATGACTATATATATGAATTTTAATGTATTCGATACCATTTGAGCTGTATTTTCTAGAAAAATTCATCATCGGTTGTTCAGTATCACAGTCCATCTATTTAACGTTTCCAATCACAACTACTCTTTTGAATTATCCACCCCACGGCTCTGCGCACGATCACGGGTCACGACTACTATTGTGAATGCCCACACTACATCTCTATGGTATATGACTTGCAATCTCCCAAACGTATATTTGTTCAAGCTCTTAATCACGTGTTATCTTAGATATTAATTCCTTCTACCAAAATGCGTCTAGAAGTGCGGCTTTACGTTTGTTGCAGACTCCCGGTTTTCAACTTTGGTTTTTCAAGGCTACAATAGTTTAGT
The DNA here is from genome assembly GCA_034641835.2 of Pinus albicaulis. NCBI lineage: Eukaryota > Viridiplantae > Streptophyta > Pinopsida > Pinales > Pinaceae > Pinus > Pinus albicaulis. The sequence continues at coordinate 232,645,344 of CM076581.1, read as the reverse complement.
GTTGTCAATGCTCTCTATTTAACAACTTTGTAGCCAAACCTTCCCACTTATAGTCTTACACCAGCATGATCACCCTCCTGCATTTATACACTTCAATGGACAACATATATACAAACATATATAAGTTGCAGACTTAAAGCATATGCAAAACACAAATTCCATTAATCATTGCATGGGCTAATAATTCATTAGCCACCCCTCTACAAATACAAATCTTATACTAGCACTCCACTCTCTCTTACTGTTGTTTTTCCTCTCTAGCTTCCCATTATTTATACCCAATACATGAAACTACTCCTCTCATAATAGAGTTCTTCTAGAATTTTTCCAACAAACTAATGCCTCCCTATTTTTAAGCACCTATTCCTATGTTGGCTCTATTCCATGCAGGGAAAGAAACCAATTGATAAATTTATTCCATATTTATTTAAATACAAAACAAACTAACAATGCTCCATAAATAAATAACAAAATTAATAAAATAATTAACTATACTACTCCTAATGTTTATTTTATTTTGAGTTAGCCATAACATGTGACCAAAACATCACATTGCTGGCTAGGCTCCTGATGTTCCTGCATCAGACTCCTGGGGAAGAAAACTGATCTGGTAATGCTTTGGAATCGATTCCCAATTTCTATAGTTCTGTTGCAGTCATCCAACTGGCGTCCTCCACTATCTGTCCTTTCCACTTAAATACTGATAATAAGTTTGGCTCATGGTTTTCTTTGACAGTCTCTTCTCCAAAATGGCTTCCACTTCCATTTTTCCTACTTTGGGCATTTTCTCTTCCCAATTCAGTGTTAGGCTTTCTTCTATTGTGGTGTCTCCTTGTGGTTCTTCTTCTGGTTCTTGGTATAGGTACAAATCTGCAATACATGACTAAGTCACCCACTTGGAATTCCTTTCTTCGCCTCCTCATATCTACTCTATGCTTGTCTTTTCTATTGCAATCTTGTCATCTTCTTTTGACATCTTCTTGTAGTTTCTTCATAATTAAGTTCACCCTGCTCAAAGTATTTAGCAATTTAAAGTTTCGATCTGTTGCTTCTGTCCATTTGAGTGGCTGATTAGTTTCTCTGATTGCTTCAATAATGGGTGCACAAATCTGACTAAAACTTCAAATAAATTTTCAGTAGAAACTTGTAATACCATGGAAGCTTCACCTCAAATATACTTCTAGGAGTTGGCCAATTCACAATTGCTTGGACTTTCTTCGGATCCCTTTTCAACCCTTATTTAGAGACTGCATATTCCTTTAAAACTTCATTCATCAACCTGATGGTGATTTTATTTATGGCTCGAGAATTTGTGCCCATGCACCATTCACCTCCTTTCTTTGGACTGAGTACTGTTGGTACAGCACATGGACTGAGGCTTTCTCTAATTAACCCTTTATCCATTAACTCTTGCACTTGTCTTCCAACTTCGGCATTTCCTGCGATGTTAACCTGTAGGCTTCTGTATTCGGCAAACTGGCTCCAAGGATTAGATCAATGTGGTGACTAATACTCTTGATGGGAGGTAACTCGTTTGGAAACTCATCCACAACAATATCAGCAAAATCATTCAACATATTACGAATTTCTTCAAGTAAATATTCCAAATTTGTACAAGTTCAAATTACCTTGGGTCTTCCAACAATAGCAAAATGCATCTCCTCACCCTTCTCGACTTCCTGCAACAGGGTTTTTCCACTCATCAACATAATGTTGTTTCCAGGTGCTTCCTTGTCAGCTTCAGCTTTCAATGGTAGAATTGTATGCTTGTTCCCATCTTTCTCAAAAGTATAAGTGTTTCTTCTGCCATCGTGTGTGGCTTTTCAGTCAAACTTCCAAGGCCTTCCTAGCAATATGTGACATACATCCATTGGCATAATATCACATAAAATAACATCCTTATAAGTACCAATCTGGAAATCAACTTTACATTGTTCAGTTACAATAATTTGATGGCCTTTCTGAAGACACGATACTTTATAAGGAGTGGGGTGTACTGTTCTCTCCAACTTCAACTTGTCCGCCATCTCTGTAGAAACAAGGTTATTAGTACTACCGCTATCAATTACCAATTTGCAACACTTACCCTTTGACTTACATACAGTTTTGAACAGATTCTTTCTCTGGCTTCCTTAGCTTCTTTAAGAAATATCCTTTTCAACAACAAGGATTCTCCAGCTTCGGGTGGTTCCTCTTTGGCTGCAGTCTGAGGAATTTCCTCCTTTGTTTCAGCAACGTTCACATTTCGTTGTGTTGTTGGTCTATTATGAGGACAATCCCATTGCACATGTCCCCACTCACCACATGTAAAGCACCAAACATCTCTTCCTCGACCTCTACCTCTGGGAACAAACCTTCCGCGACCAGAATCTCCTCTTTGTGGTGATCTATTACTCAAAATCTCTGCTTCATTCTGAGAGTGTTGAAATCTGGATTTAAATGTTCCCTCTTCTTTTTCCAGCCTCTTGCCTTTATTTCTCTGATTTTGTTTGCGCAACAGTTTTTCTTCTGCCCTCAAAGCTGCTTGATAGGCATCTTCAATCGTCTTCAGATTTAATAAGTTGATCTCATACTGTATTTCATATCTCAAACCATTTATATATCTAGCTACTTTTTCTATGTCATCTTCGATATGACCCGCTCTAATACTTAGCTTATAAAATTCTTCAGTATATTCTTTGATGGTCATCCCTTTCTGCTTTAAATTTTGCAATTGTCTAAATAGGTTTAATTGATAATCCTTCGGCATAAACTTACCTATCAGCTTACTTACCATCTTATCATGTTTCTTGATTTTGGGTTTCCCTTTTCACTCCCTAGACAGCTTTAATTCATCCCACCATAGGGCTGCATGGCCTTTCAATCTCATGGCTGCAAACTTCACTTTCTTCTTATCATCGACTTCTTCATAGTTGAAGTATTTATCTAACGAACTGATCCAGTCTATTAGCACCTCCACACTAAGATTTCCATCGTACAAAGGTACTTCTACCTTTGGTCATCTACTGGCCTTTACTAGCATCTTCATGACTTTAGTTGCCTCGCTTTCTTCCTCCACTTCTTCGTCTGTGGTCTCTTCTTCATCGGCACTAGCAACTCCACCATCTCTCATCCTCCTCTGAGTAGTTTCCATTGTAGCCACTCTTGTACGCAAGTGCCGGATTTCATCTAGAAAAACCATTTTTGCTATGGGTCTTCCCCAACCTATTCCCGCTCCTCTTCTAGGCAGCATTCTTTGCAATGCTCAAGAACAACTCAACAAGCTCTGATTCCACAAATGATGTAGGAAAACACAATTCCCACTATTCAAATTAATATAGTAAAATATGAAATTTTACTAAGACCCAGGCTTACTCTTATTCATGATGTAGATGATTCATTACTTGCCACTTAATGACAATTTCGGACAGAATTCATTTTCAAACCATGGTCACAAATACAACAATCGTTGCACATTGTTTTTCAAGTATGGAGTCATTTATTTTATGTTTGTTTTTAAAACCAAACAAACTTAACACACTCTGCAATCTTATAATTGAACTCACACTCATGAAAATATGCCAATCAGGTTTATAACCAATGACATAGCTAAGCATATATGCCAATAAACAAAATCTCAATTCGATTTAAATGTTTACGCATTCCACCAATAAAAACGCAGTCATTGCTGAGATGGGATACTAACTTAATGCAGATGAATATATATATGAATTTTAATGTATTCGATACCATTGCGTTGTATTTTCTAGAAACATTCATCGTCGGTTGTTCTGCATCACATTCCATCTACTTAACGTTGCCAATCACAACTGCTCTTTTGAATTACCCACCCCACGGCTCTGCGTGCGATCATGGGTCACCACTGCTATTGTGAATGCCCACACTATGTCTCTATGGTATATAACTTGCAATCTCCCAAATTTATATTTGCTCAAGCTCTTAATCATGTGTTGTCTTAGATATTAATTCCTTCTACCAAAATGCGTCCAAAAGTGCGGCTTTACGTTTGTTGCAGACTCCCAGTTTTCAACTTTGGTTTTGTTAAGGCTGTAGTAGTTTAGTGCCGTCGACGCTCTCCATTTAACAACGTTGTAGCCAAACCTTCCCACTTATAGTATTACACCATCATGATTTCCCTCCTGCATTTATACACTTCAACAGACAACATATATACAAACATATATATGTTGCAGACTTAAAGAAAATGCAAAACACAAATTCCATTAATCATTGCATGGGCTAATAGTTCATTAATCGCCCCTCTGCAACTGCAAATCTTATACTAGCACTCCACTCTCTCTCACTGTTGTTTTTCCTCTCTAGCTTCCCATTATTTATACCCAATACCTGAAACTACTCCTCTCCGAATAAATTTCTCCTATAATTTTTTCAACAAACCAATGACTCCCTATTTTTAAGCACCTATTCCTATGTTGGCTCTATTCCACGCAGGGAAAGAAACCATTTGCTAAATTTATTCCACAGTTATTTAAATACAAAACAAACTAACAATGCTCCATAAATAAATAACAAAATTAATAAAATAATTAACTATACTACTCCTAATGTTTATTTTATTTTGAGTTAGCCACAACATGTGACCAAAACATCGCATTGCTCGCTAGGCTCTCGATGCTTCTGCATCAATTATTGATGTGGTAAACCATATGGTAGGGAGCTTAGTTAGTGCCAATGAAATTAGAAATTATGCTTTGGAAAAAATTACACAAAAATTTATATTCTATATTATCAATGCTAAATTATGAGTGGTCAATAGGAAAATTGAATCCTATAGTCTTGCTTTGGCAAGAACTAATAAATTGAAATATAAAATGGCTAAACTAATTGCTTGGTGAGGCCAGTGAGAATTTGCATATGGTGGAATGTAAGCATTCATAGTATACACATTTACAATGTTACTTGTGCTGAGAAAAACATGATTAATGGTGAGAGTAGCTTATGCAAAAACTTGCATAAATTATGGTGGGAAGTAACTGATGGTAATATGTTATTTAAGTGAGTATGAACTATTTTCAAGGTCTTTATTTTTGGATGGTTTTTCTAAAAATATTAATGATAGAGACCACTATACAAATATCTAAAAATCATGCAACTTTATTCATAAATTATATGGCAGTTGTCGACATGGCATTATATTGAGTAAATATTGCAATAATACCTTCTAGGTTATGGTCTAATCAAATATTTGAAAAATAGTTTTTTTTAATAATGTTGAAAGATAAATATTTATTTTACAAAATTAAATATTATAAGTTTCATGGTGGATACAAAATTAATAGTAATTAATAGGCAAATGAATTTCATAGAGTTAAAGTTTGCCCACTAGTAAGGGTTAATTAAAAATTATTTAAATGTAATTAAAAGTTAAGTGTCAGTGTTATCTGACATGTAAAATACCTAAATTTGGAAAAAAAAAAACACAAACAGAAAAAGGCGCATTGTAGTTCAGTTAGCTAAATTTAGAGACTGTCTCTCACTGAGTGGATAGGATTTGAACCAAGAAATCACTGCCAGTCATTTTCCTTCATTGCATGGGATTATATATTAATCCCAATTCCAACTTATCATTGCATGGAATTATCTATGAATCCCAATTCCAACTTAGCTTTCTCTTCATGGCAGAGTTCGTATATATATATATATATATATATATATATATATATATATCGCGTAGTTAGGGAATTTTTATTACCTTAAATCTACAAGCTCTCGAGAGACTGAGTGGATTCAGGATACACAATAAAGATAGTAAACAAAAAAGTGAATGATGAGAGGTGTACTATTCTATCGACTGCGTCTGTTGCAGTAGTTGTTATTGATAATGACGGGAGCAGTGTTGTGGAAATGGCGACCGGTACCGATGAATTGTATGGAAGAGGAAGAAGAGGTAAGGACAAAGACTGGGATCCTGTCAATTCTGGGCGGCCCAGTTGCTACAGAGTTTGAATTAAAAGAGCACATGCTCAATATGAAGGATTATACCATTATCAAAAACTGTGGAGGATATTGTATCAAAATCAAGGACTCCGGGTCAGTACATTATATCAATATGAAGGACTTTGGATCAAATGATATCAGATCAGAAGAGAATTCAGTTGAGAGAAGTGATGGATCAGGCTTCAACCGCCATCGAGAACCCTTTGTGTGAAGAAGCAACTAGGAAGAAGGCGGAATACCATCGGTTGCTCTTTCAAGAATATGCCAAAGATGGGGAATTTTGTAATTTTTCTTCCTGTCATTTGTAATATATTGTATTAGTATAGAAATCTTGTTGACCATTATTAGTTTATTATGGATATCTTATGTTGATGGTTGATTTTTTGAATATTATTCGATCTATAGGGGAATCAGTGAGTGACATAAGATTAAGGGTTTATTATTGATTAATTTAATGTTTAAATTTAAAAAAAATAAGTATTATTTTTTAATATTAGTGAAAAATATATTTTTAAAATATTTGATTGGATTATAATTTTGAAGGCATTGTAGCCTTTGTGCCATGTGCTGTAAGTAAAATTAGAATTTTTGAGTAGTCACGGTAAATAACATATTTATAATTATGCCATAAGGAGTTCTTATTTGAAAACAACTTCCCTAGCTGCCAATGTGTCCATGTCTGAGCCATTGGATCAAATGTTAGACGATTGAAATGTTTTAGGCCATTAGATCCACAACTAAATAGTTTTATATTTTTTTTATAATGTTATTATTATTATTATTATTATTTTATTTTATTTTTAATATGTTAGATTGATTTTAGGTGTATAATAGAAATGTTGTAATGTCATGTTTAACATTTTGACTATGTCAAATTACACAAAAATTAAAATAAAATTAAATTAAATTAAAAGATTAACATAATGTAATGAACATTTTAACTAGGTAAAAATACAACAAAAAACAAAAATAATAAAATAAAATAATAATAAACTATAAAAATGACCCATGGTATTGATCTTATTTGAAAACAACTTCCCTACCAATGTGTCCATGTCCCAGCTGGATCAAATATTAGACTACTGAAATTTTTTAAATAATGATGAATGTTCAAAATTATAATTTCTTAAATACCACTAATTTACCTTTAATTACTTAATTGTAATAGTTTCTAATACATATATTTAATTACCTAATTGTAGCTAAAAAAATATTACATGTTTTTTACTTTATAATCATAAACAAATTTCATATTATATGATGTCAAACTTACTCAACTTTTTATTCTGAAATTTGAAACAAAGTTTTTCACTACATAATTTTAGCTTTTATAATTATTTTATTTTTCAATTCAACAAAACTTACAAAAGAAAAAACCCACTCAGTCCTTACTGTAGATTATAGTTTTCAAAAATGGCACTATGTGATTAACAATGGAGTAAGTTGGCATAACCCTAAGGGGTTCTTTTACAAGTTTTATGATAACCTTTCCCTTCATCCAATATATATTGTAGAGTCTTCTGAAGAGAGAGTGTATTCTAGTTTATAACCTGATCCACAATCAAAGAAAATGGCTAGGGATTTCACAAAGTATTAGTTTGTAACCTGATCCATAATCAAATAAAATGGCTAGGGAAGTCACAATTTATCATTCACACAGTGATCTATTGATGTTCTCAGTTGAAATGGATCTTATTAGATTCATGGTGGCCATAGACACTAAAAATTAAAAATAGATATCTGTTATGACATCCATATTCTCTACAAACCATCCAAATTTCCCATCTTCTACAAAAATTTCTAACAATAATCGTTCAATTTACTCTCCAATTTTTCAAACCCCCACCCATGTTGGGGAGATAGAGTGTAAAATCAAATTTTGGTTTTCTTAAAGGGTTCATAAACAAAAGAGACAATGAGAAAGTCAATAGTGTGGTATAATAACTTATTTTTGAATCATTGTGACAAACAAAACATCACATTAGCTCACAAACTATATCTAATTTTATAAGGATCTAAGATGATAGCAATCCTTTGAATCATGATAACTAGGTGACAACCAAAAATAATTTTTATCCACAAGAAAAAAAAATCACAACAACTCACAATGAACCCCATACATAGTGATGGACATCATGGGAATTTTAGTGAACATAGAACACCACCCTAAAAATTCTATACTCTTGATCGATTTAGAATAACCTAAGATGTCTAGATTGGATGCTGAGGTGGGTGGTACAATAATTGAGGATGCTTCTTAAAGGGTATGGGAATTTAGATACTCTATCCTTCCACCAAAGTTATAAAAAGTGAGACTTGTAGATTATAGTTTTACAAAATTGACACTATGTGATTAAGAATAAGTTACAAACATTGGGTATTTTAAAATGTATTTAAAAATTAATAGGAGGAAGGTACACGAGGGCCATAAAACAGCCCATGATATTGACCCATGGTATTCACTTAAGCAATAATGATGAATTTTCATAATTCTAATTTCTTAAATAACACTAAATTTACCTTTAATTACTTGTAATATTTCTAACTACATAACAGTCTGTAACTACATACATACCCTTTCTGATTTTTTTTGTTAATGAATATCAAATTTCTTCTATTAAAAATAACTATATACATTTCTTTAATTACCTAATTGTAGCTAAAAAATATTACATGTTTTTTACTTTATAATCATAAACAAATTTCATATTACATGATATCAAACTTACTCAACTTTTTATTCTAAAATTTTAAACAAAGTTTTTCACTACATAATTTTAGCTTTTATAAAAAAAAAAATTATTTTTTAATTCAAACAAAACTTACAAACGAACAAACCCACTCACTCCTTAGTGTAGATTATAGCTTTACAAAATTGGCACTATGTGATTAAAAATAGAGTAAGTTGACATAAACCTAAGGGGTTCTTTTACAAGTTTTATCATAACCTTTCCCTTCATCCAATATATATTGTAGAGTCTTCTGAAGAGAGAATGTACTCTAGTTTATAACCTGATCCACAATCAAAGAAAATGGCTAGGGATTTCACAAAGTATTAGTTTGTAACCTGGTCCATAATGAAAGAAAATGGCCAGGGATGTCACAAGTTATCATTCACACAGTAATCTATTAACTTTCTCAGTTGAAATGGATCCTATTAGATGCATGGTGGCCAGAGACACTAAAAATTCAAAATATATATCTGTTATGACATCCATATTCTCTACAAACCATCCAAATTTCCCATCTTATACAAAAATTTCTAACAATAACTGTTCAAATTACTCTCCAATTTTCCAAACCCCCACCCATGCTGGGGAGATAAAAGTGTAAAATCAAATGTTCATATGGTTTTTTTAAAGGGTTCATAAACAAAATAGACAATGAGAAAGTCAATAGCATGGTATAATAACTGATTTTTGAATCATTGTGATAAACAAAATATCACATTAGCTTACAAAATTTATCTAATTCTATAAGGATCTGAGATGATAGCAATGTTTTGAATCATGATAACTAGGTGACAACCAAAAATAAGTTTTAGCCATAAGAAAAAAAATCACAACAACTCACATAATATATCCAAGGTTGCAATGAACCCCATACATAGTGATGGACATCATGGGAATTTTAGTGAACATAGAACACTACCCTAAAAATTCCATACTCTTTATCAATTTAGAATAACCTAAGATGTCTAGTTTGGATACTGAGGTGGGTGGTACAATAATTGAGGATGCTTCTTAAAGGGTAAGGGAATTTAGATACTCTATCCTTCCACCAAAGTTATAAAAAGTGAGACTTGTAGATTATAGTTTTACAAAATTGACACTATGTGATTAAGAGTAAGTTACAAACATTAGGTATTTTAAAAGGTATTTAAAAATTAATAAGAGGAAGGTAATTAATGTGATTCTTTGTACTATTTATTTAAAATAGTAATTTGTATTTATATTTTTTAAATGAATATTGTTAAATGTGTTTTAATATTTCTATTTCAAATAGTAATTTATATTTGTATTTTTTTAAATGAATATTGCTAAATGTGTAATTGAGTAAAATGTATTAAATTGATATTATAATTTTTAAGATATTTATTTAAAAAATTCAAAGTATGGTGAGTTTTGTTTTATTAAGCTTTGAGTCTAGATGTGCAAAGAATGAATATATCTCAAGTCTCAAAGAAAATTCGCATGTCCCAAACAAGATTCTTCTTTCTCTTCTTATTATAGCTTGCACCTTGACACTCCTCTCCTCCTCCCTACACAAATTTAAACTATGAGGCACAAGGTAGTTGTTGCATATGGGTGAAAATGTGAAGTTGGGTTACACTTTTGGGAGAATCAGGGGCGGAAAATTTTTTTCAACAATAGTTCAGCCGAACTATTAGATAGTTCAACCGAACTTTTTGAGAAAGTTCGGCCGAACTCGTTTTGTCATTTAGATTGACAGCATACTGATGGCGTGGGCAAACATATTTTTTTCCGGAGATGGGAAAACCGGCAACAACAGTTTGGCCAAACTTTTAGTTTGGCCAGACTATTAGTTCGGACAAACTATATTTTATAAATATATTGCCTGCGAACTATTCTCATTTTTGCACATTTATGTTCTCATTTTCTATGTTTCGCGCGTTTCTATTTCTTCTTCTTTGTTTTTTATCATATTTTGTTGAATTTCTGAGGGGACTTTAAGTGAATTTTGTGGCGCTGCTGCTGCTCTGTTGCTGATCATATTTTGTTGAATTGTTGCGGTGATGTTAAGCGAATTTCTAGGTAAGTATAATCCACCAGTTTTCCTTCTCTAAAACCATTGAATGTTATTTGTTCCAAGAGAATTATGGGTTTTCTAAGCTACTCTTAGGGATGTAATGAAGTGCAGAAGCGCTTCTTATTTTTGATACTTTGTTTTTTTGGCTTTTTACAACATTACAGTCGTAACTGCGCAATCATTGCAAAAGCTTAGTTAAATATCTATTTGCAGACATTGGTGATAAGGTGACTTGAAACTTATTTCTCAAGTGTGTTTTATAGGGAAAAATGTCCAAGTCTCAAAAATTGTTAATATTTTTGTATCAAGTAGCAATACACCCCAGTCAACCTTTTTGTTAGCAGGAAAAAAATAGTATATTTTCAATTGAAAGTAGAATGCCCTGGCTATACCTAAAAGGCCATTGATTCATGTTTTATATCTCTTTTTTATATCTCTCTGAAGCTAAATTTAGGGTATTAGACAAAAACACATAATTTCTGGTTAATCAAAAATGGTGTAAATGATTATTTTTGTTTTTTCGATTTGTCTCAGCTTAAATTCCCCCCTGCGTTCAACCAAGAACTCGACCAAGCTGACCTTGATAGCATAATCACTCCTAGAAACTTTTAGTTTGTGACCTTTGTTGAAAGAAAACTGAACATTATCATTATTAGCTGCTTTATTCTCTGCTTGAACTCGCACAGTAGAATCAATCTGTTGAATCAAAGTAGAGACCCTAATGACGGATAAATCCTGTAAATGATTGAACACTGCCCCAAGTACATGAATCATTATTGCCTCTAGAGTATATTGACCCAACACATTAATATGTTTTAAATTCTGGTTGGATAGACGAGCCATATTCTGTTGTAGATATTTCTTAGTGGTAATAAGCTCGGGACCAATTAAAATTTTAACCAAGCCAAGAACACTTTTAAAAACACTTTTTTCATCAAAATGCGTAGTCATATCTTCTATTATTTTTTGTAAAATCAACAATTGTTCCTAGCTAAAATATTCACCATTAGATTTACATTCTTTCAAGCTAATCAACAACCTGATCACCTCATGGTGATAGAGAGAAACATTCGACTGTATAGAAGAACTAGATAAAGACTTACCAATCTTGATGTAGAAAGTATTCCAGAATAACTCAATAGCTTGTTCCCGAGTTAAAGAATCTCCATTCTGTGGTACCTCGCTACCATCATACACAGAATAATCCTTGTCAGATCCAAAAGCATAATCACCAGTAAAATAAAATACATTATTACTTGAACCACAAGAATAAGCATTTAGGAAAGATGAAAAACCACACGAATAAGCATTTAGACAAATAAAACAACCTTGATTAATATCTGTCTAATATCCTATGTAGATGCACCATTAATATAGAGCAAATCAACAGATACAGTATAGATGACAACAGACAAAAGCACCAAGACTTATAGTGCTAAAACCCACACAATGTATAGGCCCTAGGGGAAACATCAGGATGGACATGAATTCCTATAGAATCTTATGAGAAACCAAGGTAAGAAATAAAAATCCATTTAAAGAAGCATTTCTTCTGCTTGCCTTGGGTTGATTCATACAATAGCAGCAACAAAAAACATAGGTTGTTGAGGACCACAATTAGCCACTATTGTTTTCAGTTACAGAGAGGAATTGAAATAACTCTTCCTCTTGAGTTAGATGACAGCCCTTAGTTCAGCTCTCTATATTGACAGTTAGCTACTGATTCATACAATAGCAGCAACAAAAAAACATAGATTGTTGAGGACCACAATGTAATCAGATCTGTTTTCAGATACAGAGAGGAATTGAAATAACTCTTCCTCTTGAGTTAGATGACAGTCCTTAGTTCAGCTCTCTGTATTGATATTTATCTCAACGGATTTATTAGGGGAATACAGATCAGTTTAAGCAAAGGGAAACAAATCATCTGCTGTTAACTATCACTGGTACTTTACTTTTAGTAATAATAGTAATGGTTACATATTAGTTACTGAATAAGATTAATCTGTGGAAACCTATAATCTAACTAGTCATCCCATATTATAGAAGCACTGCTTATCTCTACTAATTTTTTATCATGTAATTGTATCAACTTCTCATATTCACTGTGATATAATTACATATTGATAGGCTAATAAGTGGTTACAGAAGATTCCAGAATATACTTCAAAACCAAAAGTGATTTGATAAAAACACATTAGCCAATAAACAAACCATTGAAACCAAAAGTGATTTGATACAAAAAATAGGTTTTAACCTTATATAGGTAATTGTTTCAAATAGATTCTTAATTTAAAATGAAAAGTATTCAATGTAAAACACATGCATTCTTATACACCCTTATGTCTATGTAAAGTAGTTTGAGTGATTCCATGGGTCCTCTACACCCTTCATAGGGTATAATTGGGATATGTAGTGTTAACTTCTACAAGTTCTATAGGCAGAGTCTATAAAGGGCCAGGTAGCCTCTCGATCTCATCTTTTATGAAAGGTGACATATCCAGTAAATTCCCCTACAGTCAATCTCTCAGATAGATCTAAATAGAAGTTTTTCATTTCATATCCATGGTCTCAAACAATGAGAGAGAGAAAAAAAACCTTTTATATTCAATGTAAAACACAAATTAGCCATAAAATTTTCCCATTGAAACCAAAAGTGATTTGATACAAAACATAGGTGATTTGATTCAATGGCAATGTGTATCTTGAATATCTAGCCTAGTTTTGTAATTCGTATGATATCCTTTTAGAAAAATCTTTTTTAATGATGCAAATATATCCATAGTGATCCACTGATATATGTTCACAGACAACTATTCCATTTTGGACTTTTATATCTCAAAACCATGCTCATTGAATTTATGCATCTATATTTTTAAACTAATTTAAACTATTTTATCACATCATAGGATTGATTTCAAAACTATGCTCATTGAATTTATGCATCTATATTTTTAAACTACTTGAAACTATTTTATTACACCATAGGATTCATTTCAATATATCTCCCATTTTAATGGGGTGTATCACATTTCGAGAAAAACACATTAGCCATAAAAGTTTCCCATTGAACCCAAAAGTAATTTGATACAAAACATAGGCTTTAACCTTATATAGTTAATGTTTCAAATAGATTTTTGATGAAATGAAAAATATTGAATGTAAAACACATGCGCATTAACATATAATTGTGGTACTTTCCCTTCTTTCCAACTTAGTGGACATCATTCTAGAAAAATCCCTTTTAATGAAGCAAATATATATCCATAGTGGCATTGACATTTGTTCACAAACAACTCTTCCATTTTGGACTTTTATATCTCAAAACTATGCTCATTGAATTTATGCATCTATATTTTATTACAACATAGGAATCATTTCGATATATCTCCCATTTTAATGGGGTGTATCACATTTCGAGAAAAGCACATTAGCCATAAAAGTTTCCCATTGAAACCAAAAGTGATTTGATACAAAACATATAGGTTTTAACCTTATATAGGTAACTGTTTCAAATAGGTTCTTAATTTAAAATGAAAAATATTCAATGTAAAACACATGCATTCTTATACACCCTTATGTCTTATATAGGTAATTGTTTCAAATAGATTCTTAATTTAAAATGAAAAATATTCAGTGTTAAACACATGCATTCTTATACACCCTTATGTCTACGTAAAGTAGTTTGAGTGATTCCACGGGTCCTCTACACCCTTCATAGGGTATAATTTGGACAGGTAGTGTTAACTTCTATAATTTCTATAGGCAGAGTTTGTAAAGGGATAGGTAGCCTCTCGATCTCATCTTTTATGAAAGGTGACATATCCAGTAAATGCCCCTATATCTAAATAGAAGTTTTTCATTTTCATATCCATGGTCTCAAACAATGAGAGAGAAAAAAAAAACCTTATATATTCAATGTAAAACACAAATTAGCCATAAAAGTTTCTCATTGAAACCAAAAGTGATTTGATACAAAACATAGGTTTTAACCGTATATAGTTTAATTGTTTGAAATATATTTTTAATAAAATGAAAAATATTCAATGTAAAAAACATAGTATTTAGAAACAAAAAGTAATTTGATACAAAACATAAGTTTTAACCAAGTATATAGTTAATTGTTTTGAAAATAGATTCTTAACAAAATGAAAAATATTCAATGTAAAACACATGCACATTAACATATAATTGTGATATTTTCCCTTCTTTCCAACTTAGTCCATCCTTCTAGAAATATCCCTTGAAACTAGATTCTTAACAAAATGAAAAATATTCAATGTAAAACACGTGCACATTAACATATAATTGTGATATTTTCCCTTCTTTCCAACTTAATCCATCCTTCTAGAAATATCCCTTTTAATGAAGCAAATATATCCATATTAATCCACCCATATTTTTTCACCAACAACTATTCCATTTTGGACTTATATACCTCAAAACTATGCGCATTGAATTTATGCATCTATATCTTTAAACTACTTGAAACTATTTTATTTCACCATACGAATCATTTCGATATGTCTACCATTTTAATGGGGTGTATCACATTTCTAGAAAAAACACATTAGGCATAAAAGTCTCCCATTGAAACCAAAAGTTCAATTTGATACAAAACATAGGTTTTAACCTTATCTTTAAACTACTTGAAACTATTTTATTTCACCATAGGAATCATTTCGATATGTCTACCATTTTAATGGGGTGTATCACATTTCGAGAAAAAACACATCAGCCATAAAAGTTTCCCATTGAAACCAAAAGTTCAATTTGATAAAAAACATAGGTTTTAACCTTATATAGGTAATTGTTTCAAATAGATTCTTAATTTAAAATGCAAAATATTTAATGTAAAACACATGCATTAACATATATAATTGTGATACTTTCCCTTCTTCCAAACTTAGTGGACATCCTTTTGGAAAAATCTTTTTTAATGAAGCAAATATATCCATAGTGATCCACTAATATTTGTTCACAGACAATTATTCCATTTTCGACTTTTATATCTCAAAACTATGCTCATTGAATTTATGCATCTATATTTTTAAACTACTTGAAACTATTTTATTACACCATAGGATACAATTTGATATATCTCACATTTTAATGGGGTGTATCACATTTCGAGAAAAACACATTAGGCATAAAAGTTTCCCATTGAAACCAAAAGTGATTTGATACGAAACATATAGGTTTTAACCTTATATATAGGTAATTGTTTCAAATAGATTCTTAATTTAAAATGAAAAATATTCAATGTAAAACACATGCACATTAACATATAATTGTGATACTTTCCCTTCTTTCCAATTTAGTGGACACCATTCTAGAAAAATCCCTTTTAATGAAGCAGATATATATCCATAGTGGCATTGATATTTGTTCACAAACAACTCTTCCATTTTGGACTTTTATATCTCAAAACTATGCTCATTGAATGTATGCATCTATATTTTATTACAACATAGGAATCATTTCGATATATCTCCCATTTTAATGTGGTGTTTCACATTTCGAGAAAAAACACATTAGCCATAAAATTTTCGTATTGAAACCAAAAGTTCAATTTGATACAAAACATATAGGTTTTAACCTTATCTTTAAACTACTTGAAACTATTTTATTTCACCATAGGAATCATTTCAATATGTCTACCATTTTAATGGCGGGTATCACATTTAGAGAAAAAACACATTAGCCATAACAGTTTCCCATTGAAACCAAAAGTTCAATTTGATACAAAACATAGGTTTTAACCTTATATTTAGGTAATTGTTTCAAATAGATTCTTAATTTAAAATGAAAAATATTCAATGTAAATGATTCGAATGTGATCGAATAAAGTGCTTAAGCAGCTTGATTATTTCGTCCTTTAGATTGATTGTTAACTGAAGTAAGATTTATGTGAAAAATGACATAAACCAGCAGCATAAATGAATTAAATCACAGCAATAAATAGAGAGAAGAAGAAGCAAACAATTTGATGACGTAGTTCGACCCTCCTGGACTACATCTTCGGGTCCGCTTTTAAGTGGGTGTCCACTTTTATTAGGATTGATCTTGAAGAATATTTACACTAAAATGGAATAGAATGACTGTGCTCATAGTCACTTCTGAACCCTGTAAATAGAAATTACTCTTCCTCACCTTTCTGATGCTTGTCTCCGTGCTCAATTCTGACACCCCACGGTTGAGCAATGCTGCAAACAAAATTGCCTATGTCCTTCTGAAACTGAACTCAAAATACACAACGTATTTACAAAACAAAGATGAATTCCATGAATAATTTCCTTGGCTTTATAAGTTTGAATTGAACCTTTGTTTGCTAAAAATAACAATTGGTTGAATAAATTGGGTATTGAATCCTATCTTCACATGAACCTAGGAGATAAGGTGATATTACTTAGCGTTGAATTTAATTGCAAAACCCAAATTTGAACTATAGGATAAAATATTAGAAATTCGGGCTAAATAACCAGGTAGAGGTGACAAACTTTCGGCATGTGAATAGCACGACGGTCAGGATTAGCACTGACAGTTACGGTCTATCCTGATGGTTAGGGTCCGGCGGTCATGGCTACCTTATCCGCATACTTGTCACATGTGATCCCCGTCGGCGGTCTCTGCAGAGTTTACCACTGGCAAACAACCAAACAACTCCCGTCACGGTCAATTGAAACCTGTCACATGTTTTTTAATCTCCGATACAGTTTGATGGCAGCTAGCGTTTTATCAAGCGTTGTGGGTTTATAAATTTAATATATAGTTTTAATACAATATTTCAACACCTGAACCTTTTAAATTAAAGGTTTATGATATTATTTTTGGCCCTAAAGGAGGTTTAATATTATTTTATTTTACGCTTTAGGTTCTTTCAACATAGGCTTTAAGACTTAGGAGTAAGGACTTAGGTTTAATTTTTAGGACCTAGGCTATCACTTAGGTCTTTAAACCTGAGGTCTTAGATGATGTGGATAGGGTTTTAGACTTAGATATTATAGTTTTAGATCTAGGCTTAGTTTTTAACCATAGACCTTTACAATGTATTTTTAAACCTTAGTTGAGGATTGAAACCCTTTACATCATATCACAAAATTCGACCCTTATGACATCTGGAGGACCTTTTCACTAGTGAATTGATGATTCTGAAGACTGAACTAGATGTCGAATTGTTGAAGTTGACTGGACCTTTCTGCTAAAATGTACTGATCAAGATCCTCCTAGATCAGTAACACACATGCATTAACATATATAATTGTGATACTTTCCCTTCTTCCAAACTTAGTAGACATCCTTTTAGAAAAATATTTTTTAATGAATCAAATATATCCATAGTGATCCACTGATATTTGTTCATAGACAACTATTCCATTTTGGACTTTTATATCTCAAAACTATGCTCATTGAATTTATGCATCTATATTTTTAAACTACTTGAAACTATTTTATTACACCATATGATTCATTTCGATATACCTCCCATTTTAATGGGGTGTATCACATTTGGAGAAAAACACATTAGCCATAAAAGTTTCCCATTGAAACCAAAAGTGATTTGGTACGAAACATATAGGTTTTAACCTTATATATAGGTAGTTGTTTCAAATATATTCTTAATTTAAAATGAAAAATATTCAACATAAAACACATGCACATTAACATATAATTTTGATACTTTCCCTTCTTTCTAACTTAGTGGACATCATTCTATAAAAAACCCTTTTAATGAAGAATATATATATCCATAGTGGCATTGCTATTTGTTCTCAAACAACTCTTCCATTTTGGACTTTTTATATCTCAAAACTATGCTCATTGAATTTATGCATCTATATTTTATTACAACATAGGAATAATTTCGATATATCTCCCATTTTAATGGGGTGTATCACATTTCGAGAAAAAACACATTAGCCATAAAAGTTTCCCATTGAAACCAAAAGTTCAATTTGATACAAAACGTATAGGTTTTAACCTTATATTTAAACTACTTGAAACTATTTTATTTCACCATAGGAATCATTTCGATATGTCTACCATTTTAATGGGGTGTATCACATTTCGAAAAAAAACACATTAGCCATAACAGTTTCCCATTGAAACCAAAAGTTCAATTTGATACAAAACATAGGTTTTAACCTTATATCTATGCAATTGTTTCAAATAGATTCTTAATTCAAAGTAAAACACATGCATTAACATATATAATTGTGATACTTTCCCTTCTTCCAAACATAGTGGACATCCTTTTAGAAAAATATTTTTTAATGAAGCAAATATATCCATAGTGATCCACTGATATTTGTTCACAAACAACTATTCCATTTTGGACTTTTATATCTCAAAACTATCCTCATTGAATTTATGCATCTATATTTTTAAACCACTTGAAACTATTTTATTACACCATAGGATTCATTTCAATATATCTCCCATTTTAATGGGGTGTATCACATTTCAAGAAAAACACATTAGCCATAAAAGTTTCCCATTGAAACCAAAAGTGATTTAATAATAAACATATAGGTTTTAACCTTGCATATAGGTACTTGTTTCAAATAGATTCTTAATTTAAAATGAAAAATATTCAATGTAAAACACATGCACATTAACATATAATTGTGATACTCTCCCTTCTTTCCAACTTAGTGGACATCATTCTAGAAAAATCCCTTTTAATGAAGCAAATATATATCCATAGTGGCATTGATATTTGTTCACAAACAACTCTTCCATTTTGGACTTTTATATCTCAAAAATATGCTCATTGAATTTATACATCTATATTTTTATTACAACATAGGAATCATTTCGATGTATCTCCCATTTTAATGGGGTGTATCAAATTTCGAGGAAAAACACATTAGCCATAAAAGTTTCCCATTGAAACCAAAATTTCAATTTGATACAAAACATATAGGTTTTAAACCTTATATAGGTAATTGTTTCAAATAGATTCTTAATTTAAAATGAAAAATATACAATGTAAAACAAATGCATTCTTATACACCCTTATGTCTACGTAAAGTAGTGTGAGTGATTCCACGGGTCTTCTACACCCTTCATAAGGTATAATTGAGACATGTAGTGTTAACTTCTACAAATTCTATAGGCAGAGTCTGTAAAGGGCCATGTAGCCTCTAGATCTCATCTTTTATGAAAGGTGACATATCTAGTAAATGTCCCTACAGTCAATCTCTAGAATAGACCTAAATAGAAGTTCTTCATTTATCTCATGATCTTGTGTCATTTCTCCCATGCATTTTCAATAAATGTCAACTTAATATATATTTTTATTGAATTTGTTTCTTTTTTTTTCAGGGATAAGAAAACCATTAAATATGGTTGAAAAATGGAAATTATCCATAGAAGTTTCTTGCTATCACAATCCAGGGAAAGCAGTGATTACATATGTTCTTTCTAATATTGCGACTAGCAAAGTCGTCCAAAGGAAAATGAATATATCGGGAAGAACAACAAACAACGAGGCATATTATATTGGATTGATAGAAGGCTTGGGAATAGCAATGGAGTATGGATCAAATGGAATTGCACTTTTCACCAATTCTGAACTTGTGTGCAACCAGATGAATGATGTGTACCAAGTTAAGAAGGAGAAGCTAAAAGAACTGCATGGAATAGAAAACAATATTGTTAGCCAATTTCAATTTTTTAGTATAAGGCATTGTACAAATTTGAATAAGATGTTTGCTAATCTATTGCGTGGAGCAATGCCAATTCAGGATTCATCTATCAAAGATGAATTAATAGATGAATTAGAATTATACGGGGCAATGCCAATGCAAGATTCATCTCTCAAAGGTGAATTGGTTTTGAGACACTCTTGTTCAAAAGTTCAAGATTCATCTCTCAAAGATGAATTGGTTTTGAGACGCTCTTCTTCAAAAATTCAAGGTTCATCTCTCAAAGATGAATAAGTGTTGAGACGCTCACCTTCAAAATTTATTGATGGACATTGTAACATATCTTGAATATGTGTGTGTTGTGTACTTATAAATGCGTCTTTTATATTGAACATGTGTTTTTTTCAATTACATACCAAGTGTGCTCCCACCACACCATGTAAAGCGCAACTTGGTGAACTTCACATTTGCAACAAGTGGTGGACTTCACATTTTTATAAAATTAAAATGCGGGGACTTCAACAATTTTTTATTTAAATGGTGTTTGTTTAAATGGAGTTTCACTTCTTTTTTAATGACAATGTGTTTTTTTCAATTTTATACCAAGTGTGCTCCCACCATGTAAAGCGCAATTTGGTGAACTTATCATTTTTTTTTATTTTTTTTTCTTAAATTGAGTTTCACACATCAATTAGTGCTTTGAAAGTTGTGTTTTACATAATTTGTTTATACTAAATTACATTAATTTTTTGAAATTTATTTTGAATTTATTTTAAATTAGTTATTTAAAAAAATAAGTGTAAATGTCCACCGTAGATATATATATATCATGGAGGATGAACGATGAAGATCAACAGAATCCCATATCTCTACGAGAGGGGGGGATCAAGGATCGAGGGATTTTCATGGTATTTAAATATAATCTTAAATCTCCATACATGTGTGTACATATGGAATTGATTTTTTATCAACTTTGTGAGTTAAATTAGTTGTTAATAAGTTTCATTTTTTATTTTTTAGGAGCTAATAAGAGGAGAAGGTTCTCTACTCCATCCATGGAGCATCCCCATGGTTCACCCAGTCGTGGTATGGTTTGAACACAATTTAATCAATGAATATGTATGTGTGTATTTATATGTATGAATGTATTTTTCAATTGATTATAAATTTGTATTTTTTTATGAAGCTTCTCTCTCCTCTCGAGAGGTTGGTGGTGGTTCAAATCCCCTTAGAGGGCCATCAATAACTGGTAGCAGGTTGTGTGAAGGTGGTGATATTTATTCCCCCATAGGCCAATCAACGGTTGGTGGTGTTGGTTCTCAGCAGGGTCGTTATGGTTGTCAACAGTTTCAGGGTGGGGAAGATGCTAGCCAACCACGTCGAGGTTGCCATCAACTTCAATATTTTTTTCATTCAATTTGTATAAATTTTTTTACATGTGTTTTTTCTAATATAAAAAATTTTATATATATTGATGCACAGGCTGAAAATGCTCCAAATGTTGGTAAAAAAAGACAGAGGGTAAAACACTACATTCAAGAAGAAGGTTGTCCACCCACCACAACTTATCTGGCCAACATTTCCGATATACCATGGGAAGGAAACATGGCACAATGC
Source organism: Pinus albicaulis (assembly GCA_034641835.2). Lineage (NCBI taxonomy): Eukaryota > Viridiplantae > Streptophyta > Pinopsida > Pinales > Pinaceae > Pinus > Pinus albicaulis. The sequence goes on along the minus strand of CM076581.1, from coordinate 232,623,349 downwards.
ACCTTAGAAAGGTTTCAATAACTTCATGCAAAATTGCAAAGAGATCTCGTGGCTTTGACTCTACCTGCTGAGAGTTGACAAAGCCTCGAAATAGTTACACATTTATTGGGTGAACTAGTAGCTGTGTACAGAAATCTTGGGCCAACGACTGATACATTTGTAGAAGTCATGAGAAAAAGAAAGGAAACTATAATGGGTCCCGATAAATGGGAGGATGTAAAACAAAGAGTTACAAAATAAATGGCGAAGTCAATGTTTAATGTCAAAGAAGAGTAAAAAAGAAAGAATCATGTTGAAGGTGAAATATTTCAAGCACTCCAATATAGCTCACTATTTGTATGATAGGCACCTTGCGGCCTATGGAAGACTCCCATGGAACGATGAGGTTCCTCTTTATTTTGAAAAATTATTTTACGCAAAAAAATTTTGGAAATGAAACCCAATTACAATGACCTTCGGTCAGAATTTTTTGGTCCTGGGAAAGGTCGATTGTGTGAGAGTAGGGGTGCTAGGTGTGATGTTGAGTTGGCTCACTCTGAGCCACCATTGGTGAGTCGACATTTTCAGTTCAAAACTTTGCGGTCAGAGATGGATGCCACTTCTCAAATAAGTCAAAAAGCAAGGGATGCCATCATCGACAATGTTCACAGCGGATTGGATGGAGTCGATGTTTGTCTAAATCGACAAAGAGCATGTGAGAATGCACACGCCAATTTTGTGTATTGTATAGATGAAGAGATTGACAACATGAGCGTTGAAGATCTCATAATATATGCAAAGAATTGTCACAATGTTTGGCAAGACCTAATTATTCATGAAGAAGAGGGCACGAGAACAGTATGTGTTAATGGTTAGGGTTCAATTATTCTAACACAGACATGTACAATTTGTAATAAATACACATGTATATGTATACATTTATTTGTATGTACATTAATCTAACAAAAATGTATCATTATATGTTAAAACACCATTTGCAATTGTCACCCATGATGAATGACGAAAATGTTAATACCATGTTCGGAGCCTCTGGTTCAAACAATAAAGATGGGTCTCACCATTGAGATATGTTGACAAATGTTAGTGTTTTTTAAGTGATATTTTTAAAATAAATAATTGTGCACACATGTCCATGTACATATATAATAATAAAATGTTTTAACAGATTCTGATTCCGTCCGATGTTTTTGGGATGGCAGTACCTTCTTCTTCCTTGGGAGATGTACCTTCTACTTCCTTAGGAGATGTGCCAGATCCACAACAAGTATGGACAATTTTTCACTTTTAAAATTTATGTTTTTAAGTTATATATATTCCACCTCAAAAAGTTCCATTAAAAAATGAGATATATCTATATCTTGAGTTATTTTAAATTTTTTGAATTTTAGGTTTTTGGAGATTTTCTTTTGGAGCCTCTCTTAGGAGATGTCCCAAATTCACCTGCAAAAGTATTCAATTTTTCACTTTTAAATATATATATGTTTTTTTAAAAGTTATAATTTATAAATTGAAGTTTATTTAAGTTTTATTATAAATTGAGATCTTGATCTTGAGTTATTTTATACTTTTAAAATTTTGAATTTTAGGTTTCTATAGAAGATTTCTTTAATCCACGGACTCTAGCGACGGAGATAGGAATATCCACACCATTTCAACCATTTGAACAAGTTGTCTAATTTTTTTTTTTAATATTATTGAAAATAAGTTTATATATACATGCATTTTCATCTGAAAATTTTTAATATATATATATATATATATATATATATATATATATATATATATATTGTACAGTTTACTATTGGAGATGTTCCCATGGGGGAAGTTGTAGCAGGCGAGCAACAAATGGAGAGGGAACCTCATGAGGTATTGCATGATTTTTTTTTTTTTTTTTTACATGAAGTTCTATATATTCTCACTCATTTTTAAAACATCAAATTTTAATGTTTGTACGTGCATTGTGTACAAGTTCCCCATGCTTCACAATATAGCGCGCAGATTGAGACTCTGCTAGGAAAGACACTACATCCATCTGTATTTTATGGACATGATTTGTAGATTTGATTGAGATTTCTAGTCTTAAATTTAATTTTCTATATATTATCTAGATGCACAGTCATATATATATATATATATATAACTTGATACTTGATAGTTGTGAGATCTACAATTTTTGGACATATTTTATTGTGTTAATATAATTTTTTTTGTTTTTGAAAGTTAAGTTTTCGATGGTTGAAGTACTTTTGGCATGTGAATGTGAAGTAATGTTGTTATATAATTTTTTTGGTTTTTAAAAATTAAGTTTTGGATAGTTGAACTACTATTAATGTTGTCATCTATAAATTAATGTTTTGCTTTTGAACTACATTTGGCATGTTATGTAATGATGTGTTATAATTTGTTATGTTTTTAAAACTTAAGTTTTGGATGGTTGAGGTACATTTGGCATGTGAAGTAATGTTGTGATCTATAATTTTTTGTTAAATTAAAGGTTAAGTTTTGGATGGTTTCAATCTACATTTGGCATGTGATATAATGTTAAATGTTTTTATTGGATAGTTGAACTATAATTGGCATGGCATGTGAAGTAATGTTGTGATATAATCAAAAAGTTTTTAAAACTAAAGTTTTGGATGGTTTCAATCTACATTTGGCATGTGATATAATGTTAAATGTTTTTATTGGATAGTTGAACTACAATTGGCATGGCATGTGAAGTAATGTTGTGATATAATCAAAAAGTTTTTAAAACTCAAGTTTTGGATGGTTGAAGTACGTTTGGCATGTGAAGTAATGTTGTGATATAATAAAAAAAATTTTAAAACTCAAGTTTTGGATGTTTTCAATCTACATTTGGCATGTGATATAATGTTAAATGTTTTTATTGGATAGTTGAACTATAATTGGCATGGCATGTGAAATAATGTTGTGATATATAATCAAAACGTTTTTAAAACTTAAGTTTTGGATGGTTTCAATCTACATTTGGCATGTGATATAATGTTAAATGTTTTTATTGGATAGTTAAACTACAATTGGCATGGCATGTGAAGTAATGTTGTGATATAATAAAAAAGTTTTTAAAACTCAAGTTTTGGATGGTTGAAGTACATTTGGCATGTGAATTAATGTTGTGATCTATAATTTTTTGTTAAATTAAAAGTTAAGTTTTGGATGGTTGATCTACATTTGGCATGTGAGATAATGTTAAATGTTTTTATTGAATAGTTGAACTACAATTGGCATGACATGTGAAGTAATGTTTTGATATAAGCAAAAAGTTTTTAAAACTCAAGTTTTGGATGGTTGAAGTACATTTGCATGTGAAGTAATGTTCTGACCTATAATTTTTTGTTAAATTAAAAAAGTTAAGTTTTGGATGGTTGATCTATGTTTGGCATGTAATATAATGTTAAATGTTTTTATTGGATATTTGAACTACAATTGGCATGGAATGTGAAGTAATGTTGTGATATAATAATAAAAAAAATTAAAACTCAAGTTTTGGATGGTTGAAGTACATTTGGCATGTGAAGTAATGTTGTGATCTATAATTTTTTGTTAAATTAAAAGTTAAGTTTTTGATGGTTGATCTACATTTGGCATGTGAGATAATGTTAAATGTTTTTATTGGATAGTTGAACTACAATTGGCATGACATGTGAAGTAATGTTTTGATATAATCAAAAAGTTTTTAAAACTCAAGTTTTGGATGGTTGAAGTACATTTGGCATGTGAAGTAATGTTGTGATCTATAATTTTTTGTTAAATTAAAATTAAGTTTTGTATGGTTGATCTACATTTGGCATGTGATATAATGTTAAATGTTTTTATTGGATAGTTGAACTACAATTGGCATGACATGTGAAGTAATGTTTTGATATAATCAAAAAGTTTTTAAAACTCAATTTTTGGATGGTTGAAGTACATTTGGCATCTTAAGATTGCTTTTGATCTCTACATACTCTTCTCTTGTTTGAATGAAAAAAATTCCAATGGGAAGAACATAGCTTTTCAATGCAACTAACCATATCAATTGAGCTCTAATTGAAAAAAGAGTAAAGAAAAGTTAACATGCCACAAAACATGTCAGCAAAATAACATTCATGGTTGTCATTTTTGTTGGAATAGCTAAATCATATTTTAAGGATTCTCCATCGAAAAACAATTTCAATGAAGAGAATCCTTAATATGATTTAGTTATTCCAATAAAAATAACAACCAAGGATGTTATTTTGTTGGATTTTTTTTTTTTTTGTACTTTTTTTTTCAAATAGAGCTCAATTGATATGGTTAGTTGGATTGAAAAGCTATGTTATTTTCATTGGAAATTTTTTTCACTCAAACAATAGTATGTAGTATGTAGAGATCAAAAACAATCTTAAGATTACTTTCAAGTACGATCAAGTGTTCAAAACATTTTCCCACATGATGATACCTTCATTGACCTCTAAAAAGTAGTTCATGGGCTATATGTTCTGCCTCTTTCCCATATAAATCCCTTTAATTTTGATTGGAAATATAAGAAGTAGACATATGTTTGTTGAATTGGGGTCAATGTCATTAATGCACTCAACTAGGTAGCCTTGTTGATTTATAAATTGGTAAATTGATGACATTCAATTAATTGCATTCTAGAACATATATATTCAGTTGCCTCTTTCCCATATAAATCCCTTTAATTTTGATTGGAAATATAAGAAGTAGATATATGTTTGTTGAATTGGGGTCAATGTCATTAATGCAATCAACTAGGTAGCCTTGTTGATTTATAAATTGGTAAATTGATGACATTCAGTTAATTGCATTCTAGAACATATATATTCAGTACATGAAACATTTTTCATCAATGCACATGGGAAAACTACTTGAACAATTAATTGCATTCTAGAACATATATATGTGTGTGTGTGTGTGTGTGTGTGTGTGTGTGTGCACAACATTTTTCATCAATGCACATAGAACATATCCGACCATTGGATAGACAAATTTTGTACTAGATTTTCAATCAGGAATAGAGATGTGGGTCAAATCCCACCAAAATTCAGAGAAGTGCTCTGAGTCTCTTGTCTGAAAGGAATATTCGCACAAAATTATACTGTGGATGATTTATTTACATTGTGGATACTTTTTACCAAAAAATCCCACAAGAAAAACTGGGTGTGCATTGAGTTCGTGTATATATCCAGTACATGCAACATTTTTCATCAATGCACATAGAAAAACTACTTTCAGTTAATTGCATTCTAGAACATATATATTGAGTACGTGAAACATTTTTCATCAATGCACATAGTAAAACTACTTGAATAGTTAATTGCATTCTAGAACATATATATATATATATATATATATATATATATATATGAAACATTTTTCATCAATGCATGTATAGAAAAGCTACTTTCAGTTGATACTAGAGTGTGCATGTACCAAAACAATTTGTACATGTGAAAACACTTGCACAGATAACATAACAAGGTAGCTCAATTTTTAATTGAGTACTGGAAGTTCTAAAACATATAATCCAAAGAGAATAAATTGTTGGGCAGTTCAATCAAAAAAATTCCAATGGAATGCCATCTTCAATAATTTGTTTATGATCGGATTTTGACATTTTCCATTTATTAATTTTTGTTTTTTTCCTTGATTGAACCTTTATCAACTTTATGTGTGCTGCACACACCAAGTGACTATATTGACAACTTATGAAATCAGGTTCATAGTCTTCAAAGTAAAAAAAATCCCCACTTTGATTAGTTTGTCTGAAAAAATAACCTTTCAGTATAATAGATCCTCTTTCTTATGGAAATCCGTGATCATTATAGTTTTCTAATAATTTATTTTTTCATTCAGTGTAATGCATCAAATAATACTTCACATTTTCATCGTTGTTAGTAGGTGCGATTACAGCAAAAACATCTCCTGCACAATAAAACAAACTTAACAAAATTATATATATTTAAATTTATTTCTAGATCTTTATCATTAGAAAGCAATTCAAATGTTACCTTCTCTAACAAGATCAGAAACTCGATCACCATCGGATGATATTGTAGTCTCCTCTAATTTCATTTCTTCAAACATCACAATGAACATTTTGCCCTTTGTATTTAGCTCTGTATGTTTCCAATCTTTTACATACATTTTGTTTTCACAAACGTCATTGGATTTTGTGTTGTCTATGCAAACATGACAAAAATAAGAATATTTTATTTTATCCAATGCAAACACATTCCTGGGCGACTTTGTTTTAATTGAATGCAATTTTCGAGTCCCTTTTATTGTTTCAACGTCATTTCCAATTGATCTATCTACATCTTCGACCCCAATATGCCAAAAAAACCTTTATATGGAAAATTTAAAGAAGAACGTAAATATGATATCAAAATACAATCAAAGATAATCATTGTGATAAATGTACACTGTTTAAAATTAGATATCCAATAAAAATTAAATTGAATGTACCTTCGCACTTCCCTTGATCGTTTAGTCTCATGGCTTAGAGCAGCGATGCACCATTGAACAACTTCTTTCGCTTCCACAAGTCGGCTTGTAGAGGGATTCATTTGATATCTTCGAAGTGCTCGTTTTATGCATGCCCCTGCACTGTCATGTTCTCCTTTTCCATGGCCAGTCTTAAAGAAATTCCAATAATGTTTAATGAGGGTTTTCTTATGAAGACAACACAACCAAAAGAATGATCGTGCAGATTTGAATTGACCTGCACATCCGTTTGACCATATCCAATGTTCATTGAATGTTATTCCACGATTTTTCAAGGAATCATAAATTTTTCCAAAACAATGTTGTACAAAATATGTATCATGTGTGTAGAAATTATACCAACCTAGATCCATCTAACTCCGGATCTATCATGCGCCGAGAGGGATCAAATCTCTCGAGATGCAAACCTATTTTTTGAGTGCAAAACTTGAGGAAAGGTTTTCACCTCGAGAGATTTGATCCCTCTCGGCGCATGATAGATCCGGACTTAGATGGATCTAGGCTGGTTTCAATCGTGTGCTGCCAAGGAAAATCTATCGAAGATATGATTAATTTTATCAATAATATGTAAATATATAAAATATTAATATAATCATTTTAAATATGCTAAATATTTCTGAGATTAACTTGTTCATTTTAATTTTAAATTTTCTTAGTTACCTCAGTTCGTTGAGATGATAAATATTGTTAATAACTATAATGATAAAAAATGATGAAATATTTTTTTTGAATGCAAAGTGACAATAATAGTGTTGAAAGGTAGAAAATGTGAATAATAAGAATGTACTCATGTTACAAATAGTCTTCATTGTGATCAATCTTAAACTATTTTATTCTACTATTCTTATTTCCACCCTTGGTAGTTTTGTTATCTTTTCATATTGATTATATGAAAAAGAAAATTTAAATCGTAAACCATTTAAATCTTTAGCTCGAGCTGTTGTAGTAAACATGATCCCTTGTCTCTCTTGCTCTCAAATATTAATAGGTTAAATTACTATAACACAAAAATCAATGTACATTGTCAATAACGTTTTGTTATTACACTAAAATCAATGTATATTGTTAATCCAATCACTTTAAAATTAATGTACCATCATATATTCAATTACATCAAATCATAAATGAACATATACATTGAAATCAATGCATTTCATGCAATCAATCAAATAATATTAGAAAATAACTTCTATATTGAAATAAATTCACCTAATGCAAGCAATCAAATAAGATTAGAAACCAACATCTACACTGAAATCAATGCATTTACTCAAAGAAATCAAATAGGATTATAAATTTCCATCTACACTGAAATCAATGCATTTAGTGCAAACAATAAAATAGGATTAGAAATAATCTACATTGAAATCAATGCATCTAGTGCAAGCAATCAAATAGAATTATAAATCGACGTCTAAATTGACATCAACATATCCAGTGCAAGCAATCAAATAGTATTAGAAATCACCACCTACACTGAAATCAATTCATCTAGTGCAAGTAATCAAATATCATTAGAAATAAATATCTACACTAAAATCGATGCATCTAGTGCAAATAATCAAATAGGACTATAAATCACCATCTCCACTTAAATCAATCCATCTAGTGCAAGAAATATTCTTCCCTCTCTCCACCCTCCATCCATATCTATATCCCCCTCCATCTCTTGTTTTTTGTCTCTCTATCTCACCCACCTAAACACACACACTCTCGCACTCCATATATATCATTCTCTTTGTCAATCAACCTCTCTTCCCATCTCTCTCTTCTTCTCTTTCTTCACCTTCCATCTATATCTCTATCTTCCCCTTCTCTCCCTCTCCCCCACTAATATCTCTCTTTCCTCCTTTTGTCCTTTCTCCCTCTCTCTCCATCTTCCTTATCGCTCACTCTCTCTCTCTAGAAACCAACATCTACATTGAAATCAATGCATTTACTCAAAGAAATCAAATAGGATTAGAAATCGCCATCTACATTGAAATTAATGCATTTAGTGCAAACAATCAAATAGGATTAGAAATCATCTACATTGAAATCAATTCATCTAGTGCAAGTAATCAAATATAATTATAAATCAGAATATAAATTGAAATCAACACATCTACTGCAAGCAATCAAATTGTATTATAAATCACCACTTACACTGAAATAAATGAATCTAGTGCAAGTAATCAAATATCATTAGAAATAGATATCTACACTAAAATTGATGCATTTAGTGGAAATAATCAAATAGGATTAGAAATCACCATCTCCACTTATATCAATCCATCTAGTGTGAGAAATATTCCCCCCTCTCTCCACCCTCCATCCATATCTATAACCCTCTCCATATATTATTTTTTGTCTCTCTATCTCACCCCCCTAAACACACACGCTCTCACACTCCATATATATCAATCTCTTTGTCAATCACCCCCTCTCCCCATCTCTCTCTTCTTCCCTCTCTTCACCTTCCATCTATATCTCTATCTTCCCCTTCTCTCCCTCTCCCCCGCTAATATCTCTCTTTCCTCCTTTTGTCCTCTCTTCCTCGCTCTCCATCTTCCTTATCACTCTCTCTCTCTCTCTAAAAACCAACATCTACACTGAAATCAATGCATTTATTCAAAGAAATCAAATAGGATTAGAAATCACCATCTCCACTAAAATCAATGCATTTAGTGGAAACAATCAAATAGGATTAGAAATCATCTACATTGAAATCAATTCATCTAGTGTAAGTAATCAAATATAATTATAAATCGACATCTAAATTGAAATCAACAAATTCAGTGCAAGCAATCAAATTGTATTAGAAATCACCACCTACACTGAAATCAATGCATCTAGTGCAAGTAATCAAATATCATTAGAAATAAATATCTACACTAAAATCGGTGCATATAGTGCAAATAATCAAATAGGATTATAAATCACCATCTCCACTTATATCAATCCATCTAGTGTGAGAAATATTCTTCCCTCTCTCCACCCTCCATCCATATCTATAGTCCCCCTCCATCTCTTATTTTATGTCTCTCTATCTCACCCCCCTAAACAAACACACTCTCACACTCCATATATATCAATCTCTTTTTCAATACCTCATCTCCCCATCTCTCTCTTCTTCCCTCTCTTCACCTTCCATATATATCTCTATCTCCCCCTTCTCTCCCTCTCGCCCGCTAATATCTCTCCATATTCCTTTCACTCACTCACTCTCTCTCTCTCTCTCTCTCCACCTTTCTCTCTCTATGTCTTTCTTTCTTACCTCCCTCTCCCTCCCCCTCCAATTCCATCTCCCTTTCCCTCCCTCTCTCCACTCTCTCACATCCGCTCTCTTCCTTCCTCTCTTTCCCTTTCTCTCCCATCTCTCTCTCCCTCTCTCTCTCTCTTCACCCACCAAATATGTTACTATATCTTCCCCTCTCTCCTTATATCTCCTTCTCCCCCCCTTATCTCCATCTCTCCTTATTTGTCTCTTCATATCAGCCCCAAACATACATGCACTCTCTCTCTGTGTCTCCCTTGTCACTCCTTCTCTCTCTCCACTTCTCACTCTCTATATTTCTTATTTCCAACATCTCTCCCCCTCCAACTCCATCTCTCTATCGATCCCTCTCTCTCTCTCTCTCTCTCTCTCTCTCTCTCTTTCTCCTAACTCCCTCTCTCTTCCCTGATCTCTCTCTCTTTCTCTCTCTCTCTCTTCCCTCCAATACTCTCTCTCCCCCTGCCAGTCTCCTTCGCTCTCTCCCTTTCTCTCCTACCTCCCTCTCTCTTTTCCCTCCAATCTTCTCTCTTCCCCCATATTCCTTTCTTTCTCTCCCTCTTTCCACCCCTCTCTCTCTCCAACTACATTACTATATCCCTCCCTCTCTCCTTCTCTCTTCTTCTCTCCCCCCTTCTTTCCATACATCTTAATTTGTCTCTTTATCTCACCCCTAAACATACACACTCTCTCTCCATCTCTCCCTTATCTCTCTCTCTCTCTCTCTTCTTAGTTATGTAAACTAGTGAACATAAATATTCGTAAATATAAAGCAAATTATGGAGTAAATATGAAAAGAGGTTTTATTTACTTACCATACCTCTAGTTTATTTATATTTTTATTTATTTACCATACCTCTTTTATTTACTATGGTATTTGGCCCATATGCTTGTTATATAATTAGATAACTATAATGAGTAAATATAAATGCATTGAAAAGCAGATTATGGAGTAAATACCATTGTATTACACTCCTCAGATTCTTGGTATATGAGAAGAAACTCAACGACATAATACAACACCTGATCAAAACATATTTCGAGCTAGTTAATAAGTGATAGTAGGTCAATTTTTTTTATCAATTCAGCCTTAATTTTTTACGATTTAATTTTGTAAATTTGGATTAATTTACTATAATTTTTGGATTAATATTTTTATTTAATTATAATTATGAAAATAATTATTAAACAATGAATACAAATTTTATTTAAATTGAATTTATTTACGTCATCCAAATATTCTTGGTCTCTCCTTCGAATCACAAATAAATCGTCGCTTCTCAAGCATCATTTAGAATAAAAAATAAACATGGAGTAGAGGGTTTTTTGGTTGATTCGCCCTGCAAAGAGGAGTTGAGGAGGTACTCTAAATATTCGTTGGTTGTGTGTTGTGCTCCAATTCTTCCTCCTCTTGTAAATAATATTGAAGAGACATCCGAATTTATGATCACTTATTCCTACAGTTTATTGTACGAACGGATTTTTTTTCTCTGCAATTTTCACCGCAATCTTGGTGAGGGCTCAGTTATGAATTTGCAGTGGGTCTCTCTGGTGATTTGTAGATCTCTGATGCTAACACCAATCTTCATGGCACTTGATATATTTCGAAAAATTCTATGTCGCGAACCCTAATCTATGATGCAATTAATAACTTTTGCAGTTTTATATCACAATTATAAGAAGATTTGAAGTCTGGCATTGGCTCCACAACACTTAATACAACCATGAAAGATTTTGGCTCACATCAAGTTTTTCTGAACTTCAAATTTTGGATAGCATCGACAAGATTTATAATATGATTGTTAAAATTTATTTGTTAAGCCGACACTTATATATATATATATATATATATATATATATATATATATATATATATATTTTTAAACTTAAGCCGACATTTTGTATGAAGACGTGACATACCTGACATCGGGGTCAAACTGGGCTATAGATGTGCCTCTCGGCGCAATAACTTATGTGTTATATATCCAAGATTCTCCTGATCACACACTATTTTAACTTCATGCACAATACAGAATCTATTCCACCATTGATCATCACATGTGGAAATTAAATCAATTGCAATGCACACATGAAACCATAAAAATTCACACACATTAACACAGTGATTTAACGGGAAAGCCTGAAGCTAAAAACCCTAACTATATATATATAATATATGTCATATAGATCATGTAACAATCCTCATACAAAGCTTAACATGCCAATCTCTCAGTACAATAAAATCGCTACACACTAATCAGGCCCGATCTTGCAAATCCATGCACCGATCTCTGCCACCTGCTAGCCTGCCTCTACTGCGCAATCCCTGTTGAAGAATGGTTCTAAATGAACTCGAATCCACCTGTATTGCACTGTGCAATCCTCATTGGCATCTCCACTGAGTGTTGGATGCAATCAATGCATCACTATAGTCACAACCGATAGTCTATCTTTCCCTTTCACCTATCTCTCCACTGGTCTCCACTGAAACTGTCCATGCACTGTAGTTAAATGATGTATTATTTATTTGATTAATGAGTTATTATTTAGTGAATTAATTATTAATTAATTCACCCCACTCTCACTAGTGTATCAATCAGTTAGACTAGATACAACTAGCTCAACTGAGTCTAACTGAGTTAAACTAAATACAACTCCATCAACTACTTCTATAACTCCACCAAACTCTGTCATGTGAGTTCTAACTGAAGTCCTCATGCATTAGCTCCAGTAAACCCTTAGGAATAGCGTAATTCCTTCTGTCAACTGATGTGCCACATCTGTGCACTTAAATGAAGTGCTCCAAGAGAATAAGATAATGTTTAGAGTCTAAATATTATTAAGAGCTAATAATATTCTACATATCTATTTTTAGACTGGCAATCTAAAAATAGATTCCACCCGATATGTCTAATATAGAATTCCATCTATTTTTCCAACTTGACCAACCATTCACAAATAGCATCCTGCAACTCATAGAATATGATCAACATGTCTAAAAATAGACTTTGCGCCAAAAATAGCCTACGGGCCCACTTAGTGAAGGCGAATCTTTTCACTAAGCTCATCATCTTGTTGAATCTCAACACTCCCTCTCAACAAGATAGGGATTATCTTCCACCCAGATCTTATCTCTATGGTATTCAAATTTGCTCCTGGTGAGCACCTTCATTAGAATATCTGCATCCTGATCCTCCGTAGGAATGTAAGAAAGCAACATGATCTTCCGCTGCACAAAATCTCTGATATGATGGTACCGGATGTCAATATGTTTAGATCTATCATGAAATACTAGATTAACCAAGAGTTTAATGCAACTCTGATTATCACAATATATCACCGTAGGATCTAAGTGTGAACAAAACAACCCAACCAGGATCTTCCTCATCCATATAGCCTCGCATGCAGCCAAACTTGTTGCCATGTACTCAGCCTCCACTGAACTAAGTGCCACGGATCTTCATTTCCTACTGTATCAAGAAATTGTTGTGGACCCGATACTGAAAATCCCTCCAGATTTTCTCTTTCTGTCCATTGGGCTCCCTGCCCAATCTGCATCGTGAAGCCATGCAGCTTCAACTCATCCAACTATCTATACCATAATCCATATCCCGATGTGCCCCTGAGATACCTCAATACATGCTTGCCTGCCTTCCAAAAGAGCTTGGTAGGCTTAACCATAGCTTGTGAAAGTTGTTTAATAGCATAGCATATGTCCGGTCGTGTATTAACTAGATACATGAGCGAACCAACCAACTATCGATAAACAGTGGCATCCACTACCTCTGTCGATGCAGCATCCTCTTTCCTCCAACCACTAGGAAGAGGAGTGTCGATAGTCTTGCAGCCTTGCATGTTGAACTTCTCCAGTATCTCCTGAACTTCTCCAATATCTCCCGGCCATACTTTCCTTGAGACACAAATAGTCCACCCTTCTGCTGCCAAATTTCCAATCCCAAGAAATAATGAAGGAGGCCCAAGTCCTTCATCTCAAACTCCTTTGCAAGATCTTGCTTGCATGAGTGTATCAACAGTTCATCACCTGTTAGTATCAAATCATCTACATAAAGTACAATGATCAGCAACTTACCCTCCACCATAATCTGGTGAAATAACTGTCTATCTGTGTGTACCAAGCATGAGGTGCTTGTTTTAGCCCATACAATGCTATTTTTAGCCTGCACACATGCGACTCACTGCTGAAGATTTCGAATCCTTCAAGTTGTTCTATGTACACCTCCTCCTCAATGACTCTTTTGAGGAACGTAGTCTTCACATCCATCTGATGAATATGCTGACCCATCTGCGCTGAGACATCAAGGATGGTCCGTATGAAAGAATACCTTGCGACAGGTGCAAAGGTTTATTCATAGTCAATCCCCTCGATCTATGAGAAGCCCCAGGCAAAAAATCTTTCCTTGTACTTCTCGACGCTCTCGTCAGCAGCTTGCTTCACTTTGTAGATCCATCTCGAACCTACCACTGATTTCCCTTCCGGCCTTGGGACAATCTCCCATGCACTGTTTTTGACAATCGAATCATACTCTTCCACCATGGCATCTACCCATGCAGGATCCTCCACAGCTTCCTCGAAATAATATGGTTCTTTCATGATACACTTGCTCATCAGAGCCATGTTTCCAGTAAATTGGTCAGGTGACTGTCTCTATCTACGTTGTGATGTAGGTGCTCCTACATTTTGCGCTGCATCAAGATTCAGTCACTCAGCTTCTGTAGTGCACTTCCGCCCTCTGATGTTTGGCGCTGCATGAGTGGTTTCTTCCACTCCATGAACCTCCTCTTGTGGCTGATCCACATCCAGAGGCTCATATTTAGGAAAAATTAGCTCCCCATCTGCATGCAAGTGTAGCTCCCTCTCAAGCAACAACTTCATGGCTTTCTCCTCATGAAATTTGATATTGTGTCGCACAACAGTCTTCCGACTGTCTGGAAAATACACATGATATTTGTGGGGTGTTTCTGTGTACCCCACAAATATCCCAACCTCTGTGATTGGCTCCAGCTTCTTCCTGGCATCCTTCGTCGCATGAATGTAAACAGGTGAGCCAAAAATATTCAAATGAGAAATATAAGGCTTCTTGCCAGAAAACGCCTCTTCGGGTGTACTCATGCCAAGTACTCTATGAGGAAAACGGTTTTGCACATAAACCGGAGTGTTGCATGCTTCAGCCCACAAGTGTATGGGAAGGCCCTAATCATGCAACATCACCCATGCAGCACCCACGATCGTTCTGTTCCTTCTCTCAGTGACCCATTCTGCTATGGGTTATGAGGCGCTATGAGCTCTCTTTGAATTCCTTCTGCGCTGCAAAAGTATTTGAATTCACCAGAGATGAATTCACCACCATTATCGCTCCTAAGAGACTTCACCTACTTCCTCGACTCTTTCTCAACCAGTGCCTTGAACTCACAGAACTTTGAGAATGTCTCACTCTTCTTTTGCATGAATATGATCCAACACTTACGAGAAAATTCATCAACAAAGATCACATAATACCTGTGCTTTGTTATCGAAGCTATTGAGAAAGGTCCACACATGTCTGTGTGAATTCTCTCAAGGATCGTCATGGCGTGATTATCCTTCTCATGAAAGGTGACTTTCACAAATTTTCCCAAAGTACATCCCTTGCACTGATCTGACTGTGCAAGTGTACCCTTGGGAAGCCCGGTAGAAATCTGCTGCAAAATTTTCAAAGTGCCATGGTGAAGATGGCCCAATCTCCTGTGCTACAATTCGCCCTCATCCCGGCTCACCACTCCTTCTGCTTTGCCTGCCATTGCTGCACAGCCATCTACCTGCAATTGATAAAGGTTCTTAACTTGAACCCCTCTCCTACGGGTTTCACCAGTTGTCTTACTACGCAGGAAAGCCTTTCCCTCGCTAAAAACAACATCATATCCCTTATCATCCAACATCGCCACAGAGATCAGATTCTTCTTCAATCCTGGAACATGCATGACATCCTTCAGTATGAAAGGTTTACCAGACTCCCTCTCAAAGGAAATGGTCTTAATACTAGTCGCATTGTATCTACAATCATCGCCCATCTCGATGTTCACTCCAAGATCCTTCTCATCCATATCACTGAACAAATCTTTGTCTCCGGTCATATGGAAAGATGCACCACTGTTAAGAAACCACACCGATCCCATCACACTTGAAACCAAGCATGTGATCAGTGAAAAATCCAGCTCAAACTGCGAGGCTAAGGCCTCTCCAGCTGTAGATCTAGCAACCTGCTTATTTATCTTCTTCTGTGGACAATTAGTGGCGTAATGTCCATGTTGGTGATAGTGAAAGCACTTCACCTTGGACAAGTCCTGCTTCTTGCCTTTCGCATCGAATTGAGAAGGATTTTTCTTTCCCTTCCCTTTCCTTGCTTTGGCAGCCAAAGTGCAATTTTCTTCATCTTCATTCTTCGATGAAGATCCATCTCTGGTACCCTGCCTTGTCTCCTCCTGCATAAGATCCGACCAAAGTCACTCCCATCCCGGCAGTTTCTCCCGACCATTGACAGAGTCCTTGTAGCTATGCCAACTCTTCGGAAGCCTAAGGAGAGCCAAGCTCACCAAGTCCTCTTCATCTACAGTAACACTCGCACTTCCCAGCTCATCCCTGCACTGGACAAAATTCATGAGGTACTTCGGTATACTGTCGCCCTTCTACATTTTTATTTGTCTGAGCTTGTCTTTAAGCGCCAACTTCCTCTGGTCGCTTCTACTTTGGAACAAGTTTTTCAAAGCTTTCCACATCAAGAATGGACTAGATTTACCATGAAGGCTGGACACTATGTGATCATTCACACCTTCCAAAAGAATTCTTCAACATTTTGCTATCTTCTTTTTCCATGCGTCAAGTGTGGCTGCATCTCTAGAAGTAGGTTTTGGAATTTCAACATCTATGAACTCCTTTAACCCATTATCATCCAACATCGCCTCCATCCTGTCCTTCCATGCAATATAATTTGTTTCCCTCAAGGGCATACTCCAATTGCAATCCGTTGAAAGACATTACAATGAATGCTCAACTTCGACACCAAGAAAACACTGCAGCAAATTCGAATTCCACCAGCACAAAACTCAACCGCTTCAATAATTGCAATCTGCTCTGATCAATATCGCTCCGATACCATGTAGAAATTATATAACTTATGTGTTATATCACCGAGATTCTCCGATCACACACTATTTTAACTTCATGCACAATACGTAATCTATTCCACCATTGATCATCACATGCGGAAATTAAATCAATTGCAATGCACACATGAAACCATAAAAATCTACACACATTAACACAGCTTGATTTAACAGAAAGCCTCGAAGCTAAAAACCCCAACTATCTGTATATAATATATGTCATAGAGATCATGTAACAATCCTCATACAAATCTGAACATGTCAAGCTCTCAGTACAATACAATCGCTACACACTAATCAGGCCCGATCTTGCAAATCCATGCATCGATCTCTGCCACCTGCTAGCCTGCCTCTACTGCGCAATCCCTGTAAAATAATGGCTCTGAATGAACTCGAATCCACCTGGCTTGCACTGCGCAATCCTCATTGGCATCTCCACTAAGTGTTGGATGCAATCAATGCATCACTATAGTCACAACTAATAGTATATCTTTCCCTTTCACCTATCTCTCCATTGGTCTCCATTGAAACTATCCATGCACTGTAGTTAACTGATGTATTCTTCAGTTGATTAATGATTTATTATTTAGTGAATTAATTATTAATTAATTCACACCACTCTCACTAGTTTATCAATCAGTTAGACTAGATACAACTAGCTCAACTGAGTCTAACTGAGTTAAACTATATACAACTCCATCAACTACTTCTATAACTCCGCCAAACTCTGTCACATGAGTTCTAACTGAAGTCCTCATGCATTAGCTCAAGTAAACCCTCAGGAATAGCATAATTTCTTCTGTCAACTTCTGTGCCACATCTGTGCACTTAACTGAAGTGCTCCAAGAGAATAATATAATGTTTAGAGTCTAAATATTATTAAGAGCTAATAATATTTAACATATCTATTTTTAGACTAGCAATCTAAAAATAGATTCCACCCAATATGTCTAAAAATAGAAGTCCATCTATTTTTCCAACTTGACCAACCATCCACAAATAGCATCCTGCAACTCATAGAATATGATCGACATGTCTAAAAATAGACTTTTCTCCAAAAATAGCCTGCAAGCCCACTTAGTGAAGGCGACTCTTTTCACTAAGCTCATCATCTTGTTGAATCTCAACAATGTGTACAATCGTCATTGATATAAAAGTGATATTCTTTAATAATATGTCGATTTTCACTGGTGATTTCTATATGATCGATGTTTTATTCAGAACGTCTATATAGAATATGGATTATCATGGAGACTTGATCAGAATGATAGTATTCACTCTGAATTTCTTTTTGTGGAAAAAATGTGTAGTTTTCTGCAAAATCAATTACTGAAAAAATGGTCCCTAGTGGAAAAAATTCACGGGATTTTTTGAATTTCAAGTCTTGCCATCGAGCTCTATGGGAATGCTTGGTGTATTTGTAAATTTCTGCCTCAAACTTTCTCAAAAATTCTATCACAAAAATTTCTTCTTCTTGTAATTCAATTCTTTTAACACTATTTGCGCCTTGAATCGATGTATGGATATATTCATATCTCTTCCATTTCACTTTCATGTTGGACAATTATTGATCATTTATATCAGTATGATATTTGTTTTTAAATTTAGTCAAATTTCCACAATCATCGCATTTTTTACCACCAACACATTTCTTTTCGTAAAATAGTTCATCGCTTTCTCTTTCACATAGAATTTGAGATATGAAATCACAGATAGTGGAAGGAGGAGGTGAATCCTTCCAAAATGTTCTACCAAAATCAAGGAATGTGTCATAATATAACTCAAATTCCACATGATAACGACAACAACAAGTGTCGTGTATGGTGATAGGTTTTACATACCATGGTTTTTGTTGAACAAAATCACTGATTGAAACATGAATTTCATGATTCTCTTCTTTGAACTTGTTGAACAACTCTATCTAAGTGGTTTCCAAGAAATGTTTTTTCATGTTCTTCGTACTGATTTCATGCTATTCTCCTTTGCATCACATGCCTTGCAGTTGGCGAAACACGCAAATTGTTCTTCCAATATTCATATATTATTTTTTTAACATTTTCTTCAAGTCTATCTTTGTATGGTTGCCTACAAATAGCTCGCCAACAAGCGAGTTCATCATTTACATCTATTTGCAACCGAAATTTCTGATGTTTGTGCAAAGTTTTTCACGAGGTTCCTAATGCTCGTGCCATAGATTTTCCAAGCGATTCTCTTTAGTACTTGATGAAACCATTGCCATATGTATTGCTCTACATACAACTGAAACATTCTTTTGTCTAGATCTTCTAGTTGAATTTATAGCACTATTTATATTTTGTATCACATTTTCCTTCATTTTTTATCTTTGGTTGATTTTCGAATACCCAATATAGTCGTAGCTTCTTTTAATTTCCTTAATTATAGGAGACCTTTCAACATTTGGGCTTGAACTATCACCTTTTCCTTTATTAAATACTTATGAAAAATGTGGTTAACACGATATCGTATATAATGGTTAGCTTTTTTATCTCCATTTGTGTGAGTGTCAACATTTTCTAACATCTCATCATCGACATTGATTTCATCTGCACATATTCGAATGAATAGTACATAATAAGTTTACATATTCAATAAATAACTAAATTAATAAATATATGTATAATTTAAATAATATGTGCATGTGTTCAACATATGTGTGTGTGTGTGTACCTTGTGATTCAATTTCTTCACTTGAATTTCTTTCAACATTTTCACCATCTTCAATCATTGGTTCAATATCTCTTTCACTTTCTCTTTCAAAATTTTGTATCTCATCATCAATGTTTTGAGGAATATCTCTCTCTATTTGCATTGCAAAATATTTTTCAAATTAGTTCATCAAATAAAAATTAAGCTTCACATTTTACACTAGGAAAATTTTAAATATATCAAAACTATAATATTTACATTTACATACCTGCTTCAACTTCTAGTTGAGGTTGATTTTCCCCTTCAATATTTGAGAGTGCTTCTATCTTTCTTTTGCGAGGTTGTCTCGTCTCTTCTCTATGTTCCTCAGGGTCTCTTTTTTTATCATATTTTCTCGTACAATTCCTTTGATTTCCCATGATAATAGAGTATGAATTTAAAAAAATTTCCCTCAAAAATTTAGACAAAAACTCAATTAAAAAAAACATCACAAAAGATTTAATTTAAAAAAAAAAAAAAAAAAAACTCATTTTAAATTTTTTGCAAAAAATACATACTCCAATCCAAAACACTTACTTCAAAAAATTCGAGGAAAAAATGTCTTATAAAAATGAAACGAAAATCAAAATATTTCCTTCCAAGTCCTACAAAAAAATTTCATTTAAAAAGTTAGACAAAAACTCATTTTAAAAAATTATTATGAAATATTTACTTCAACCCAAAACACGTACTCTAAAAAAATGTCTCCAAAAAATGTCCATTGAAAATTAATTCCAACTTCATAAAAAACGCCACTTTAAAAAATACTTCAAAAAATATCACTTTAAAAAATACTTCCAAAAAATTTCCAAAAAATGTCCTTTTGAAATTAAGCCCAAATCCATACCTTCAAAAATAATGAAAATTAAGCCCAAATCCATAGTTTCAAAAAAATGAAGCCCAAAAAACATCCAAAAAACTGTATCACATACCTCCAAGAAATGTCCTTTGAATTTACCTCCAAGAAAAGTCTTCAAAAATGTTCTTTGAATGTACCTCCAAGAAAAGTCTTCAAAAATGTTCTTTGAATGTACCTCCAAGAAAATTCTTTAAACCCAAAACAATTCTTTGCAAAATCAGACCAAATGTACGAAAATATGAGAAAATAATGAATGCCTCCAATAAATGTCCTTTGAATGTACCTCCAAGAAAATTCATTAAACCCAAAACAATTCTTTACAAAATCAGATCAAAACCTTTGTAAAATCAGACCAAATGTGTGAAAATATGTGAAAATAATAAATGATTTCATGGCAGTTTATATTGCCAAGAAATGTTTTTCTAGAGGGGCTTGGCGGTATTTTCCGGCCGACGGAAAGTTGGGTAAAAGTTCAGCCGAACTTTGTTTAAGAGGTCGGCCGAACTTTTTTTAAGAGTTAGGCCGAACTAACACGTCACCAGTTACGTAGAACCAAGCTCTGAATACGTATCTGAAACTTTGGAATGATTAAACTCCATGAAACATTCTGAATTAACTATCAGAACCAAGACAAGCATTTTCAGAATTGAATCTACTTTCAGGAAATATAACTTTTATAGAATTTCATAAATATTTACTAATTTTAATTAATTTTGTAATAAAACGGGTGCGAACAATTTCTGAAGGGCATTGTGATTCAGTGAAATCAAAATTATGTACCTTTTGAAATACATTGTTAAAAAAATTGAAAAAATTATGGTGCATTACATTGGTTCATGGTCTCTAATGGATAGCTTTTATATTTTTAGTTTATAACTTATATGTTAAGAAATTCCTTGCGTCGCGAAATGTATTCAAAATATGCAATTTTTTCATATTGGACCAGTTCAAAAAATTCTAGTAATTATAATATGCATCCATTGGCTTTGTAAATATGATGAAACCAAAGTAGACTCTATCTAGATTGTTGTAACACATTTTGTTTCTCAAAAACACAAATTTTCAAAGAATAAAACATTGTGTATTAACATGACTTCTTATGAATCCGTTGATTGTTAAAAAACACACACTCAAAGAAATGATAAGTTGACATATCAAATGTGTATAAAAAAATTCCAAAACATAAGTAATAGAAAGCTAACAAAATTTTTGACAACTTTTATTTTTATCGCAGAATGAAATTCTAAACAAAAAATTTGTTTTAGCTTGCAGAAAGTTGAAGAACCGAAAAAAATGAATTTTTTTCTCAAAAAAGGGCAAAAAGTGTAACCCAACTTCACATTTTCACCCATATAGGAACATTTAGATATGATAAGAAAAATGTGATACTCTATTGTAATTTTCTCTGCAAATGTGATGGCAAGTGTGCTCTAAATGTTGACAATATCATGGTTAATGTAGTATAAGGTACATGTAAATTGACACTCTTGTATACAATATCAAGAAATCTATGCCCAATATCCAACACCATAGAGCAACACATGTTCACCAATTCAATAGTTGCTTCCAAATCTCTCTCAGTGCTAGAGTTGTTTTCTCAGTAAACTTGTTTTTACTGCTCTTGAACTGATGAAAGCCATTATGATAATATCTATAAGAAAATTGTGATACTATCTATTATCCCTTTTTAGTTTTTTAATGATTCAATTAAGATTAACATTTGTATGTTTTCATGAGCAAATTTTTTATTTTTCACGTCAATTACCTTTTATAACTCTAGGATGTTCTTAATATTGACTTTGTTTTTAATAAATGAAACTCAATTATATATTTGAAAATATGATTAGGTAAGAAAATTTTAGGATTATAATTTCTTTTTTTTCCATCTTGACAATGTGAATGTTTATTTATGTAAAGTTGGCTCCGATGTTCAATAACTCCCCATGGGATTTGAAGATAATAGGTAATGGAAATTCAAAGCCATATAAAACAAATAATTTATACATCCAAAAATCAGTTCTATATATTATAGTAGTTCTCGCCTGAGCAATCTGTCAATTTGGCATTCTATTCTTTATTAATAAAGTTGTTTTACTTAGTAGGGAGTACAATAATTTTGTAATCAAATAATAGGAGAAAACATATTCAAAATATAATTTATTTGAATAAATAGATGTGTAAAATAGTTTAATAAGAAACTAGATTTGTAATTATAAAATATAAAACTATAACTTAAAATTGTGAAATTACTTTGTATTTTTTGTTTCTTATGTATATAGAGAAAGAATAAACCAAGTTTGGAGTTAAGAAAATAAACCATAACATAAAGAACAATATATCCTTCAAAAAATAACTCCATATTAAAAATACATTCACTTTCTTGAATACCAAGACTACTGTTATTCATATACAATATAAAATTGCTAACAATCATGATATGTAGATGAATTTGAACTAAACTCTATTTATGTTAATAAAAATTCTCTTTATTTACATCTATGCTAGATAGATTGTACTTGAATGTATTTAAAATATCTTATTTGAGTTACATGCTCATTTAATGCTTGTTTTAGAGGATGATTAATCACCAAAGGATTTTCACCCCTAATTTCCTATTTCAATATCTATAACAAAATTTTCTGGTTGACAACTCTTATCATCAATATCTTTGAAACCTCCATGACCTGCTTCAATGGAAGCAAAAATTGACTTTCATTCCTTCATAATGGCTCATTCTCTGCAAAAACTTATTTCTTCTAGGCTACTCTTTCCTATGCTATTTCCTTATGGCATTTCTTTTGCAACATGTGGTGCAATTTCTAGTTAATTATAAATCATTATAATTAAAGAAAATACTTGAATAAAAAATAATAGAAACAAGATGGATATAACCTACCATCCTTTATGTTACCCTTTAACATGTAGGAGAAAAAGTGTAAATCTGCAAACTTAATAGTAGTTACAACCCACCAAAAACTTATGCAATCTTATCTTTTAGTAAACAATTAACTTTTCCACTTCATATATCAATTTGCAGTTTTTCTAAAAACATAATATGTAGCAGGAACTCCCCTATAACATTTATTTAATATTGTATTTACCTATATTCACATATTGATGGCTTCATATAAAAAATATTAATTTTGTGAAAATTATTTATATATTTATTTATTTATTATATAGTTAGATAATTGTAATTTAATTCGAAAATATCATTTATTTATTTATTTATTTTTTAATTTATAAAATAAAAATGTTATCAAATAATTATTCTTCTAAATTAATTAGATATAATTTTATTTTTTAATTTACAAATTTTATATTACAATGCATCAAAAAATATAATAATTTTTTTTTTTTTTAATTGTAACCCGAAAGCATGCCGACATTGCTTTGTTTACTAACTTAATAATGAAAAATGAACCATTAACATCATCTATGTACACATTTAAAAGGAAATGGTATTTTATAAAAAAAAATCTTAAAAATAATAAAAGGTAAAATAGTAGCCGGAAAACATGCCAACATTGCTTTGTTTATTAAATTAATAATGAAAAATGGACCATTAACATAATCTATGTACACATTTTTTAAAAAATGGTTTTTCATGAAAAAAAAAATCATAAAAATAATAAAAGGTAAAATGGTTTGAAGCTTTTCTACGAAACATAGGAACTACACTACCTATAACTACAACAATCATGTTTTCATTATATGTAACAAAAATGAAAAAAAAATATTTCCATGTTCATGGTGATTATGCTTCAAAAACATGTTTGAAACTCCACATTTTAAAAATAGAATTAAAAATCTATCACTAAACTTTTTATTTTATTTTATTTCCTTATACATTTCATTAAAACATAATAAAATTTCTTCTAAAATATTATATTGTTAAATATATTAGCATTATCATCTTTAATCACAAATATATGTCAATGGTTTATATGCTAAGAAATTTACTATTTTCTTATATAGTTAATTGCATTTTAAATTGAAAACACTATATAATAAATTTTTCTTCTAAAATATTATATTGTTAAATATATTAGCATTATCATCTCTAATCACAAATATATGTCAATAGTTTATATGATACGAAATTTACTAATTTATTATATAGTTAGTTAATTGCATTTTAAATTGAAAATATTGTGTTAAATTTGTGAGATAAAACTTTTTTCAAATAAATATTCATATATTAATTAGATTATATATAGAATTAATTTATGTTTCTTTATTTTTTAGTTTTGTAAGATGGGTAGTTTTAAAAAAAACATATAATGGTTGCATTGTTTATTGGTTTAATATTAAGAGTGCACACTTTAGCATAGTAGCATAATTTTTGTCCATATAAATAATCTAATTTTTTTAACAAACCCATAAAGATAATAAAATATGAAATGATTTGAAGTTTTGTTAGCAAAATTAGCACTTACATCACTTATGATTGTAGGAATGTTGTCACCTTTATATGTAAAAAAGATGAAAAAAATTACATTTAGTTGGATGACGAATCCACCTTAATTGTGTCACTAACTAGTTCATCCTTTTCATAGGGAGAGAAATACAAATATGAGAGCTTTATAGTGAGAATCAAAACCTTGTGGATGACTTCTTTTTATTTCTTTCTTTCTTTCTTTCTTTCTTTCTTTCTTTCATTATTTCTTTCATTATTTCTTTCTTCTTCTTCTTCTTTTGTCTATTTTTCATTTCATCTATACACTATAAAATATTGTATTTAATCTTAGAGAACTCAATATTTTATCCATTATCATCCTTAATTTCCAATATATGTCAATTTTTTCATAAATTTGGACACTTTGGTTCTACTGTATCCTATATCAATAACCCCCCAACCTCCTTCAACCTTTACATCTATTATAAACTAACTCTCTAAGATAATTTCTCATTTTTTTCCTATATCTCTCTTTAAATTTGAAGGGTATATTTCACTTAAATTATAAGTGAACACTTTGTAGATAAATACACTTTAAATTTGGAAGGTTGATTAGTGATCCTCATCCCACCTAAGCAAGTAGGGAACACAATTCATGAAAAGGAAAGAGGTTAGACTCACATGGCCAATAAAGGGAGGAGTATAGAAAGTGCATATCACCATAGAACATCTTGGCAAGACTAAGAGAGAAGGATTGGGAGAGAGATTGAGAGCCTAGGAGACCATGTAGACACATATAGACGGTCGGGAAGGGACCCTTGAAATGTAACACACACAAAACCCACTCTAACCATGGAATTGTAGAAATCACTAACATGGCTTAAGAGGGAAACATATGCTTCAAAACAAAGTAAGGAAGTAAAATAACACAACAAGAAATAACCATTAAACTAAATTCAAACCCAATAAAATCATGAAAAAACATCAACACAAAAAATTAGCAGAGATAAGGAGGCTAATCTAAAAAGGAAAAAGGCACTAGAAATAAACATGTAGACTAGAGTTGAACCAAGAAACTAAAAACAAAATTAATTAAATACGACTCAGAACCTGCTTCCTCATAATTAAAATTATAGCTAAATATCTTATTGACACAACATATAGTGTTTTCCAAACAAAATTTAGATACTTCTTCATTATGCTAGGCCAGACTTGGAATCTTAGACTATTTAAGACCAAAAGTACACAACTAAATTTGAGGAGGATAATTTTTCTGTCAATTACAAATATTTTTAACCCTATGTGGAAACCAAAATAAATAAATTAAACAACAATGATCTATAAGCCATGTAGTTTCCTTATCTAGTATGACAAAAAAAAAATTAATTACTATGTTTGCACCCCTTCCCTTGCCATGAAATCACATTCTATACTAGAATCATTTTTGAAAAATTATGATTCAATGATGGGGAGGCTACCAACCTAATGCACCAAACAAATATCAAGGTTCAAAGTTAACATCCCTCTTATTAATGGGACCAAAATAAATGTGTATGCAAAATGGGGTGTGATGCAACACTACATCTCCCTTTTTTATCAAATATAGTAATTGAACTCTATGATAATAATCACCTATTATAGGGAGGATGGTTCTCCATAGAAATGGAAAGGCATTGTTTCTTGAGGAGCTCACTAGTTTTCTCATTCCATTGGGAAGCCATGGAAATTTTTTTGAAGTTATGACATTCATTCATCATCCTCTCAGCTAGTTTGTTACTTATTTTCTAACATGATCCATTGCATGGGATGAAAATTCTAATAAGAGAGTTCTAATGATTTTTAATCCATAATCCAATCTCTAGTAGCTAAAAAATGTATTGGGGGGCAGGGAGGGATCCATTTTGATATTTTTTGACAATTCCTATGATATTTTGTGAGGATCCTTCAGTGATGATATTGTTGTAATTATTGTTTATTGCTACCTCTAGTCCAAATTCCAAGGAAAAAAATGTCACACTATTACTTTTATTTTCTATTAAAATTGCAGTATACTTGAGGTATGGCTCCTATATTATCCATGAGGGCACCACCAAAACTAACCTAGCCTATATTTAACTTTGAGGCACCATAAAATTCAAGTTCTATAAAACTAGGAGGAAGGGCCTCCAATTTATCTACATTCAAGCATCTAAATTATTGAGCACTAACCAATGATATTTAGGAAGAAGAGGAGATACTTAGCGACTTAAGAATGTTAGATTCTTGGCCATTACAAACCCAACCTTGAGAAAACCAATTTTATGCAAGGATTATTTATTTTCATCTATTTTCTATCATTTCCCACATAAATTCTTATGAGGCCAAGAAGTTTTTAAAGATTTGTTATTTCTATTTTTCAAAACATCCTAAAGGATAAATCTAGTTAGTAGTTGTAAGGCTCTATTGATGACACAAATTCAGTAAAATTTGAGCTTATCCAATTTAAAATAGGATTTATATTGTTTTTAGATCTATATGATTCCCTAAATACATAGAAGATATTACAATTCTGATAGATATTGTTCGTGGCATTCATAAGAATGGGAAGGATTACCAACAGTATACATAACATAAATTATGCTCTTGCTAGAGTTTTACATGTCTAACTCTCCCCACTTTCATGTTTTCTCTAGCCAGCTTGTCATGCCCCCTTCTCCCCCTTGTCTAGTATATGTTTTGATCTCTAATCCCTGGTTGGTGCATCATAGCTCTCCTAACTTAGACCTACTTTATTTCGATCCACCTGTCAACTCATCTTCTAAATTCTTGTTTAATCTTCTCATCCGAGAGATGTTTAGTGAATGAAATCACAACCCTTTCTCCACCTTTCTCTTTCCTACACCTACCAACAACCCATTAAAACAAAATCACAAGGAAAGATTGAAGATCCCTCCTTGGTACTTGGCAAGGACGTGTAACTGAATGAAATAAATATAATCAATAAGGTGAAACTAGTTGGTTGTTTCACTAACAAACCAATGTTAATGAAATTTATCAGGAAGTGGAAAAAATAAAAATTTTAACATTCTCTTGGTTATACCCCAAAATGGATGATATTTTCTAAACACTAGATGAGATGGTTTGTTGAGATTCAACAAGATGGTGATCCTAGTGAAAATTAAACACCTACACTAGGTGGGGCCCGCAGGCTATTTTTAAGTGTATGTCTATTTTTAGAATGTTGAGAAAATTATATTTATAGCGGGAGTATATTTATAGATGATTGAGAAAATTATATTTATAGATGAGGTTCTATTTTTAGATGCATGGGCGAAGTCTATTTATAGATCGCATGTCTAAAAATAGAATGCATGTTGATTATTATTATCTCTTAATAATAATTAGACAATAAATAATAATATATTCTCTTGAAGCACTTGATTTCAGTTAACTGATGTGGAAAACCAGTTGACTGCAAGAATTATGAGTTCTAAGGTTGGTTGGTGGGACATGCAAGTGGAATTTGTTGTAATTGAGTGATAAAATGTTGTAACAGAGTTTGATGTGTAGTTATGTGAGTTGTAAAGTAGGTTAACTCAGTTAAGTGAGTTAAACTCAGTTGTGGTAGTTGTAACTAGTTGTAACTAAAGATACACTAGTGTGATATCAGTGAATTAAATATTAAATTAATTCACATGGAGTGATTTCACATGCAACTGAATATTTACTAATGTTAACTACATGCATGTCAGATCCAATGGAGACCCAGTTGAGAGATAGGTGAAAGGGATAGTTTGACTATCAGTTGTGAAATTAGTGGGTGCACACTTGCAACCAAACACACATTGGAGATTCCAACGAGGATTGCACACTCAAGGCAAGGCAATATTGAATTCCTTCAGGGATTGTGATTAGCAAGGATTGCGCAGTGGAGGCGGGTTGTCAGGAGGCAGTAAATTGGCGCATGTATTTGCCAATTTTTGTATGACAGTGTGAGATGATTGTATATTGTACTAAAGGCTCTTGGATTAGAGTTTTGTATGATATTGTTTCATGATCCATGATATATACATAATATATGATAGTGGGGTTTTTAGCTTTATGCTTTCCCGGTAAAAACTTATGTGTTATGTGTGATTGATCTTTCTTCACGTGTTTGCATTTGGCAATTAAATTTCTGCAAATATTTTAGTAGAAGGATTATGTATTTAATAATCGCATATAATTGTTAGATCAGGAGAATCCAAGCAATACATAATTGTATTAAAATTTCTACATGGTTGACAAGCTCAGAAAAGGATTCCCAAATATTGATGAATGGTCATGGCTTTAGGTCTCTTAGCATTTATAATTGAAACCCTAAAAAAATTGCTTTGATATACATTCAGAGAAGTAGGGTTTAATGCCTATTTAGGTCTAGCTCTAAATATTCTCTCTAAAATTCTGGTGATAACATTCTTTTAAGGAAATTGGACACACCCTACTTGTTTTTATGAAGTAGACTACTCTTACAAACAAATAAAATACATGGGAATGTCTCATATTTTGGTTGGCTTGAACATCACAAAAAGGTTTTTCGCCTTAATTTCTAATATCCAAAGGTCTCTAAAGCACCAAAATAGTTGGTTTTCTTGGGTGGCCAAAGGAAGACTGTTTGACAGACATCTAAAGATGTCATAGAGATAGAAGATCATAATTTTATTCTGATAAGGAATGAAGAAGTAGTGTCACCAAGAAATTGGACTTGTGACAAAGAAGAAGATAGTGAGGATTGTATAGAGTTTTTGGAAGAAATTCCAAGTGAGATGGCAGATTTGTGGCATGAGCTAAGAATTTTGGAAAATATACTAGCAAACCAAAGAATGAATATTCTAATTGTACAATTGAAATTGGGCAAAGGTGAGGCAGACATGTCTCATGCTAAAGAGGAGTCAGTCTTAGAGCTAAAGGAAGCTGAACTGACTACCATGATTAGTCAAGGAGTTGAAGGACAACTATAGAATTTTGTCAATGAAAAGGAAGAGACTTATTCTGGAATTAATAAGAAGCAGAGTAGTAAGGTGTTTGAAAAGAATCGGGTAGAAAGTAAATTGTTGAACTGTTTGATGGAAGCATATGAGTCCAAGGAAGGTATTGTAGTCATTGATAGAATAATGCCTCAAGTTGTAGTTGAGACAGAGATATGTACTATTTTACAAAACTATGTTATGTTTGTTAGTATACAGAGAAGTGTAAGTGAATATGTTACTGCGGTCAGAGAATTGGAGAGCAGTTTACTTTTTGAAAGTAAATTTGAAGACAAGGAGTAGCAATTGGATATTGCAAAGGGAGATATCTTCAAGGATATTCAGGAAGTTTGAGTGGCAGAAATAACAATATATAAAGCAATCTTAAGAGCAATAGCCGAAGCTGAAGCAGGAAAAGCTAAAGAAGGTAATCATCAGTTTGAAGATGAATGGACAAAGTGCACTAAGATGTAGTGGCAGAGTAATAAAAGCAATATTTGTTATCAGCAAAGGATTGAGTTACAAGAGGCCATAAATGAAATATGGGATTTTATGCAAGTACCTAAGAAAATCTACAACAGAGCCAAGAAAGTAATCCATTGTAAAGTTGAATGGAGAGTGAAGAATGATGAAAGTAAAGACAGTGGAGCACTACAGCATAAGGTGTGGAAGCCTGGAAGGTTACAACCAAAGAGAGATGAAGACGGTGAAGCTTATGGACAACAACAAATAAAATTTTGGGATCCAGGAGTTGAAGGCTAAAGATGCATGAACAGGTGATCATGTCTTCTTTCTACTTTGGGAGTCTGATGCAGGAGCATTGGTTCTCAAGATTAAATTTGAAGTGTCTAGTCAGACCTAAAGGTCTAGACATTAGCCCAAGGAGGGGTCATTGTAAAATTTCATGAAAAAAGTTTTTATTTCTTAGCAAAGCATAGATAGGGAATATGCTTAGTTTTTAGGTGTCAGTTAATGATTAATTATGTAAATATATCCCTAAAGAAATGGGATGACTCGAGAGAGTAGTTGATGTTTGTAGTTAGTAGTTAAATGAGTCATAAGTTAGAGATAAGGGTAGTTTTATTAAAATAGGAGTTGTTCCATTAGTCTAGGAACTAATTATAGGTTTGTAGGAGTGGTTGTGAGAGTTGGATAAGCTCATATTTGTAACAATCAAATAAAAAAACCTCGAGTTGAAATAGAAAAAAAAAAGGTAGATCAACGAGAGAGAGGTCCAGAGTGAGAAAAATGAGGTGGCCAATTCAATCTAAATCTGGCCTAAGGAGAGGAATGAAATTTCAATTAAGGATATGTACAAAATTATTTATTTTGTTTATTTCCTTTATATGGAAATGATCCAAATTTAAGTGTTGATGGCTGAGTAAGTGGATGTAAATATCTATATTCGTTAATTGTAGAGTAAGAGTATTAATTCAACCCAGTGGGGACTTTATGTTGCTTATGGAATAAGTTTTAATTATGTTAAATTAATCCTGTGTGAATTTGGAAAATTGTGGGAGAAATATGTGTCATGAATAGGAATGGAGCGATCTATTGATTGTGGAAATCATTGAGGAAGATACCATTTGCAATTACGATGCCCCATCAACCATTGAATGTGAAGCTACCAGATGATTGCTACACTTTTCTCAGTAATTTAATCCATGCCTTCTGGATTTGGCTACAAGTGTATGGATTCGATATTGTCTGTATCTGTTGAAGCTGGATTCAGTTTGCTGTACTTCAGGAAGTATTTAAATATTCAGGTCTTGTTTAAAGGAATGGAGGATTGTATTGAGAGGAACCATGTTTGTGTTCCTGTAGATGGTGGAATACGTTGAATATGAAGTTTTAGGTGCCACCTCACCTGTTAACGAAGCACATGTTCTAAAGACAACAGTTGAAAATACTTCTGAGATTGAGACTGAGGTTTCCCCTGTTGTTGGTGATCGTATCTCCAATGTTGTTAAAGACAAAAGTTTCGTTGAAATTGATAGAAATTATGTTGCTGAGTATGAATCAGGAAATTCTCTCAAGTTAGAAACTCTGATTTCAAATGATGTGAACGATACATCTGGAGGAGAGGATTATAAAGAGGCCCGTGACACAGAACTAACCATTGAAAATCATGTTGCAAAAAATTTTGAGAAGTCTGTAGTGGATAATATTTCTTCTTTACATGATGTTACTGATAACAAGGTGGGTGCCACACAACATGTTACTATAGATAATGATCGTGGTAATGATGTTGAAAGTGGAAACTCTCTCAAACTTGAAAAAAAGGTACCTAATGTTGACCTTAAACATCGCTCTAACAATGCTCAAGATGCAGATTTAGATGTCACAATGCCAATCAAGGGCTTTGAACAAGAGGCTTGGAGCAGGACTGAACATACTGATGTGGTAGTTGTTGAAGATCATCACAACAATATAAATACCCTTGAAACTATTGAAGATGGTCATAGTAATTCACTCACATCCAATAGAGAAAGAAAATTTCAGAGAGCATAGAGGCTTTAGGAAATGAATTGGATGAAATAAAGCCAATAGATGGTTTGAAGCAAGAGTCCTCTGGAAAAACTGACAATATTGATTTAGCACCTATGGAATACTTCCATGATAATGTTGTAAGCACCACAGAGGAGCAAATTTTGGAAATCAAGAAAGCATCAGTGGCTGAAAATGTCGATTATGTTGTTCCAACAAGTACCCATGTTTCTTCAGTTGTTGAAGAATCCATGCTTTCAGGAAAGGAGCCTGGAGAAAGATTAGTGACAAAAATAGTTGAAACGGGGGGACTACATCGGCAAGTTGAAGAAGTAGCAGTGAATTCTCAATCTGATCATTTAGTGATAAAGGCAAAAGCAGAAACAATAGATGTGAAAAACTTGTATTTTATGAAAATGTAAAACAGGGCAATGGTGGAAGGAATGATCATCATTGAAGGTATTTGGAGTATGGCAAGCCTAGATCACTAGGTCTGCATCAATAGTAATGAGTTGTTTTTACACCACAATAATTGGGGATGCACTAGGTGAAAGTCGTTATATCTTTCAACATACTATAATTTATAATAAAATAACAAAAATAGAAATAGGATATTACCCTTTGAATTTTCACACATAATCCTTATTTTTGTTTTATTTTAGAAGTTGGTACTTTGCTTTCTAATAAACAAAACAACTATTATATGTTTTTGGAATGCATTTTAATATAAAAGTGACCCAACTTACAAAACTGAAAAATTAGATTTTTGCTAGTTAATCATAATAATTATGCCCCAAAAAATTAGCTAAATTGATAGAGTCACAATTAAAACACTTTTTCTATTACTCTTAAATGTCTTTACTATTTTTTTTTTTTAACAATAGTGAACGGTAACTCTCTATACTAATCTAAGAAAGGTAGCATATTCCTGCTACGTGCAAGGAGTAATGAGTTTTTTTTACACCACTATAATTGGGGATGCCCTAGGTGAAAGTCCTTATATCTTTCAACATATTATAAGTTATATCTTTCAACATATTATATTTTATAATAAAATAACAAAAATAGAAATAGGATATTACCCTTAGAATTTTCACAAGTCGGTACTTAGCTTTCTAATAAACAAAATAACTATTATATGTTTTTGGAATGCATTTTAATATAAAAGTGACCAAACTTACACAACTGAAAAATTATATTTTTGCTAATTAATCATAATAATTAAAACACCTTTTTTATTACTATTTTTTTTAACAATAGTGGAATCGGTTAGACTAATCTAACAAAGGTTCCAGGATCAATCTTCTTGACTGCCTTATAACACCACTAGCATATTTCAGCAACCTACAAACCAGAGTATTTAGCAAGAGCCGAAACCACTAGCATATGGAGGACCTACTCCTTGAGTAGAGATCATGGCAAGACAATATATTCAATAAGATTTGAAACTAGGTCTAGTGAATTTCACCCATCAAAACTTGCTATTAAACTACATATCACTATGTTAAAAACACCTTTACTATTAAAAAGTTGTCAAAGTTGCCAATTCAATTGTCTTAGACAATCCTGAGATCAAGCTTCGACGAAATTGAGCCCATACGCAACGAAGCATATATTAAAATGAAACAACCCAAAACAACAAAAGTAAATACAACATAAAAGTAACACAATCTATGACAGAGAAAAGGAAGATAAAAGACAAAATTCCCCATCTGTCGCATAATACCGAAAGAGCGACCGATGGTGTTCCGCCTAATTCTGAGCTGCTTCTTCATGCAAAGCGTCCCAACGTTCAAGGAAACATTGTCTCAACCTCTCCCAGGCGGCTGAAGCCTTATCCATGGCCTCTCCCGACATGACTTCATCTGACCCAGAGTCTTTGATCTTGATATAGTCTGACCCAGAGTCCTTGATTTTGATAGAATCTGGCCCAGACTCCTTGATATAATCTTCGCGACAGTCCTTGATTTTGATATTATCTGACTCGGAGTCCTTCATATTGAACACGCCTTCTTTTAATTCAAAGTCTACAGAAACTGGGTTGAGTCCTTCGATCGCAGTCTTTGTCTTTAGTGCTTCTTCCTCTTGCGTTGCATATTCCCATTTGTTCTGCACCGCTACCGTTTTCCATTGCCACAGCATTCCTCCCATGATTATCAATAACAACTGCACCATACGCAGTCGATTATAAAGTACTACACCTTTTACACCTTTCACACCTTTCATCCTTCGCTTTTCTGTTTACTCAGTCTCTCAAGAGCATGTAGATTCCCGTGATGAAAAATAGGTCCTCCCCCAACTCTGCCATATATATATATAGATATATATTAGGTCCTCGTTCAACTCTGACATGCAGAGAAAACAAAATTGGAGTGCTTTCATATATAGAATCCCATGCAGAGAGAGAACAATAGTGGCAGCGATCTCTTGGTTCCAATCCTTTCCACTGAGAGAGAGAGAGTGTAAAATCACTGAACTGAACTCCAACTCGCTGTTTTCTGGTTGTGTATCTTTGGCAAAGTTGGGTGTTTTGTTTTTCGAAACCCTCACAACTGCAAGACCAAGCCCGAGAATGGTTCAGTCGACTCTGACGGTTATTCATTATTTAACCGTTCTAAATTTTAACATGTCTTGAATTCAACGCGTCGTTTGCGAGCATGCATGCTGCCAGCGAGGGATATCTTTAAGGAGTAGTCTACCCAGGCAACGTTTTAGCCCGGACGGCAGTTTTTTGCCGGAATCCGGGCAACTTAAATTCAAGAAATCAGGTACTTGCAATGTTTGAAATCCATTTTTGAGGTTGGAAATGGATTCAGCACTACCGAAATCTTTTAGGGCACTCAAAATACTTAAGTTTAACAACTGCAAACATGATTCTGATGAAATCTTTGCCGGATTTTTTAAAAATCTTTGCCCGAGTCCGGGCTAAAACGTTGCCTGGAAACGACAGCCCTATCTTTACTGTTTCATGGACAGTGAATACTGCACAGAACTCAAGGTTAAAATATAGTCCACGACATTTAAAATTGCCGTAGTCTAACTAGCCAGAGGAATCGCTCTGAAAATCATGAAAATTCCGATAAGATTTTTAGAAAATCCAGCAGGAATTTTTCTAAATCCATGTTATAACTATCAAAGTTTAATATTTTGGGTGTCCTACAGGTTTTTGATGGTGTTGAATCCATTTCCAATGTCAAAATCAGGATTCAAACACTGTTTCTGCAAGATTTTTTAAATTTTTTTGGCCCAGATTCCGGCCAATTTTGACCGTCCGGGCAATTCCTCCGGCTCGTTAGACGACTCCTTTAAAATTACAATACCACTTAACTTTTAATCATATCTAAGTAAAATTTAAATAATATTAATATTTATAATGGTTGTAGTATTTTAAATATTATAAAATTTATTAAATAGTTTATAATATAACATTATTATGATATATACTATTTTAAATTATATTGAAGAAGAAAATTATATATATAAATAAAAGAAAATAGTTATAAAAAAATTATATCTAATTTCACGATAATTTTTTTAGTTACAAATGCATTAATTTTATGTCATTACTTTGTCACAATAATCACATCTAGAATTATATATTGAATTTTTCATAAACCAATATAGATATATTTTAAGCACAGTTTTAACCTGAGTAAAGATCAAATTTATCTTTTGCCTTTTTTTTTGTTTTATATATATATATATGGCAGAGTTGGAGGAGGACCTATATAAATTTAGAACGGTTAACCTTTGGATTCAACTTATATATATTAACATCTTAGTGAAATCATTTAGTGTCTAGTTAGTTTTATTAATTTTCATAATTATGATGGATCAACTTATATATATTAACATCTTAGTGAAATCATTTAGTGTCTAGTTAGTTTTATTAATTTTCATAATTATGATGGAAAAAAAACAGAGAAAAAACCTTTTGATAACAAGTTATGTTATTTTGGTAGGCTTTAATTAATAAAACTAAGAAATGTGAATTTGGATAAAAGACCCAAGGAAAGGAAAGGACAAGTCAACAACTTGGAGGAGCTCTTCTACAAGATTAACACCTATTTATGGTTGTAATCTTCTCAGCTGCAGAAACCACCCTTACAATGTTGGGGTTGTGGAGAACCCCACTACTATAAGAACTATCTCCACCGTGCCTATGTAGAGATGACAACCCACATTCAATAATCCTCTATTATTTCCGAAGTGGCGAGAATCATACCAAAAATTAACACATCTTTAGATGATTATCAGGACGAGTACCAACCGGCAATGGTGGAATTTTAAAGTAAAATTGTTGACCATTCTATTTCTATTTTGATAAACCCAGGAGCAAGCCTGAGTTATATTAATCATAAATTATTAGAATTGAGTCATTTACAAGTTACTAAATTTAGTAGTCCATGGATAGTGTAACTAGCCAAAGGAGGAAAAATATGAGTCACTACTAAAGTATAAGAATGTCCTACAAGGATAGCAGGACAATATATTAAAGTGAAATTTAATGTATTACCCTTGGGTTCTTATGATATGTTAATCAGGATGAATTGGCTAGAAATTCATTGGTTTCTAGTGAACTAGAGAGACAAAACTATTATTTTCCTTACTGACGAAGGTGTGAGAGAGGGCATTCAGGGCATTAAAAGGAACATTAAGTTTTGACCCATTACAACTAACCAATTGAGCAAGTGCATTCGAAAGGGCTACCAAATCTATGTTGTTTAAGTTGGCGACAACAATTCTAAAGATAGATTAAAAACTTTGGGAATCATACCAATGATCCAAGAATTGTCTAATTTTTTTCAAGAAGAGATTCTAGGGCTACCTCCAAAAAGAGATATTGATTTTACTATAGAATTAATGCCAGGTGCTACTCCAGTTTCAAAGGCTCCCTATCGAATGAGTATACTAGAGTTAACATAACTAAAAATGCAGTTGTAGGAATTATTTGAAAAGGGTACATCCACCCAAGTATATGACCTTGTGGAGCCCCAGTATTGTTTATGAGGAATAAAGATGGCACCTTGAGGTAGTGCATCGATTATCAACAACTGAATAAACTAATTATTAAAATAGGTACCTGTTACCAAGGATTGATGATCTATTCAATCATGTTAGGGAGGCCACTGTATTCTCTAAGATTGATTTATGATAAGGATATCACCAAATAATGATAAAGGATAAGGACATCTGTAAAACAACATTCATAACCAGTTGCAACCATTATAAATATGTTTTTTTACCTTTCGGGCTCACTAATGCCCCCACAACCTTTATGAGCTTGATGGATGGAATATTCCACCCCTATTTAGATAATTTTTTCCTAATATTTATTGATGACTATTTATTTACTCAAAAATTTTGGTGGAACTCAAGGATAACTTAAGGATGGTGTTGCACATCTTAAGAGAATTTTTTATTTATGAAAAATATAGTAAGTGTGACTTTTATAAGGATTAGATTGAATACCTAAGGCATGTCATTTCGTCAGAAGGCATAATTGTGGACCATGAGAATATTAACACTATTCTACAATGGCCTCTTCCCAAAAGTGTGGCCGATATACGGTCATTCATGGGGTTGGTCGAATACTACCGATGATTTATTGAAGTCTTCTCCAGAATTTCCTATCCCATTACATATTTACAAAATAAAGGAACAGGTTTCAAATGGATAGCAGATTTCCAAACCAATTTTGACCATTTGAAGTATCTACTGAACATAACCCTAGTACTGAAAGTTGTTGATCCTGTGAAAGGATTTACAGTATACACAAATTCATGCAAAGAATATGTTGGAGGGGTGTTGATGCAAGACGGTAAGGTTGTAGCATACGAATCGCATAAGTTAAAGGATTATGAGTAGAGATATTCCTCTTATGACCTGGAATTAACCGCGGTAGTCCATGCTCTTAAGGTATGGAAACACTATCTGTTAGGGAAAATATTTCTTCTGATTACTGACCATAGCAGTTTGACAAGTTATTCAAGAAACCAAGTTTAAATGCACATCAAACAAGGTAGAATGGATTTTTAAGTGAGTTTGATTTTCATATTAAACACCTTAAAGGCAAAGAAAACTATGATGTTGATGCATTAAGTAGAAAATTGCATTGTGTGTATGAAATTTTATATAGCCAAATACATATTATTTTTTCTGAACAGATAAGAGAAGCTGCTTGTAGGGACCCAAAATATAAATTCTTATGGAAAGAAGCAGAACAATTGAAAAAATATGGAAAACAAAGTGATTACAACATAAATGATAATAACTTACTCATCTAGAAGGGAAGGGTCTATGTACCCAATCAATTGATGATTATACAAATGATATTGGATGGATTTCACCAGAGCCCCTACATAGCCCATCTTAGATACCAGAAACTATTTCCTTCTCTTAATAATGGATATTTTTGGCCTAATATGAGGAAATATATTGCTAAGTACTTATCTAGATGTCTGGAATGCCAACAAATTAAGGTTGATCATTAGCATCCGACTGGGTTACTTCATGTGTTACCCATTCCTATAGAATGGAAATGTAACGAGCCTTTGACTACATTATTTTTTTTTATTTTTTTATACATAATTATAACTTCTTGAATCAGGACCATAATACCCTCACTACAATCTCATCAATTCTCTCCATAGAATTATTGCAAGTTTAAGTCCTCCTTATTTTATGTAGGAATACTATTTTTTTCCCCAAACCTTATCTTATTTCTGTACACCTAATGCCATACCCTAGTAAGGAATTATATGCATCGCATCAACCTTATTGATATTATCATCATGGGTTAACTGTTGTTATAATGCTGGAATAATTCTCCTTTATCCCAAGTGCCCTTTTCCTTTGACTTAATTACTGAATTTAACAAGGTGAATTTTCGGCACACGATCAATCACCTGCATACCATTAACATATTTATTTTGATGTACTTGCCATTGTGTATAACCAATACAATCCATCAAGGCCTTAGTTACATATTAATATGTATGCATTATAAGGTTTCCCCTGGGAATCGATTCGAGAAGTTTACGTGGCTTAGACAATACCTTATCTATGTGGTTTTGGTTCCTCATAATTAAGGTATGTTGTTGCATGGTAAGGTTACATGAAGTCGACATGGTACAAATATCTTTCAACTTTAATATGAATGAACTGAGACACAGGGTTTTCCATAAGTTATGGATTCATCATTTTTGTCTAGATATTTCCTATCCCTCCTCAGTATTTTCTATTTCCATGTTTCACATAGTTGTCCCTTCTTTACGCCTATGTTGTACCATGGTCCTTGTTATACGAGTTGCTTTCCAACTGGTTCTTTGTCACTATAGTACATGTCTATCACTTGACTCGTCAAACCTGATGCATTGGACGATGTATATAAATTGAGCCTAATCGGAGGGTGGAAGGTGGTTTAACCCAAACCCTATAACTCAATCTGATTAACCTCTCGTCTTTTGTGACGTTGAATTTTCACCTCTGCGCTCCTTCCCTAAACCCTTGTTTTGAAACCTTAGCCAAATAGGGTTTGTAGTGCCAACCTACCATGACTTTTGGTAGGTGATGGTGTTTGTATTCTGAAGACTTTGTCATAGGTGACCCATTTACGACACAAGGAGCATGAATGTGCCTTTGTATTCTCATGGAGACCAAAGTATGGACATCGTTCTCGTGGGGAAGGCCACTAGAATTTTCTCATTTGGAAATTTCCAAGTAACCATGTATTATTTTCCTTTTCTCTAGTTTTTTACTCCTATACTCACATGTATTATATTTTTTTTAATCTTATTAAATTATGTTATCTCAGGGCCCAGCATCTGGCAGCTTCCACCCAGCTGTGAATAGGCATTCACTTGAGCCTCACATAGCTGGACGAGGTAACCCTAATGATAACTCAGTAAATTTTCCCACCCGGCTCATGGTTTTGTTTTCATAAGGTTCCTCTCTTATAGCTTTGGTGTTAAACTTTGCTACTGTGTGACAATGTTTTTTACTTTCCTAGGTTCGGCAAGTATAAAATTTAAGCCTTCATTAAGGTATAGTTCTGGTTCCAGCCAAACAATCATTTCACCAAACCCTACCAGGTAACTGTACGAGTTTCCTTGTTATCATTTTATTTATAGCTTTCCACTCTTAAAATTTGACAGTTACTAATCCTTGGATTATTCTGTTGTCACAATGGTTGCAAGGAAACAAGGTATTACTTCCGAAATTCTACAAGTAACTAATTTCCCCTCTATTTCTTGTACACACATTGATAATTTTGTCTTTCATTCATGTCGAGTCCATATTTTTAAGTTCGGTCTTATTTCATGTTCACAGGTAACTTCCATATTCTTGCGTTCACTGGCTCCGACTTGGATTTAAATCCTACGCAACTTATTTACCCTTGTCCCTACTCTCTAGATTGGTCCCATGTTTATACTGCTCTCACTGAATCTATTATGTTTGAGAAGGAAGGGAATGTCCTTACCCCCATGACGATAACTACGGCCCAAACTCTTGGTGCTTTAGCGTTTTTCGACGTTTTGCATTAATCTTATTGACACTAGGGCGCAAGAGCTTATGCACAAGCTTGTACACCCTGTACATTTATGGATATTAATAAACTGTAAGGATTATTTTTGGAGTGATGTATTAATTGAAATCTGTATATTCAATTTGAATACCCCTTGGGGTGATTTATAAATTGTGTTTTATGTATCTCATAGCATTTATAAATTACTTGTAAGTTGTTTTCAGGAAGTTCACATATACATATGATAATTTGGGCCTTTCACTATTTTATTCGGTATTCCTACTTACCAATTATTTTTGACATATGCATAAAGTGTAATAAATCAAAAACTAGTGTAAAATTTCTTGTGTTTGTAATACCCAGAGAAATGGTCATGTTATGCATTCTGATCTATTGTGAATAACTTGCCATGGTTTACGCAAAGGAGATATTTGGTCTACAAATGACCAAGATCTCGTTAATTAATTTTTTTTAATTTGGCGTAATTCTCAGCCATCACGAATTCGAATTAAATTCATCTTATTCCATTGTGATTATTTGGTTTCAATTTCTCTTTCTATGGTATAATAAATTCACCTAGGTGGCTATGATGACTTTCACAAAGGATTATATACTCCCTAAATCTACACTCTAGATAATATTTATACAGTTGTTCGTGGTATACGATGATTCCATTAACATAACTACGGTGGTATGGAGAAACCTTCCCACTCAATAGTTTATAATTGTAATTCACTCGAGTATACCGAAGCATAAATCTCTCTGTTCATGATAAATCCACACCTAAGTCTATTTATTAAGCCAACTTATTTGGTAGGTACGATGATTCGTTGTTAGAATTTACCCTTAAGGGTAGCTACACCTTATCCCCCTCTCTATTATAAGCTCTACATTCCCGAGTTTAATATTAAATCCACTTTATGGATTTTATTTTTGTTATCTCCATTACCATGGGTCATATCTCTATTTATACATGCCTCACCTCATACAGAGCATGAAAAAACTCCACCAAAATTGGTATATAATTAGTATGAATAAGTAACAAACCCCCCTTATCATATGATCTCACACTATAGTCTGTATGTCTTTAGTTATTACAACAAGGGACTTTGTTGGTTCCAACTCATGGTGCTAGCTTATGTGTATATGTAGATATAAATATCAGATATTTCCTTATATGTTGTTAACACAATAGAGTAATTAATGAAAACAATATCCTCTGGTATTATAGAAACTGAACATTCCATATAAGAAAAATACCACTAATCTTAATTACCAGCAAAATTATGCAATAAAATAATTTCCTCTTGGATTAAAGGAACATAACTTTTCCTAGAAGTAGAATACCACAATCTTAGTTACCAATATATTCAGATTCACAATGTATAGATTTAACGAAACTCATAGGTCAACATATCCAAACATTATAAAATAGATATACTATTCTCTACTTTCCGCAACCTTTAAAATGTAAACTACTAATAGTTAAGTATACATAGAGTCTTGCAATGGGTTTCTTTCATCTACCAAATCAACTTGGAAAAAACAATTTTCCTCCCATCCACGAACCAGGACTAGTTCTTTCCCATGCAAAGATCATTTCTTTCTCAGAATATCAACCTATGTTGTCCTCGTTAAGGCAGTTTTATGTCTACTTTCCCAGCAGGATTTCCTTAATGATATCCCATTTTTATGGGTGCTACTAACCCCGATAGCCTATGCTTTTTGACAAAAGTATAACTTTTTCTCTTTAAAGCTCGCTTTTATCTAATGTGGTTCTTTCCTTACTCATACCCAATGTTTTTTCCCCACTTGGGGTGCTTTATTATATATTTATCCCCAATCTAAAGCACAATCATTTAATTTTACTCCTAAGACTTTTTAGGAAAAAATTTGGGAAATTTTGTTTTTTTTTTTTTTTTGCATTCCATCTTGACCACTCAGGTTGGAATTATGATCTCAACATTCTGATTCTTTTCCAAGTTATTAACTTTAAAATATTCAATACATCACCATAATTTTTTTATAAGTCAAATATAATATTTTCTCCTTGCTAAAAATAGTTCAAAAACTAAAACATTCACACATAAAACTGGAGTATTATAGGAATGGGATACAATTACAATGGATTTTATAGCCGACCTACCTAGATACAAGAAGAAAAATGATTCCATTATGGTAGGGGTGGATAAACTAAGTAAAAAACCCATTTTATTTTTGTGAAGTCCAACTACCAAATAGTTCAAATAGTTGATATATTTATGACCGACATATCTATATTCCATGGCATACGTCCAAGGGTGAATATTTCATATCGATACATGAAGTTTACTTCTACATTTTGGAAAGATCTATTTACTAGGTTGGGTACCCAGATCCAATTCAACACTCCATTCCATGAGCAAACAAATGGGAAAATAGAATGGGTGAATCAAATACTTGAGGACATGTTACGGATGTATGTCATGCAACAACCATCCAAATGGGAAGAATACATCCACTTGGTTGAGTTTCCTTATAATAATAGTTACC
Source organism: Pinus albicaulis (assembly GCA_034641835.2). NCBI lineage: Eukaryota > Viridiplantae > Streptophyta > Pinopsida > Pinales > Pinaceae > Pinus > Pinus albicaulis. Next base: position 232,579,930 of record CM076581.1, on the reverse strand, counting down.
ATGAGTCTCTGAAGATGAGCCCTTTCGAGGTATTATACGAGACAAGATGCAAAGCTCCTGCTAATTGGAGTAGCCCTAAGGATAAGTTAATATTGGAACCAAAAATGTTAGTGGAAATGGAGAAAACCATAAGGAAAGTACGTCAGCATCTAAAAACTTCCCAAGACAAAAAAAAAAAAAACATATTTTTATAGAAAAATAACTTTCAAATAATTTCAGGTTGGAGATCATGTATACATGAGGATCAAATCTAGGAAAATTACTTTGAGATGAGGAAGTTGTGCAAAATTAGCACCGCGATATTTTTTACCCTTCCAAATTTTAGAAAGGGTGGGGCGAGTTTCATATCAATTAGAGCTACCAAGTCATATGAAATTCCACAACATGTTTCATGTATCCTTATTAAATAAATAAATATATGGTCTAGGAATATTATTAACTAGAAGGACGTGGAGGTAACACTAAGAGATATATTTTATATGTACATGTAATTTTAATTCTACTTAGAATAGAAACTGACCATGTACCATTTTATTGTCTAGGTAGAACCGATCGGAGAAGTTTTGCTAGAGCCTATGTGTATTCTTTTGAAGAGAGAAACAGTGCTACAATGACGAGTTATCACCTAGGCTAAAGTGAAGTGGAGGAACTTTAGCCTAGAAGAGGCCACCTAGGAGGAAGCGAATTTCATTCAACAAGTGTATCTAGGCTTATTTCAAGGGAAGGAATGAACACTGGGGACAATTTTCAACACAAGGAGGGGAAGATTTAACACCCTCAGTGACTGAAATATTTTTCATAATTACTTCGAGTTACTCTTCATAATTTTCATAGTTATTGTGTTAAATAAAAGAGAAAATAACCTTTGGTGACAAGTTATGTTATTTTGGTAAACTTTAATTAAAATTTTGAGAAATGTGAATTCAGACAAAAGACCCAATAATGAATTTTGAAACTTCTTGAAAGTTGGGACAGTTATCTCCTTTCAAAAAAATATATCAAAAGGGACAAGGTGGGGTTAGGAACCAGAGGGAGGAAGTACCACCTTGATAATTTGAGATTGAATATCTGTAAAGAGCGTTGCCTAGGGAGTGTTATCTTGAGATGGATTAGGACCAGTGGAAACCTCCCCGTCATATGGTAAATCTGAATGTTCTAGGCTAGACTAGGGGTCTAGAGGCCTGAGAATTAACATGAGAAGGTTACAACGATCAGTTTTACTGGAAAGTGGAAGCACGGGGGGTGCGCGGGGGGGGGGGTCGCTTGACATGATTTCCAGTTCCATAGGAATGGAGGCGTGGTATTATCCTGAATTCAATTTCTTGGCTGACTATGAACATAACATATAAGTAAACATATTTCTTGAGTTATGATTCTATTAAATAATTTATCTTATTTAGGATAATATGTTCCTTTTTAAAAACAAAACGAATATCAATTTTGATTATACAGTTCTTGCAAGTAATATTATATACTTAAGATATACACGCTACCTTCTAGTAACCTAATGTAATGAGTTATGTATATATTATCCTTAAT
>CM076581.1:232286885-232578291 GCA_034641835.2 Pinus albicaulis | reverse complement strand
TATATATATATATATATATATATATATATATATATATATATATATATATATATATAACTTGATACTTGATACTCGTGAGATCTACAATTTTTGGACATATTTTATTGTGTTAATATAATTTGTTTTGTTTTATAGAGTTAAGTTCTGGATGGTTGAAGTACTTTTGGCATGTGAATGTGAAGTAATGTTGTGTTATAATTTGTTTGGTTTTTAAAACTTAAGTTTTGGATAGTTGAACTACTAGTAATGTTGTGATCTATAAATTAATGTTTTGCTTTTGAACTACATTTGGCATGTGAAGTAATGTTGTGTTATAATTATTTATGTTTTTAAAACTTAGGTTTTGGATGGTTGAAGTACATTTGGCATGTGAAGTAATGTTGTGATCTATAATTTTTTGTTAAATTAAAGGTTAAGTTTTAGATGGTTGATCTACATTTGGCATGTGATATAATGTTAAATGTTTTTATTGGATCGTTGAACTACAATTGGCATGGCATGTGAAGTAATGTTGTGATATAATAAAAAAGTTCTTAAAACTCAAGTTTTGGATGGTTGAAGTACATTTGGCATGTGAAATAATGTTGTGATCTATAATTTTTTGTTAAATTAAAAGTTAAGTTTTGGATGTTTGATCTACATTTGGCATGTGATATAATGCTAAATGTTTTTATTGGATAGTTGAACTACAATTGGCATGACATGTGAAGTAATGTTTTGATATAATCAAAAAGTTTTTAAAACTCAAGTTTTGGATGGTTGAAGTACATTTGGCATGTGAAGTAATGTTGTGACCTATAATTTTTTGTTAAATTAAAAAAATTAAGTTTTGGATGGTTGATCTACGTTTGGCATGTGATATAATGTTAATTGTTTTTATTGGATAGTTGAACTACAATTGGCACGGCATGTGAAGAAATGTTATGATATAATAAAAAAGTTTTTAAAACTCAAGTTTTGGATGGTTGAAGTACATTTGGCATGTGAAGTAATGTTGTGATCTATAATTTTTTGTTAAATTAAAAGTTAAGTTTTGGATGGTTGATCTACATTTGGCATGTGAGATAATGTTAAATGTTTTTATTGGATAGTTGAACTACAATTGGCATGACATGTGAAGTAATGTTTTGATATAATCAAAAAGTTTTTAAAACTCAAGTTTTGGATGGTTGAAGTACATTTGGCATGTGAAGTAATGTTGTGACCTATAATTTTTTGTTAAATTAAAAAAGTTAAGTTTTGGATGTTTGATCTACATTTGGCATGTGATATAATGTTAAATGTTTTTATTGGATAGTTGAACTACAATTGGCATGACATGTGAAGTAATGTTTTGATATAATCAAAAAGTTTTTAAAACTTAAGTTTTGGATGGTTGAAGTACATTTGGCATCTTAAGATTTCTTTTGATCTCTGCGTACTCTTCTCTTGTTTGAGTGAAAAATTTACCAATGGGAAGAACATAGATTTTCAATGCAACTAACCATATCAATTGAGCTCTAATTGAAAAAAGAGTAAACAAAAGTTAACATGCCAACAAAACATGTCAGCAAAATAACATTCATGGTTGTCATTTTTGTTGGAATAGCTAAATCATATTTTAAGGATTCTCCATCCAAAAACAATTTCAGTGAAGAGAATCCTTAATATGATTTAGTTATTCCAATAAAAATAACAACCAAGGATGTTATTTTGTTAGCTTTTGGTTTTTTTTACTTTTTTTTTCAAATAGAGCTCAATTGATATGGTTAGTTGGACTGAAAAGCTATGTTCTTTTCATTGGAATTTTTTTTTCACTCAAACAATAGTATGTAGTATGTAGAGATCGAAAACAATCTTAAGATTACTTTCAAGTACAATCAAGTGTTCCAAACATTTTCTCACATGATGATACCTTTATTGACCTCTAAAAAGTAGTTCATGGGCTATATGTTCTGCCTCTTTCCCATATAAATCCCTTTAATTTTGATTGGAAATATAAGAAGTAGACATATGTTTGTTGAATTGGGGTCAATGTCATTAATGCACTCAACTAGATAGCCTTGTTGATTTATAAATTGGTAAATTGATGACATTCAGTTAATTGCATTCTATAACATATATATTCAGTTGCCTCTTTCCCATATAAATCCCTTTAATTTTGATTGGAAATATAAGAAGTAGATATATGTTTGTTGAATTGGGGTCAATGTCATTAATGCACTCAACTAGGTAGCCTTGTTGATTTATAAATTGGTAAATTGATGACATTCAGTTAATTTCATTCTAGAACATATATATTCAGTACGTGAAACATTTTTCATCAATGCAGATGGGAAAACTAATTGAACAATTAATTTCATTCTAGAACATATATATATATCCAATACGTGCACAACATTTTTCATCAATGCACATAGAACATATCCGACCATTGGACAGACAAATTTTGTACTAGATTTTCAATCAAGAATAGAGATGTGGGTCAAATCCCACCAAAAGTCGAAGAAGTGCTCCGAGTCTCTTGTCTGAAAGGAATCTTCATACAAAATTATACTGCGGATGATTTATTTACATTGTGGATACTTTTTACCAAAAAATCCCACAAGAAAAACTGTGTGCATTGAGTTCATGTATATATCCAGTACATGCAACATTTTTCATCAATGCACATAGAAAAACTACTTTCAGTTAATTGCATTCTAGAACATATATATTGAGTACGTGAAACATTTTTCATCAATGCACATAGTAAAACTACTTGAATAGTTAATTGCATTCTAGAACATATATATATATATATATATATATATATCCAATACATGAAACATTTTTCATCAATGCATGTATAGAAAAGCTACTTTCAGTTGATACTACAGTGTGCATGTACCAAAACAATTTGTACATGTGAAAACACTTGCACAGATAACATAACAAGGCAGCTCAATTTTTAAATGAGTACTGGAAGTTCTAAAACATATAATCCAAAGAGAATAAATTGTTGGGTAGTTCAATCAAAAAAATTCCAATGGAATGCCATCTTCAATAATCCGTTCATGATCGGATTTTGACATTTTCCATTTCTTAATTTTTGTTTTTTTCCTTGATTGAACCTCTATCAACTTTATGCGTGCTGCACACACCAAGTGACTATATTGACAACTTATGAAATAGGTTTCATAGTCTTCAAAGTAAACAAAATCCCCACTTTGATTAGTTTGTCTGAAAAATAACCTTTCAGTATAATAGATCCTCTTTCATATGGAAATCCGTGATAATTATAGTTTTCTAATAATTTCTTTTTTCATTCAGTGCAATGCATCAAAAAATACTTCACATTTTCATCATTGTTAGTAGGTGCAATTACAGCAAAAACATCTCCTGCACAATAAAACAAACTTAACAAAATTATACATATTTAAATTTATTTCTAGATCTTTATCATTAGAAAGTAATTCAAATGTTACCTTCTCTAACAATATCAGAAACTCGATCACCATCGGATGATATTGTAGTCTCCTCTAATTGAATTTCTTCAAACATTGTAACGAACATTTTGCCCTTTTTATTTAGCTCTATATGTTTCCAATCTTTTACATACATTTTGTTTTCACAAACGTCATTGGATTTTGTGTTGTCTATGAAAACAGGACAAAAACAAGAATATTTTCCTTTATCCAATGCAAACACATTCCTGGACGACTTTGTTTTAATTGAATGTGATTTTCGATTCCCTTTTATTGTTTCAACATCATTTCCAATTGATCTATCTAAATCTTTGACCCCAATATGCCAAAAAAACCTTTATATGGAAAATTTAAAGAAGAATGTAAATATGATATCAAAATACAATCAAAGATAATCATTGTGATAAATGTACACTGTTTAAAATTAGATATCCAATAAAAATTAAATTGAATGTACCTTCGCACTTCTCTTGATCGGTTAGTCTCATGGCTTAGAGCAGCGATGCACCATTGAACAAATTCTTTCGCTTCCACAATTCAGCTTGTAGAGGGGTTCATTTGATATCTTCAAAGTGTTGGTTTTATGCATGCCCCTACACCATCATGTTGTCCTTTTCCATGGCCAGTCTCAAAGAAATTCCAACAATGTTTAATGCGGGTTTTCTTATGAAGACAAGACAACCAAAATAATGATCGTGCAGATTTGAATTGACCTGCGCATTTGTTTGACCATATCCAATGTTCATTGAATGTTATTCCGTGATTTTTCAAGGAATCGTAATTTTTTCCAAAACAATGTTGTACAAAATATGTATCATGTGTGTAGAAATTATACCAGCCTAGATCCATCTAACTTCGGATCTATCATGCGCTGAGAGGGATCAAATCTCTTGAGGTGCAAACCTATTTTTTGAGTGCAAAACTTGAGGAAAGGTTTTCACATTGAGAGATTTTATCCCTCTCGGTGCATGATAGATCCGGAGTTAGATGGATCTAGGCTAGTTTCAGTCGTGTGCTGCCAAGGAAAATCTATCGAAGATATGATTAATTTTATCAATAATATGTCAATATATCAAATATTACTATAATCATTTTAAATATGCTAAATATTTCTGAGATTCACTTGGTCATTTTAATTTTAAATTTTCTTAGTTACCTCAGTTCGTTGAGATGATAAATATTGTTAATAACTATAATGATAAAAAATGATGAAATATTTTTTTTGAATGCAAAGTGACAATAATAGTGTTGAAAGGTAGAAAATGTGAATAATAAGAATGTACTCATGTTACAAATAGTCTTCATTGTGATCAATCTCAAACTATTTTCTTCTACTATTCTTATTGCCACCCTTGGTAGTTTTGTTATATTTTCATATCGATTATATGAAAAAGAAAATTTAAATCGTAAACCATTTAAATTTTTAGCTCGAACTGTTGTAGTAAACATGATCCCTTGTCTCTCTTGCTCTCCAATATTAATAGGTTAAATTACTATAACACAAAAATCAATGTACATTGTCAATAACGTTTTGTTCTTACACTAAAATCAATGCATATTGTTAATCCAATCACTTTAAAAATAATGTACCATCATATATTCAATTACATCAAATCATAAATGAACATATACATTGAAATCAATGCATTTAATGCAATCAATCAAATAAGATTAGAAAATAACTTCTATATTGAAATCAATGCACCTAATGCAAGCAATCAAATAAGATTAGAAACCAACATCTACACTGAAATCAATGCATTTACTCAAAGAAATCAAATAGGATTAGAAATTTCCATCTACACTGAAATCAATGCATTTAGTGCAAACAATAAAATAGGATTAGAAATAATCTACACTGAAATCAATGCATCTAGTGCAAGTAATCAAATATAATTATAAATCAACGTCTAAATTAAAATCAACATATCCAGTGCAAGCAATCAAATAATATTAGAAATCACCACCTACACCGAAATCAATGCATCTAGTGCAAGTAATCAAATATCATTAGAAATAAATATCTACACTAAAATCGATGCATCTAGTGCAAATAATCAAATAGGACTATAAATCACCATCTCCACTTAAATCAATCCATCTAGTGCAAGAAATATTCTTCCCTCTCTCCACCCTCCATCCATATCTATATCCCCCTCCATCTCTTGTTTTTTGTCTCTCTATCTCACCCCCCTAAACACACACGCTCTCGCACTCCAAATATATCATTCTCTTTTTCAATCACCACCTCTTCCCATCTCTCTCTTCTTCTCTTTATTCACCTTCCATCTATATCTCTATCTTCCCCTTCTCTCCCTCTCCCCTATTAATATCTCTCTTTCCTCCTTTTGTCCTCTCTCCCTCTCTCTCCATCTTCCTTATCACTCACTCTCTCTCTCTCTAGAAACCAACATCTACATTGAAATCAATGCATTTACTCAAAGAAATCAAATAGGATTAGAAATCGCCATCTACATTGAAATTAATGCATTTAATGCAAACAATCAAATAGGATTATAAATCATCTACATTGAAATCAATTCATCTAGTGCAAGTAATCAAATATAATTATAAATCAGCATATAAATTGAAATCAACACATCCAGTGCACGCAATCAAATTGTATTAGAAATCACCACCTACACTAAAATCAATGCATCTATTGCAAGTAATCAAATATCATTAGAAATAAATATCTACACTGAAATCAATGAATTTAGTGCAAATAATAAAATAGGATTAGAAATCACCATCTCCACTTATATCAATCCATCTAGTGCGAGAAATATTCCCCTCTCTCTCCACCCTCCATCCATATCTATAACCCTCTTCATATATTCTTTTTTGTCTCTCTATCTCACCCCCCTAAACACACACGCTCTCGCACTCCATATATATCAATCTCTTTGTCAATCACCCCCTCTCCCCATCTCTCTCTTCTTCCCTCTCTTCACCTTCCATCTATATCTCTATATTCCCCTTCTCTCCCTCTCCCCCGCTAATATCTCTCTTTCCTCCTTTTGGCCTCTCTTCCTCGCTCTCCATCTTCCTTATCACTCTCTCTCTCTCTCTCTAAAAACCAACATCTACACTGAAATCAATGCATTTATTCAAAGAAATCAAATAGGATTAGAAATCACCATCTCCACTCAAATCAATGCATTTAGTGGCAACAATCAAATAGGATTAGAAATCATCTACATTGAAAGCAATTCATCTAGCGTAAGTAATCAAATATAATTATAAATCGACATATAAATTGAAATAAACAAATTCAATGCAAGCAATCAAATTGTATTAGAAATCACCACCTACACTGAAATCAATGCATCTAGTGCAAGTAATCAAATATCATTAGAAATAAATATCTACACTAAAATCGACAGTGCAAATAATCAAATAGGATTATAAATAACCATCTCCACTTATATCAATCCATCTAGTGTGATAAATATTCTTCTCTCTCTCCACCCTCCATCCATATCTATATTCCCCCTCCATCTCTTATTTTTTGTCTCTCTATCTCACCCCCCTAAACACACACACTCTCGCACTCCATATATGTCAATCTCTTTTTCAATCCCTCCTCTCCCCATCTCTCTCTTCTTCCTTCTCTTCACCTTCCATCTATATCTCTATCTTCCCCTTCTCTCCCTCTTCCCCGCTAATATCTCTCCATCTTCCTTTCACTCAATCTCTCTCGCTCTCTCTCCACCTTTCTCTCTCTATGTATTTCTTATTACCTCCCTCTCCCTCCCCCTCCAAGTCCATCTCTCTTTCCCTCCCTCTCTCCACTCTCTCACATCCTCTCTCTTCCTTCCTCTCTTTCCCTTTCTCTCCCATCTCTCTCTCCCTCTCTCTCTCTCTTCACCCACCAACTATGTTACTATATCCTCCACTCTCTCCTTATATCTCTTTCTCCCCCCCTTATCTCCATCTCTCCTTATTTGTCTCTTTATCTCAGCCCCAAACATGCATGCTCTCTCTCTGAGTCTCCCTTGTCACTCCTTCTCTCTCTCCACTTCTCACTCTCTATATTTCTTATTTCCTACATCTCTCCCCCTCCAACTCCTCTCTATCGATCCCTCTCTCCTCCTCTCTCTCGTCCTTCCTCCCTCTCTCCTCCTCTCTCTCATCCTTCCTCCCTCTCTCTCTCTCTCTCTCCTAACTCCCTCTCTCTTCCCTGATCTCTCTCTCTCTCTCTCTCTCTCTCTCTCTCTCTCTCTCTCTCTCTCTATTCCCTCCAATACTCTCTCTCCCCCCACCAGTCTCCTCCTCTCTCGCATCCTTCCTCTCTCTCCCTTTCTCTCCTACCTCCCTCTCTCTTTTCCCTCCAAACCTCTCTCTTCCCCCATCTCCCTTTCTTTCTCTCTCTCTCTTTCCACCCCTCTCTCTCTCCAACTACATTACTATATCCCTCCCTCTCTCCTTCTCTCTTCTTCTCTCCCCCCTTATTTCCATACATCTTACTTTGTCTCTTTATCTCACCCCTAAGCATACACACTCTCTCTCCATCTCTCCCTTATCACTCCCTCTCTCTCTCTCTCTCTCTCTCTCTCTCTCTCTCTCTTCTTAGTTATGTAAACTAGTGAACATAAATATTCGTAAATATAAAGCAGATTATGGAGTAAATATGAAAAGAGGTTTAAATTACTTACCATACCTCTAGTTTATTTATATTTTTATTTATTTACCATACCTCTTTTATTTACTATGGTATTTGGCCCATAGGCTTGTTATATAATTAGATAACTATAATGAGTAAATATAAATGCATTGAAAAGCAGGTTATGGAGTAAATACCATTGTATTACGCTCCTCAGATTCTTGGTATATGAGAAGACACTCAATGACATAATACAAGACCTGCTCAAAACATATTTCGAGCTAGTTAATAAGTGATAGTAGGTCAATTTTTTTTATCAATTCAGCCTTAATTTTTTAAGATTTAATTTTGTAAATTTGGATTAATTTACTGTAATTTTCGGATTAATATTTTTATTTAATTATAATTATGAAAATAATTATTAAACAATGAATACAAATTTTTATTTAAATTGAATTTATTTACACCATCCAAATATTCTTGGTCTCTCCTTCGAATCACAAATAGATCGTGGCTTCTCAAGCATCATTTAGAATAAAAAATAAACATGGAGTAGAGGGTTTTGTGGTTGATTCGCCCTGCAAAGAGGAGTTGAGGAGGTACTCTAAATATTCGTTGGTTGTGTGTTGTGCTCCAATTCTTCCTCCTCTTGTAAATAATATTGAAGAGACAGCCGAATTTATGATCACTTACTCCTACAGTTTATTGTACGAACAAATTTGTTTTCTCTACAATTTTCACCGCAATCTTGGTGAGGGCTCGGTTATGAATTTGTAGTGGGTCTCTCCAGTGATTCGTAGATCTCTGATGCTAACACCAATCTCCATGGCACTTGATATATTTCGAAAAATTCTAGGTCGCGAACCCTAATCTATGATGCAGTTAATAACTTTTGCGGTTTTATATCACAATTATAAGAAGATTTGAAGTCTGGCATTGGCTCCACAACACTTAATACAACTATAACAAATTGTGGCTCACATCAAGTTTTTCTGGACTTCAAATTTTGGACAGCATTGGTAATATTTATAATATGATTGTTAAAATTTATTTGTTAAGCCGACACTTTTTATTTTTTTTTAAACTTAAGCCGACATTTTGTATGAAGATGTGACATACCTGACATCAGGGTCAAACTGGGTTGTAGATGCGCCTCTCGGCGCAATAACTTATGTGTTATATATCCAAGATTCTCCTGATCACACACTATTTTAACTTCATGGACAATACAGAATCTATTCCACCATTGATCATCACATGCGGAAATTAAATCAATTGCAATGCACACATGAAACCATAAAAATTCACACACATTAACATAGTGATTTAACGGGAAAGCCTGAAGCTGAAAACCCCAACTATATATATATAATATATGTCATAGAGATCATGTAACAATCCTCATACAAATTTGAACATGTCAAGCTCTCAATACAATACAATCGCTACACACTAATCAGGCCTGATCTTGCAAATCCATGCACCGATCTCTACCACCTGCTAGCCTGCCTCTACTGTGCAATCCCTGCTGAAGAATGGCTCTGAATGAACTCGAATCCATCTGGCTTGCACTGAACAATCCTCATTGGCATCTCCACTCAGTGTTGGATGCAATCCATGCATCACTATAGTCACAACTGATAGTCTATCTTGCCCTTTCACCTATCTCTCCAATGGTCTCCACTAAAACTGTCCATGCACTGTAGTTAACTGATGTATTCTTCAGTTTATTAATGAGTTATTATTTAGTGAATTAATTATTAATTAATTCACACCACTCTCATTAGTGTATCAATCAGTTAGACTAGATACAACTAGCTCCACTGAGTCTAACTGAGTTAAACTAAATACAACTCCATCAACTACTTCTATAACTCCACCAAAATCTGTCACATGAGTTCTAACTGAAGTCCTCATGCATTAGCTCCAGTAAACCCTTAAGAATAGCATAATTCCTTTTGTCATCTGTTGTGCCACATCTGTGCACTTAACTGAAGTGCTCCAAGAGAATAAGATAATGTTTAGAGTCTAAATATTATTAAGAGCTAATAATATTCGACATATCTATTTTTAGACTTGCAATCTAAAAATAGATTCCGCCCAATATGTCTAAAAATAGAAGTCCATATATTTTTCCAACTTGACCAACCATCTGTTAGAGTCAGCCCTTGCTGCCCTCCGTCAGTGATCATTTCGTCTTTTGCATTTTCATTATTAGGTGTCTCACTTGTTTCACTTCTTTTCATATCACTAGAATCATGCCATGAAAACCTAAAAAACCAAAAACCAAACATACCTATCTCTTTACTAGCCTAAAATCAGTTCTTATTGTAAGTCTTCTCGCATCCTATTGCTTATTTTCTCGAGATTGACGGAGAGAGCCCTCTCCTGTCCTCGTAGGGCTAGCTACGAGGCTGAGCGTGGTTTGATGTAGCCTTGAGTTTTACTTCATTTCAGCCTGAGGTAGATTTGAGTGCTAACACCATCCACAAATAGCATCCTACAACTCATAGAATATGATCGACATGTGTAAAAATAGACATAGTCCAAAAATAGACTTTGAGCCAAAAATAACCTGCGGGCCCACTTAGTGAAGGCGACTCTTTTCAATAAGCTCATCATCTTGTTGAATCTCAACACTTCCTCTCAACAAGATAGGGATTATCTGCCACCCCAATCCTGTCTCTATGGTATTCGAATTTTCTCCTGGTGAGCACCTTCATCAGAATATCTGCATCCTGATCCTCCGTAGGAATGTAAGAAAGCAACATGATCTTCCACTGCACACAATCTCTGATATGATGGTATCGGATGTCAATATGTTTAGATCTATCATGAAATACTGGATTAACCGAGAGTTTAATGCAACTCTAATTATCACAATATATCACCGTAGGATCTAAGTGTGAACTAAACAACCCGACCAGGATCTTCCTCATCCATATAGCCTCTCATGCAGCCAAACTTGCTGCCATGTACTCGGCCTCCGCTGAACTGAGTGCCACAGATCTTTGTTTCATGCTGTACCAAGAAACTGTTGTAGACCCGATACTGAAAATCCCTCCAGATGTTCTCTTTCTGTTCGTTGGGCTCCCTGCCCAATCTGCATTCGTGAAGCCATGCAGCTTCAACTCATATGACTGTCTGTACCATAATCCATATCCAGATGTGCCCCTGAGATACCTCAAAACATGATTGCTTGCCTTCCAAAAGAGCTTGGTAGGCTTAACCATAGCTTGTGAAATCTGGTTAACAGCATAGCATATGTCTGGTCGTGTATTGACTAGATACATGAGCGAACCAACCAACTTTCGATAAACAGTGGCATCCACTACCTCTGCCGATGTAGCATCCTCTTTCCTCCAACCACCAGGAATAGGAGTGTCGATAGGCTTGCAGCCTTGCATGTTGAACTTTTCCAGTATCTCCCGAAAATACTTGCCTTGAGACACAAATAGTCCACCCTTCCGCTGCCAAATTTCCAATCCCAGGAAATAATGAAGGAGGCCCAAGTCCTTCATCTCAAACTCCTTTGCAAGATCTGCCTTGCATGAGTGTATCAACAGTTCATCACCTATTAGTATCAAATCATCTACATAAATTACAATGATCAGAAATTTACCCACCACCACAATCTGGTATAGGTTCGGATCAGCCTCACTCTTGGCGAAACCAAGTCCGGTGAAATAACTGTCTATCCATGTGTACCAAGCACGAGGTGCTTGTTTCATCCCATACAGCGCTCTTTTGAGCCTGCACACATGCGACTCGCTGCTGAAGATTTTGAATCCTTTAGGCTCCTCTATGTACACCTCCTCCTCAATGACTCCGTTGAGGAACGCAGTCTTCACATCCATCTGATGAATGTGCCAACCCATCTACGCTGAGAGAGCAAGGATGGTCCGTATGGAAGAATACCTTGCGACAAGTGCAAAGGTTTCTTCATAGTCGATCCCCTCAATCTGAGAGAAGCCCCAGGCAACAAAGCTTGCCCTGTACTTCTCGACGCTCCCGTCAGCAGCTTGCTTCACTTTGTAGATCCATCTCGAACCTACCACTGATTTCCCTTCCGGCCTTGGGACAATCTCCCATGCATTGTTTCTGACAATCGAATCATACTCTTCCACCATGGCATCTACCCATGCGGGATCCTCCATAGCTTCCTCAAAAGAAGATGGTTTTGTCACGATACACTTGCTCATCAGAGCCATGTATCCAGTAAATTGGTCAAGTTACTGTCTCTATCTGTGCTCTGATGTAGGTGCTCCTACATTTGCGCTGCATCAAGATTCAGTCGCTCAGCTTCTATATTGCGCTTCCGCCCTCTGATGTTTGGCACTGCATGAGTGGTTTCTTCCACTCCATGAACCTCCTCTTGTGGCTAATCCACATCCATAGGCTCATATTTAGGAACAAGTAGCTCCTCATCTACATGTAAGTGCAGCTCCCTCTCAAGCGACAACTTCATGGCTTTCTCCTCATGAAATTTGATATCTCGTCATACAACAGTCTTCCGACTGTCTGGAAAATACACACGATAGTTGTGGGGTGATTCTATGTACCCCACAAATATCCCAACCTCTGCGGTCGGTTCCAACTTCTTCCTGGCATCCTTCGTCACATGAATGTAAACAGGTGAGCCAAAAATCTTCAAATGAGAAATATCAGGCTTCTTACCAGAAAATGCCTCTTCGAGTGTACTCATGCCAAGTACTCTATGAGGACAACGGTTTTGCACAGAAACCACAGTGTTGCATGCTTCAGCCCACAAGTGTATGGGAAGGCCCTGATCATGCAACATCACCCATGCAGCACCCACGATCGTTTTGTTCCTTCTCTCTACGACCCTATTCTACTATGGGTTATGAGGCACTATGAGCTCTCTTCGAATTCCTTCTATGCTGCAAAAGTATTTGAATTCGCCAGAGATGAATTCACCACCATTATCACTCCTAAGAGCCTTCACCTCCTTCCCCCACTCTTTCTCAACCAGTGCCTTGAACTCACAGAACTTTGAGAATGTCTTGCTCTTCTTCTGCATGAATAAGATCCAGCACTTATGAGAAAAGTCATCAACAAAGATCACATAATACCTGTGCTTTGCTGTCGAAGCTACTGAGAAAGGTCCACACACGTTTGTGTGAATTCTCTCAAGGATCGTCGTGGTACAACTATCCTTCTCATGAAAGGTGGCTTTCACAAATTTTCCCAAAGTACATCCCTTACACTGATCTGACTGCACAAGTGTACCCTTGGGAAGCCCGGTAGAAATCTGCTGCAAAATTTTCAAAGCGCCATGGTGAAGATGGCCTAATCTCCTGTGCCACAATTCGCCCTCATCCCAGCTCACCACTCCTTCTGCTTTGCCTGCCATTGCTACGCAGCCATCTACCTGTAATTGATAAAGGTTATTAACTCGAACCCCTATCCTCCGAGTTTCACCAGTTGCCTTACTACGCAGGAAAGCCTTTCCCTCACTAAAAACGACATCATATCCCTTGTCTTCCAACATCGCCACAGAGATCAGATTCTTCTTCAATCCTATAACATGCATGACATCCTTCAATATGAAAGGTTTACTAGAATCCCTCTCAAAGGAAATGGTCTTGATACCATTCGCACTATATCTACCATCATCGCCCATCTCGATGTGCACTCCAAGATCCTTCTCATCCAGATCATTGAACAAATATTTGTCTCCGGTCATATGGAAAGACGCACCACTATAAAGAAACCACACCGATCCCATCACACTTGAAACCAAGCATGCGATCAGCAAAAAATCCAACTCAAACTGCGAGGCTAAGGCCTCTCCAGCTACAGATCTAGCAGCCTGATTATTTTTCTTCTTCTGTGGACAATTAGTGGCGTAATATCCATGTTGGTGACACTGAAAGCACTTCACCTTGGACAAGTCCTACTTCTTGCCTTTCACACCGGATTGAGAAGGATTTTTCTTTCCCTTCCCTTTCCTTGCTTTGGCAGCCAAAGCACAATTTTCTTCATCTTCATTCTTCGATGAATATCCATCCTTTGTTTTCCCACTTGTATCTCCTCCATAGGAATCAGGCCAAAGTCACTCCCCGTCCTGGCCGGTCTCTCGACCATTGACGGAGTCCTCGTGGCTATACCCGACTCTTCGAAAACCCCGAGGAGGCCAAGCTCACAAGTCCTCTTCATCTATGATACTTCCACTTCCCAACTCAACCTTGCACTAGACGAACTTCGTGAGGTACTTGGGTATACTTTCACCTTTCTCCATTTTTATTTTTCTGAGCTTGTCTTTAAGCGCCAACTTCCTCTGGTCGCTTCTGCTTTGGAACAAGTCTGTCAAAGCTTTCCACATCAAGAATGGACTAGCTTTACCATGAAGGTTGGACACTATGTGATCCTTCACACCTTCCACCAGAATTCTTTGACATTTTGCTGTCTTCTTTTGCCATGCGTCAAATGCGGCTGCATTGCTAGAAGCAGGTTTAGGAATTTCTGCATCTATGAACTCCTTCAACCCATTATCATCCAGCACCGCGTCCATCCTGTTCTTCCATGCAATATAATTTGAGCTGCCCTCAAGGGCATACTCCAATCACAATCCGTTGAAAAACATTTCAATGAATGCTCAACTTTGACACCAAGAAAACACTGCAGCAAATTCGAATTCCACCAGCACAAAACTCAACCGCTTCAATTGGTGCAATGTGATGGAAATCTCAGTATCACTGCTTCTCGCATGTGAAAATTATGTAACTTATATGACCTATATATCGAGATTCTCGATCTACCTTTATTTTAAATATTCATGCAAAATACAGAATCTATTCCACCATTGATCATTTGCCGAAATAAAATCAAGATAGCAATGCACACATGAAGCAATAAAAAATTCACACACATTAACAAAGTTGTTTAACGGGAAAGCCTGAAGCTAAAAACCCCAACTATCTTTATATAATATATGTCATAGAGATCATGTAACAATCCTCATACAAATCTGATCATATCAAGTTCTCGGTACAATACAATCGCTACACACTAATCAGGCCCGATCTTGCAAATCCATGCACCGATATTTGCCACATGCTAGCTTGCCTGTACTACGCAATCCCTGCTGAAGAATGGCTCTGAATGAACTTCAATCACGGCTTGCTGCTAGCAATCCTCATTGGCATCTCCACTAAGTGTTGGATGCAGTCAATGCATCACTATAGTCACAACTGATAGTCACACTTGCTCTTTCACCTACCTCTCCACTGGTCTCCATTGAAACTGTCCATGCACTGTAGTTAACTGATGTATTTTTCAGTTGATTAATGAGTTATTATTTAGTGAATTAATAAATAATTAATTCACACCACTCTCACTAATGTATCAATTAGTTAGACTAAATACAACTAGCTCAATTGATTCTAACTGAGTTAAACTAAATACAACTCCATCAACTACTTCTATAACTCCACCAAACTCTGTCACATGAGTTCTATCTAAAGTCCTCATGCATTGACTCCCGATGAAACCCTGGAATATGCTAAGCGTTCTTCTGCTTTCATATGCCACATACATGCACTTATTTGAAGTGCTCCATATTGAAGTGCTCCAGAATAAGATAATGTTTAGAGTCTAAATATTGTTAAGAGCTAATAATATTTTGACATATCTATTTTTAGACTGGAAATCTAAAAATAGATTCTGCCCAATATGTCTAAAAATAGAATTCCATCTATTTTTCCAACTTGACCAACCATCCACAAATAGCATCCTGCAACTCATAGAATATGATCGACATGTCTAAAATAGACATAGTCTAAAAATAGACTTTGCGCCAAAAATAGCTTGCGGGCCCACTTAGTGAAGACGACTCTTTTCACTAAGCTCATCTTGTTGAATCTCAACAATGTGTATGATCGTCACTGGTATAAAAGTGATATTCTTTAATAATATGTCGATTTTCACTGGTGATTTCTATATGATCGACATTTTGTTCAGTATGTCTATATAGAATATGGATGAGCATGGAAACTTGATCAGAATGATAGTATTCACTCTGAATTTCTTTTTGTGGAAAAAATGTGTAGTTGTCTGCAAAATAAATTACTGAAAAAATGGTCCCTGGTGGAAAAAATTCATGAGATTTTTTGAATTTCAAGTCTTGCCATCGAGCTCTATGGAAATGCTTGGTATATTTGTAAATTTCTGCCTAAAACTTTCTCAAAAATTCTATCACAAAAATTTCTTCTTCTTGTAATTCAATTATTTTAACACTATTTTCACCTTGAATCGTTGTATGGATATATTCATATCTCTTCCATTTCACTTTCATGTTGGACAATGATTGATCATTTATATCAGTATGATATTTGTTTTGAAATTTAGTCAAATTTCCACAATCATCGCATTTTTTACCACCAACACATTTCTTTTCGTAAAATAGTTCATCGCTTTCTCTTTCACATAGAATTTGAGATATGAAATCACAGATAGTGGAACGAGGAGGTGAATCCTTCCAAAATGTTCTACCAAAATCAAGGAATGTGTCATAATATAACTCAAATTCCACATGATAATGACAACAACAAGTGTCGCGTACGGTGATAGGTTTTACATACCATGGTTTTTGTTGAACAAAAGCACTGATTGAAACATGAATTTCATGATTCTCTTCTTTGAACTTGTTGAAAAACTCTATCTGAGTGGTTTCCAAGAAAAAAATTTCATGTTCTTCGTACTAATTTCATGCTATTCTTTTTCGCATCACATGCCTTGCAGTTGGCGAAACACACAAATTGTTCTTCCAATATTCATATATTATTTTTTTAACATTTTCTCCAAGTATATCTTTGTATGGTTACCTACAAATAGCTCTCCAACAAGCGAGTTCATCATTTACATCTATTTGCAACCGAAATTTCCGATGTTTGTGCAAATTTTTTCACGAGGTTCCTAATGTTCGTGCCATATATTTACCAAGCGATTCTCTTTAGTACTTGATGAAACCACTACCATATGTATTTCTCTACGTACAACTGAAACATTCTTCTTTCTAGATCTTCTAATTGAATTTATAGCACTATTTATATTTTGTATCACATTTTCCTTCATTTTTTATCTTTGGTTGATTTTCGAATACCCAATAAAGTCGTAGCTTCCTTTAATTTCCTTAATTATAGGAGACCTTTCAACATTTGGGCTTCAACTGTCCCCTTTTCCTTTATGAAATACTTATCAAAAATGTAGTTAACACGATATCGTATATAATGGTCAGCTTTTTTATCTCCATATGTGTGAGTGTCAACATTTTCTAACATCTCATCATCAACATTGATTTCATCTGTACATATTCGAATGAATGGTACATAATAAGTTTACATATTTAATAAATAACTAAATTAATAAATATATGTATAATTTCAATAATACGTGCATGTGTTCAACATATGTGTGTGTGTGTGTGTGTGTGTGCATACCTTGTGATTCAATTTCTTCATTTGAATTTCTTTCAACATTTTCACCATCTTCAATCATTGGTTCAATATCTCTTTCACTTTCTCTTTCAAAATTTTGTATCTCATCATCAATGTTTTGAGAAATATCTCTCTCTGTTTGCATTGCAAATAATTTTTAAATTAGTTCATCAAATAAAAATTAAGCTTCACATTTTACACTAGGAAAATTTTAATATATCAAAACTAAAATGTTTACATTTACATACCTGCTTCAACTTCTAATTGAGGTTGAATTTCCCCTTCAATATTTGAGAGTGCTTCTATCTTTCTTTTGCGAGATTGTCTCGTCTCTTCTCTATGTTCCTCAGGGTCTCTTTTTTTATCATATTTTCTCGTACAATTCCTTTGATTTCCTATGATAATAGAGTATGAAGTTCAAAAAATTTCCTTCAAAAATTTAGACAAAAACTCAATTAAAAAAAACATCACAAAAGATTTAATTTTAAAAAAAAAAAAACTCATTTTAAATTTTTTGCAAAAAATACATACTCCAATCCAAAACACTTACTTTAAAAAATTCAAGAAAAAAATGTCTTATAAAAATGAAACGAAACTCAAAATATTTCCTTCCAAGTCCTACAAAAAAAATTCATTTAAAAAGTTAGACAAAAACTCATTTTAAAAAATTGTTATAAAATATTTACTTCAACCCAAAACACATACTCTAAAAAAATGTCACTTCAAAAAATGCCTCCAAAAAATTTCCATTGAAAATTAATTCCAACTTCATAAAAAACACCACTTTAAAAAATACTTCAAAAAATATCACTTTAAAAAATACTTCCAAAAAATGTCCAAAAAATTTCCTTTTGAAATTAAGCCCAAATCCATACCTTCAAAAATAATGAAAATTAAGCTCAAATCCATAGTTTCAAAAAAAATGAAGCCCAAAAAACATCCAAAAAATTGTATCACATACCTCCAAGAAATGTCCTTTGAATGTACCTCCAAAAAAAGTCTTCAAAAATGTTCTTTGAATGTACCTCCAAGAAAAGTCTTCAAAAATGTTCTTTGAATGTACCTCCAAGAAAAAATTTTAAACCCAAAACGATTCTTTGCAAAATCAAACCAAATGTACGAAAATATGAGAAAATAATGAATGTCTCCAATAAATGTCCTTTGAATGTACCTCCAAGAAAATTTCTTAAACCCAAAACAATTCTTTACAAAATCAGATCAAGACCTTTCTAAAATCAGACCAAATGTGCGAAAATATGTGAAAATAATAAATGATTTCGTGGCAATTTATATTCCCGCGAAATGTTTTTTTTTCTGGAGGGGCTCGGCGGTATTTTCTGGCTGACGGAAAGTTAGGTAAAAGTTTTGTTGAACTTTGTTTAAGAGTTCGGCCGAAATTTGTTTAAGAGTTCAACCGAACTAACGTGTCACTAGTTACGCAAAACCAAGCTCTGAATATGTATCTGCAACTTTGGAATGATTAAACTCCATGAAACATTATGAATTAACTATCAGAACCAAGACAAGAATTTTTCAGAATTCAATCTACTTTTAGGAAATATAACTTTTATGGAATTTCATAAATATTTACTAATTTTAATTAATTTTGTAATAAAATAGGTGCGAATAATTTCTGAAGGTCATTGTGATTCAGTGAAATCAAAATTCTGTATCTTTCGAAATACATTGTAAAAAAAATTGAAAAAATTATGGTGCATTACATTGGTTCGTGGTCTCTAATGGGTAGCTTTTAGATTTTTATTTTATAACTTATATGTTAAGAAATTCCTTGCGTCGCAAAACATATTCAAAATATGCATTTTTTTCATATTGGACCAGTTCAAAAAATTCTAGTAATTATAATATGCATCCATTGGCTTTGTAAATATGAAAAAACCGAATTAGACTCTATCTATATTGTTGTAACACATTTTGTTTCTCAAAAACACAAATTTTCAAAGAATACAACATTGCGTATTAACATGACTTCTTATGAATCCATTGATTGTTAAAAAACACACACTCAAAGAAATGATAAGTTGACATATCAAATGTGTATAAAAAAATTCCAAAAAATAAGTAATAGAAAGCTAACAAAATTTCTGACAACTTTTATTTTTATCGCAAAATGAAATTCTAAATAGAAAAATTGTTTTAGCTTGCAGAAAGTTGAAGAACCGAAAAAAAAATGAAATTTTTTTCTTAAAAAAGGGCAAAAAGTGTAACCCAACTTCACATTTTCACTGGGGAAGGGGTGCAAACATAGTAATTTTATTTTATTTTTGTCATACTAGATAAGGAAACTACATGGCTTCTAGATCATTGTTGTTTAATTTATTTATTTTGTTTTCCACATAGGGTTAAAAATATTTGTAATTGACAGGAAAATTATCCTCCTCAAATTTAGTTGTGTACTTTTGGTCTTAAATAGTCTAAGATTCCAAGTCTGGCCTAGTATAATGAATAAGTATCTAAATTTTGTTTGGAAAGCACTATATGTTGTGTCAATAGGATATTTAGCTATAATTTTAATTATGAGGAAGTGGGTTCTGAGTTGTATTTAATTAATTTTGTTTTTAGTTTCTTGGTTCAACTCTAGTCTACATGTTTATTTCTAGTGCCTTTTTCCTTTTTAGATTAGCCTCCTTATCTCTGCTAATTTTTTGTGTTGATGTTTTTTCATGATTTTATTGGGTTTGAATTTAGTTTAATGGTTATTTCTTGTTGTGTTATTTTACTTCCTTACTTTGTTTTGAAGCATATGTTTCCCTCTTAAGCCATGTTAGTGATTTCTACAATTCCATGGTTAGAGTGGGTTTTGTGTGTGTTCCATTTCAAGGGTCCCTTCCCGACCTTCTATATGTGTCTACATGGTCTCCTAGGCTCTCAATCTCTCTCCCAATCCTTCTCTCCTAGTCTCGCCAAGATGTTCTATGGTGATATGCATTTTCAATACTCCTCCCTTTATTGGCCATGTGAGTCTAACCTCTTTCCTTTTCATGAATTGTGTTCCCTACTTGCTTAGGTGGGATGAGGATCACTAATCAACCTTCCAACTTTAAAGTGTAGTTATCTACAAAGTGTTCACTTATAATTTAAGTGAAATATACCCTTCAAATTTAAAGAGAGATATAGGACAAAAATGAGAAATTATCTTAGAGAGTTAGTTTATAATAGATGTAAAGGTTGAAGGAGGTTGGGGGGTTATTGATATAGGATACAGTAGAATCCAAGTGTCCAAATTTATGAATACAATTGACATATATTGGAAATTAAGGATGATAATGGATAAAATATTGAGTTCTCTAAGATTAAATACAATATTTTATAGTGTATAGATGAAATGAAAAATAGACAAAAGAAGAAGAAGAAGAAAGAAATAATGAAAGAAAGAAAGAAAAAGAAATCATCCACAAGGTTTTGATTCTCACTATAAAGCTCTCATATTTGTATTTCTCTCCAATCATTCTTGAAAAATTATGATTCAAAGATGGGGAGGCTACCAACCTAATGCACCAAACAAATATCAAGGTTCAAATTTAACATCCCTCTTATTAATGGGACCAAAATAAATGTGTATGCAAAATGGGGTGTGATGCAACACTACATCTCCCTTTTTTATCAAATATAGTAATTGAACTCTATGATAATAATCACCTTTTCTAGGGAGGATAGTTCTCCATAGAAATGGAAAGGCATTGTTTCTTGAGGAGCTCACTAGTTTTCTCATTCCATTGGGAAGCCATGGAAATTTTTTTGAAGTTATGACATTCATTCATCATCCTCTCAGCTAGTTTGTTACTTATTCTTCTAACATGATCCATTGCATGGGATGAAAATTCTAATAAGAGAGTTCTAATGATTTTTAATCCATCATCCAATCTCTAGTAGTTAAAAAATGTATTGTGGGGTGGGGAGGGATCCATGTTGATATTTTTTGACAATTCCTATGATATTTTGTGAGGATCCTTCAGTGATGATATTGTTGTAATTATTGTTTATTGCTACCTCTAGTCCAAATTCCAAGGAAAAAATGTCACACTATTACTTTTATTTTCTATTAAAATTGTAGTAGACTTGAGGTATGGCTCCTATATTATCCATGAGGGCACCACCAAAACTAACCTAGCCTATATTTAACTTTGAGGCACCATAAAATTCAAGTTCTATAAAACTAGGAGGAAGGGCCTCCAATTTATCTACACTCGAGCATCTAAATTATTGAGTACTAACCAATGAGATTTAGGAAGAAGAGGAGATACTTAGCGACTTAAGAATGTTAGCTTCTTGGCCATTGCAAACCCGGCCTTGAGAAAACCAATTGTATGCAAGGATTATTTCTTTTCATCTATTTTCTATCATTTCCCACATAAATTCTTATGAGGCCGAGATGTTTTTAAAGATTTGTTATTTCTATTTTTCAAAATATCCTAAAGGATAAATCTAGGTAGTAGTTGTAAGGCTCTATTGATGACACAAATTTAGTAAAATTTGAGCTTATCCAATTTAAAATCATAGGATTTATATTGTTTTTAGATCTATATGATTCCCTAAATACATAGAAGATATTACAATTCTGATAGATATTGTTTGTGGCATTCATAAGAATGGGAAGGAGGTATAGTCCTTAACTTCCATATCTCCACCATATATTATTACCAACAGTCTACATAACATAATTCTCTTGCTAGAGTTTTACATGTCTAACTCTTCCCACTTTCATGTTTTCTCTAGCCAGCTTGTCATGCCCCCTTCTCCCCCTTGTCTAGTATATGTTTTGATCTCTAATCCCTGGTTGGTGCATCATAGCTCTCCTAACTTAGACCTACTTTATTTTGATCCACCTGTCAACTCATCTTCTAAATTCTTGTTTAATCTTCTCATCTAAGAGATGTTTAGTGGATGAAATCACAACCCTTTCTCCACATTTCTCTTTCCTACACCTATCAACAACCCATTAAAACAAAATCACAAGGAAATATTGAAGATCCCTCCTTGGTACTTGGTAAGGACGTGTAACTGAATGAAATAAATATAATCAATAAGGTGAAACTAGTTGGTTGTTTCACTAACAAACCAATGTTAATGAAAGTTCTCAAGAAGTGGAAAAAATAAAAATTTTAACATTCTCTTGGTTATACCCCAAAATGGATGATATTTTCTAAACACTAGATGAGATGGTTTGTTGAGATTCAACAAGATGGTGATCCTAGTGAAAATTAAACACCTACACTAGGCGGGGCCTGCAGGCTATTTTTAGGTGTATGTCTATTTTTAGAATGTTGAGAAAATTATATTTATAGCAGGAGTATATTTATATATGGTTGAGAAAATTCTATTTATAGATGAGGTTCTATTTTTAGATGCATGGGCTAAGTCTATTTATAGACCGCATGTCTAAAAATAGAATGCATGTCGATTATTATTATCTCTTAATAATAATTAGACAATAAATAATAATATATTCTCTTGAAGCACTTGATTTCAGTTAACTGATGTGGAAAACTAGTTAACTGAAGGAATTACGAGTTCTAAGGTTGGTTGGTGGGACATGCAAGTGGACTTTGTTGTAACTGAGTGATAAAAAGTTGTAACAGAGTTGGATGTGTAGTTATGTGAGTTATAAAGTAGTTTAACTCATTTAAGTGAGTTAAACTCAGTTGTGGTAGTTGTAACTAGTTGTAACTAAAGATACACTAGTGAGATATCAGTGAATTAAATATTAAATTAATTCACATGGAGTGATCTCACATGCAACTGAAGATTTACTACTGTTAACTACATGCATGTCAGATCCAATGGAGACCCAGTTGAGAGATAGGTGAAAGAGACAGTTTGACTATCAGTTGTGACATTAGTGGGTGCACACTTGCAACCAAACACACATTGGAGATTCCAATGAGGATTGTGCAGTCAAGGAAAGGCAATATCGAATTCATTCAGGGATTGTGATTATCAGGGATTGCGCAGTGGAGGTGGGCTGTCAGGAGGCAGTGAATTGGTGCATGTATTTGCCAATTTTTGTATGACAGTGTGAGACGATTGTATATTGTACTAAGGACTCTTGGATTAGAGTTTTGTATGATATTGTTTCATGATCCATGATATATACATAATATATGATAGTGGGGTTTTTAGCTTTATGATTTCCCAGTAAAAACGTGTGATTGATCTTTCTTCACGTGTTTGCAAATGGTGATTAAATTTCCGCAAAGATTTTAGTAGAAGGATTATGTATTTAACAATCGCATATAATTGTTAGATCAGGAGAATCCGGGCAATACATAATTGTATTAAAATTTGTACATGGTTGACAAGCTCAAAAAAGGATTCCCAAATATTGATGAATGGTCATGGCTTTAAGTCTCGTAGGATTTATAATTGAAACCCTAAAAAAAATGCTTTGATATACATTCAGAGAAGTAGGGTTTCATGCCTATTTAGGTCTTGCTCTAAATATTCTCTGTAAACTTCTGGTGATAACATTCTTTTAAGGAAATTGGACACACCCTACTTTTTTTTATGAAGTAGACTACTCTTACCAAAAAATAAGATACATGGGAATGTCTCACATTTTGGTTGGCTTGAACATCACAAAAAGGTTGTTCGCCTCAATTTCTACTATCTAAAGGTCTCTGAAGCACCAAAATAGTTGTTTTCTTGGGTGGCCAAAGGAAGACTGTTGGACAGACATCTAAAGATGTCACAGAGATAGAAGATTATAATTTTATTCTGATAAGGAATGAAGAAGTAGTGTCACCAATAAATTGGACTTGTGACAAAGAAGAAGATAGTGAGGATTGTATATAGTTTTTGGAAGAAATTCCAAGTGAGATGGAATATTTGTGGCATGAGCTAAGAATTTTGGAAAATATACTAGCAAAATAGAGAATGAATATTCTGATTGTACAATTGAAATTGGGCAAAGGTGAGGCAGACATGTCTCATGCTAAAGAGGATTCAGTCTTAGAGCTGAAGGAAGTTGAACTGACTACCACGATTAGTCAAGGAGTTGAAGGACAACTATGGAATGTTGTCAATGAAAACGAAGAGACTTATGCTGGAATTAATAAGAAGCAGAGTGGTGAGGTGTTTGAAAAGAATCGGGTAGAAAGTAAATTGTTGAACTATTTTATGGAAGCATATGAGTCCGAGGAAGGTATTGCAGTCATTGATAGAATAATGCCTCAAGTTGTAGTTGAGACAGAGATATGTACTAGTTTACAAAACTATGTTATGTTTGTTAGTATACAAAGAAGTGTAAGTGAATATGTTACTGCGGTCAGAGAATTGGAGAGAAGTTTACTTTTTGAAAGTAAATTTGAAGACAAGGAGTAGCAATTGGATATTGTAGAGGGAGATATCTTCAAGGATATTCAAGAATTTTGGGTGGCAGAAATAGCAATCTTAAGAGAAATAGCAGAAGCTGAAGCAGGAAAAGCTGAAGAAGGTAATCATCAGTTTGAAGATGAATGGACAAAGTGAACTAAGATTTAGTCGCAGAGTAATAAAAGCAAGACTTTTTATCAGCAGAGGATTGAGTTACAAGAGGCCATAAATGAACTATGGGATTTTATGCAAGTACCTAAGAAAATATACAATAGAGCCAGGAAAGTAATCCACTGTAAGTTGAATGGAGAGTGAATAATGATGAAGCTAAAGACAGTGGAGCACTACAGCATAAGGTGTGGAAGCCTGGAAGGTTACAACCAAAGAGAGATGAAGACGGTGAAGCTTATGGACAACAACAAATAAAAGTTTGGGATCCAAGAGTTGAAGGCTAAAGATGCATGAACAGGTGATCATGTCTTCTTTCTACTTTAGGAGTCTGATGCAGGAGCATTGGTTCTCAAGATTAAATTTGAAGTGTCTAGTCAGACCTAAAGGTCTAGACATCAACCCAAGGAGGGGTCATTGTAAAATTTCATGAAAAAAGTGTTTATTTCTTAGCAAAGCATAGATAGGGAATATGCTTAGTTTTTAGGTGTCGGTTAATGATTAATTATGTAAATATATCCCTGAAGAAATGGGATGACTCGAGAGAGTAGTTGATGTTTGTATTTAGTCGTTAAATGAGTCATAAGTTAGAGATAAGGGTAGTTTTATTAAAATAGGAGATGTTCAATTAGTCTAGGAACTAATTATAGGTTTGTAGGAGTGGTTGTGAGAGTTGGATAAGCTCAGATTTGTAACAATCAAATAAAAAAAACCTCGAGTTGAAATAGAAAAAAAAAAAGTAGATCAATGAGAGAGAGGTCCAGAGTGAGCAGAATGAGGTGGCTAATTCAATCTAAATCTGGCCTAATGAGAGGAATGAAATTTACTCTAAGGATATGTACAAAATTATTGATTAATGGAATTCATTATTTTGTTTATTTCCTTTATATGTAAATGATCCAAATCTAAGTGTTGATGGCTGAGTAAGTGGATGTAAATATCTATATTCATTAATTGTAGAGTAAGAGTATTAATTCAACCCAGTGGGGACTCTATGTTGCTTATGGAATAAGTTTTAATTATGTTAAATTAATCCTGTGTGGGTTTGGAAAATTGTGGGAGAAATATGTGTCATGAATAGGAATGGAGCGATCTATTGATTGTGGAAATCATTGAGGAAGATACCATTTGCAATTACGATGCCCCATCAACCATTGAATACGAAGCTACCGGATGATTGCTACACTTTTCTCAGTAATTTAATCCATGCCTTCTGGATTTGGCTACAAGTGTATGGATTCGATATTGTCTGTATCTGTTGAAGCTGGATTCAGTTTGTTGTACTTCAGGCAGTATTTAAATATTCAGGTCTTGTTTAAAGGACTGGAGGATTCTATTGAGAGGAACCATGTTTTTGTTCCTGTAGATGGTGGAATACGTTGAATATGAAGTTTTAGGTGCCACCTCACCTGTTAACGAAGCCCATGTTCTAAATACAACAGTTGAAAATACTTCCGAGATTGAGACTGAGGTTTCCCCTGTTGTTGGTGATCATATCTCCAATGTTGTTAAAGACAAAAGTTTCGTTGAAATTGATATAAATTATTTTGCAGAGTATGAATCAGGAAATTCTCTCAAGTCAGAAACTCTGATTTTGAATGATGTGAATGATACATCTAGAGGAGAGGATTATAAAGAGGCTTGTGACATGGAACTAACCATTGAAAATCATGTTGCGGAAAATTTTGAGAAGTCTGTAGTGGATAATATTTCTTCTTTACGTGATGTTACTGATAACAAGGTGGGTGCCACACAACATGGTACTATAGATAATGATCGTGGTAATGATGTTGAAAGTGGAAACTCTCTCAAACTTGAAAAAAAGGTACCTAATGTTGACCTTAAACATCACTCTAACAATGCTCAAGATGCAGATTTAGATGTCACAATGCCAATCAAGGGCTTTGAACAAGAGGCTTGGAGCAGGACTGAACATACTGATGTGGTAGTTGTTGAAGATCATCACAACAATACAAATACCCTTGAAACTATTGAAGATGGTCATAGTAATTCACTCACAGCCAATAGAGAAAAGAAATTTTCAGAGAGCATAGAGGCTTCGGGAAATGAATTGGATGAAATAAAGCCAATAGATGGTTTGAAGCAAGAGTCCTCTGGAAAAACTGACAATATTGATTTAGCACCTATGGAATACTTCCATGATAATGTTGTAAGCACCACAGAGGAGCAAATTTTGGAAAGCAAGAAAGCATCAGTGGCTAAAAATGTCAATTTTGTTGTTCCAACAAGTACCCATGTTTCTTCAGTTGTTGAAGAATCCATGCTTTCGAGAAAGGAGCCTGGAGAAAGATTAGTGACAGAAATAGTTGAAACGAGGGGACTACATCAGCAAGTTGAAGAAGTAGCTGTGAATTCTCAATCTGATCATTTAGTGATAAAGGCAAAAGCAGAAACAATAGATATGAAAAACTTGTATTTTATGAAAATGTAAAACAAGGCAATGGTGGAAGGAATGATCATCATTGAAGGTATTTGGAGTATGGAAAGCCTAGATCACTAGGTCTGCATCAATAGTAATGAGTTGTTTTTACACCACAATAATTGGGGATGCACTAGGTGAAAGTCGTTATATCTTTCAACATATTATAATTTATAATAAAATAACAAAAATAGAAATAGGATATTACCCTTTGAATTTTCACACATAATACTTATTTTTGTTTTGTTTTAGAAGTTGCACTTTGCTTTCTAATAAACAAAACAACTATTATATGTTTTTGGAATGCATTTTAATATAAAAGTGACCCAACTTACAAAATTGAAAAATTAGATTTTTGCTAATTAATCATAATAATTATGCCCCAAAAAGTCAGCTAAATTGATAGAGTCATAATTAAAACACTTTTTCTATTACTCTTAAATGTCTTTACTATTTTTTTTTTTTTTTAACAATAGTGAACGATAACTCTTTAGACTAATCTAAGGAAATCTAAGGAAGGTAGCATATTCCTGCTACGTGCAAGGAGTATGGCAAGCCTAGAGCACTAGGCCTGCATCAATAATAATGAGTTTTTTTTACACTACTATAATTGGGGATGCCCTAGGTGAAATTCCTTATATCTTTCAACATATTATAAGTTATATCATTCAACATATTATAATTTATAATAAAATAAAAAAAATAGAAATAGGATATTACCCTTAGAATTTTCCCACATAATCCTTATTTTTTTTGTTTTAGAAGTCGGTACTTTGCTTTCTAATAGATAAAATAACTATTATATGTTTTTGGAATGCATTTTAATATAAAAGTGACCGAACTTACAAAACTGAAAAAATTATATTTTTGCTAATTAATCATAATAATTAAAACACCTTTTTTATTACTATTTTTTTTTTAACAATAGTGAATCGGTTAGATTAATCTAAGAATCTTTCAACATATTATAATTTATAATAAAGTAACAAAAATAGAAATAGGATATTACCCTTAGAATTTTCACACATAATCCTTATTTTTTTTGTTTTAGAATTGGGTACTTTGTTTTCTAATAAACAAAATAATTATTATATGTTTTTGGAATGCATTTTAAAATAAAAGTGACCCAACTTACAAAACTGAAAAATTAGATTTTTGCTAATTAATCATAATAATTAAAACACCTTTTTTATTACTATTTTTTTTTAACAATAGTGAATCGGTTAGATTAATCTAACAAAGGTTCCAGGATCAATCTTCTTGGCTGTCTTATAACACCACTAGCATATTCCAGCAACTTGCAAGCCAGAGTATTTAACAAAAGCCGAGACCCCAAACAAATATGGGAGAGCCTACTCCTTGAGTAGAGATCATAGCAAGACAATATATTCAATAAGATTTGAACCTAGGTCTAGTAAATTTCACCCATCAAAACTTACTATTAAACCACATATCACTGTATAAAAAAAGCTTTTACTATTAAAAAGTTGCCAAATCAAATTTGCTATTAAAAAGTTGCCAATTCAATTGTTTGCGACAATCTTGAGATCAAGCTTCGATGAAACTGAGTCCATAGGCAACGAAGCATATATTAAAATGAAACGACCCAAAACAACACAAGTAAATACAACATAAAAGTAACACAATCTATGACAGAGAAAAGACAAAAGACAAAATTCCCCATCTGTCGCATAATACTGAAAGAGCGACCGATGGTGTTCCGCCTAATTCTAAGCTGCTTCTTCATGCAAAGTGTCCCAGGCGGCTGAAGCCTTGTCCATGGCCTCTCCCGACATGACTTCATCTGACCCAGAGTCCTTGATCTTGATATAGTCTGACCCAGAGTCCTTGATTTTGATAGAATCTGGCCCTGACTCCTTGATATAATCTTCGCGATAGTCCTTGATTTTGATATTATCTGGCTCGGAGTCCTTCATATTGAGCACGTCGTCTTTTAATTCAAAGTCTACTGAAATTGGGTTGAGTCCTTCGATCGCAGTCTTTGTCTTTAGTGCTTCTTCCTCTTGCATCGCATATTCCCATTTGTTCTGCACCGCTACTGGTTGCCATTTCCACAGCATTCCTCCCATGATTATCAATAACAACTGCAACATACGCATTCGATTATAAAGTACTACACCTTTTACACCTTTCACACCTTTCATCCTTCGCTTTTCTGTTTACTATCTTTATTGTGTATCCACTTAGTCTCTCAAGAGCATGTAGATTCCCGTGATGAAAATTACATGACCACGCGATAGATATATATATTTTGTAATAGATCCTCCCCCAACTCTGCCATGAGTCTTCGTTCAACTCTGCCATGCAGAGAAAACAAAATTGGAGTGCTTTCATATATAGAATCCCATGCAAAGAGAGAACAACAGTGGCAGCGATTTCTTGGTTCCAATCCTTTCCACTTAGAGAGAGAGAGGGAGAGTGTAACATCACTGAACTGAACTCCAACTCGTTGTTTTCTGGTTGTGTATCTTTGGCAAAGTTGGGTGTTTTTTTTTTCGAAACCCTCACAACTGCAAGACCAAGCCCGAGAATGGTTCAATCGACTCCGACGGTTATTCATTATTTAACCGTTCTAAATTTTAACATGTCTTGAATTCAACGCGCCGTTTGTGAGCATGCATGCTGCCAACGAGCGATATCTTTAATGTTTCATGGACAGTGGATACGGTACAGAACTCAAGGTTAAAATATAGTCCACGACATTTAAAATTACAATACCACTTAACTTTTAATCATATCTGACTAAAATTTACATAAGATTAATATTTATAATGGTTGTAGTATTTTACATATTATAAAATTTATTAAATAGCTTATAATATAACATTATTATGATATATACTATTTTAAATTATATTGAAGAAGAAAATTATATATATAAATAAAAGAAAATAGTTATAAAAAAATTATAATAAATTTTTAGTTACAAATGCATTAACTTCATGTCATTGCTTTGTCACAATAATCCTACCTAGAATTATATATTGATTTTTTCTTAAATCAACATAGATATACATAGATATATTTTAAGTACAGTTTTAACATGAGCAAAACAAATCAAAATTGTTTTTTGCAAAATATTATGTGTTATTTTTCATTATTTAAATTGTATTTTTAAATGCTAAATAGAGTATAGATAGGAAGGAATAATTGTTTTAACCATAAAACTTATTATTTTGTTATATATATATATAGGAAGGAATAATTGTTTTAACCATAAAACTTATTTTTTTGTTATATATATATATATTAACACTTTAGTGAAATCATTTACTGCCCAGTTACTTTTAGTAATTTTCATAATTACAGTGTAAAAAAAAAGAGAAAAGACCCTTTGATAACAAGTTATGTTATTTTGGTTATGTTATTTTGGTAGACTTTAATTAAAAAACTAAGAAATGTGAATTCATAAAAGACCCAAGGAAAGGAAAGGACAATTCAACAACTTGGAGGAGCTCTTCTACAAGATTAACACCTATTTATGGTTGTAATATTCTCAGCTGCAGAAACCACCCTTACAATGTTAAGGCTATGGAGAACCCCACTACTATAAGAACTATCCCCACCGCACCTATGTAGAGATGACAACCCACATTCAAGAAGACTCTACTATTGCCGAAGTGGCGAGAATCATACCAAAAATTAACACATCTTTAGATGATCACCAGGGTGAGTATCAACCAGCAATGGTGGAATTTGAAGGTAAAATTGTTGACCATTGTATCTCTGTTTTGATAAACCCATGAGCAAGCCCGAGTTATCTTAGTCATAAATTAATAGAGTTGAGTCATTTACAAGTTACTAAATTTAGTAGTCCATGGCTAGTGCAACTAACCAAAGGAGGAAAAATATGAATCACTACTAAAGTGGAAGAATGCCCTATAGGGATAGCGAGACAATATATTAAAGTGAACTTAAATGTATTACCCTTGGGATCTTACGATATGTTAATCAAGATGAATTGGCTGGAAATTCATTGGTATTTGGTGAATTAGAGAGACAAAACTATTAGTTTCCTTACTGACGAAGGTGTGAGAGAGGACATTCTGGGCATTAAAAGGAAGATTAAGTTGCGACCCATTACAGCTAACCAATTGAGCAAGTGCATACGGAAGGGCTTCCAAATCTATGTTGTGTAAATTGGCGACAAAAATTCTAAAGAAAGATTAAAAACTTTTGGAATCATACCAGTGACTCAGGAATTGTCTAATGTTTTTCAAGAAGAGATTCTGGGGCTACCTCCAAAAAGAGATATTGATTTTACTATAGAATTAGTGCCAGGTACCACTCCAGTTCCAAAGGCTGCCTATCGAATGAGTATACCAGAGTTAACATAACTAAAAATGCAGTTGCGGAATTATCTGAAAAAGGTACATTCGCCCAAGTGTATGACCTTGTGGAGCCTCGATACTGTTTCTGAGGAAGAAAGATAGCACCTTGAGGTAGTGCATCGATTATCGACAACTGAATAAACTAATTGTTAAAAATAGGTACCTGTTACCAAGGATTGATAAATTATTCAATCAAGTTAGGGGGCCACTGTATTCTCTAAGATTGATTTATGATAAGGATATCACAAAATAATGATAAAGGATGAGGACATCTGTAAAGCAACATTCAAAACTAGTTACGACCATTATAAATATGTTGTTTTACCTTTCGGGCTCACTAATGCCCCCACCTTTTATGAGCTTGATGGATCGAATAGTCCACCTCTATTTAGATAAATTTTTCCTAATATTTATTAATGACATATTGATTTACTCAAAAAATTTAGTGGAACACAAGGAGAAATTAAGGATAGTGTTGTAGACGTTAAGAGAATTTTTATTTATGAAAAATATATTAAATGTGACTTTTATAAGGATTAGATTCAATACCTAAGGCATGTCATTTCGTCAAAAGGCATAATTGTGGACCCTGAGAATATTAACACTATTCTGCAATGGCATGTTCCCAAAAATGTGGATGATATACGGTCATTCATGGGGTTGGTCGGATACTACTGATGATTTATTGAATTCTTCTCCAGAATTTCCTATCCCATTACATATTTACAAAAGAAAGGAAATGGTTTCAAATGGATAGTAGATTTCCAAACCGATTTTGACCTTTTGAACTATCTGCTGACCACAATCCTAGCACTGAAAGTTGTTGATCCTATGAAATAATCTACGGTATACCAAAATGCATGCAAAGAAAGTGTTGGAGGGGTGTTGATGCAAGATGGTAAGGTTATAGAATACGAATCGCATAAGTTAAAGGATTACAAGCAGAGATATTCCACTTTATGACCTGGAACTAACCACGGCAGTCCATGCTCTTAAGGTATGGAAACACTATCTGTTAGGGAAAATATTTCTTCGGATTACTGACCATAGCAATTTGACAAGTTTATTCAAGCAACCAAATTTAAATGCACATCAAACAAGGTAGAATGGATTTTTAAGTGAGTTTGATTTTGATATTAAACACCTTAAAGGCAAAGAAAACAGTGTTGTTGATGCATTAAGTAGAAAATTGCATTGTGTGTATGAAATTTTATATAGCCAAATACATACTAATTTTTCTGAACAAATAAGAGAAGCTGCTTATAGGGACCCAAAATATAAATTCTTATGGAAAGAAGCAGAACAATTGCAAAAATATGGAAAACAAAGCGATTACAACATAAATGATAATAACTTACTTATTTAGAAGTGAAGGGTCTATGTACCCAATCAATTGATGATTAAACAAATGATATTGGATGAATTTCATCATAACCCCTACGCATCCCATCCTGGATACCAGAAATTATTTTATTCTCTTAATAATGGATACTTTTGGCCTAATATGAGGAAATATATCGTTAAGTACTTATCTAGATGTCTAGAATGACAGCAGATTAAGGTTGATCATTAGCACCCGACTGGGTTACTTCATCTATTACCCATTCCTGAATGGAAATGTAACGAGCCTCTGACTACATAATTTTTTTTCTTTTTTTATACATAATTCTAACTTCTTGAACTAGGACCATAATACCTCACTACAATCTCATCAATTCTCTCCATAAAATTATTGCAGGTTTAAGTCCTTCTTATTTTATGTAGGAATACTATTGTTTCCCCAAACCCTATCTAATTTATATACACCTAATTCCATAACCTGGTAATGAATTCTATGCATCGCATCAACCTTATTGAGATTATCAGCATGGGTTAACAGTTGTTATAATGCTGGAATAATTCTCCTTTATCCCAAGTGCCTTTTTCCTTTGACTTAATTATTGAATTTAACAAGGTAAATTTTTGGCGCACGTTCAATCACCTACATACCATTAACATAGTTATTGTGATGTACTGGGCATTGTGTATAACCAATACAATCCATCAAGGTCTCATTTGCATATAAATATATATTCATTTATAATGTTTCCGTTGGGAATCGATTCAAGAAGTTTAGGTGGCTTAGACAATACCCTATCTATGTGGTTCTAGCTCCTCATAATTAAGGTATGTTGTTGCATTGTAAGGTTACATGAAGTCGATATGGTACAAATATCTTTAAACTTTAATATGAATGAACTGAGACACAGAGTTTTCCCTGAGTTATGGCTTCATCCTTTTTGTCTAGATATTTCCTATCCCTCCTCAGTATTTTCTATTGCCATGTTTTGCATAGTTGTCCCTTATTTACGCCTACGTTGTACCATGGTCCTTGTTATACGAGTTGTTTTCCAACTGGTTCTCTGTCACTATAGTACCTGGCTATCACTTGACTCGTCAAGCCTGATGCATTGGACGGTGTATATAAATTGAACCTGATCGGAGGGTGGAAGGTGGTTTAACCCAAACCCTATTTTGTGAAGTTTAAGTTTCACCATTGCGCTCCTTCTCTAAACACTTGTTTTGAAACCCTTATCTCGAATAGGGTTTGCAGTTCCAACCTATCATGACTTTTGGTAGGTGATGGTGTTTGTATTCCCAAGACTCTGTCGCAGGTGACCCATATACGACACAGGGAGCACGATTGTGCCTTTTTATTCCCATGGACACCAAAGTATGTACATCGTTTCTCATGGTGAAGGCCACTAGAATTTTCTCATTAGGAAATTTACAGGTAACCATGTATTCTTTTCCTTTGCTCCAGTTGTTTCCTCCTATAATCACATGTATTATATTTATTTTTTAATCTTACGAAAGTATGTTATCGCATGGCTCAACATCGGGTAGCTTGCGCCTAGCTCCGAATAGGCATTCACCTAAGCCTCACATAGCTAGACAAGGTAACCCTAATGATAACTTAGTAAAGTTTCCCACTCAGCCCATGGTTTTGTTTTTAGAAGGTTCATCTCTTATAACTTTGGTGTTAAACTCTACTACTGTGTGACAATGTTTTTTACTTTCTCAGGTTCGGCAAGTGGAGAATTTAAGCCTTCATTAAGGTATATTTCTGGTGCCAGCCAAACAATCATTTCACCGAACTCTACCAGGTAACTCTACGAGTTTCCTTGTTATCATTTTATTTATAGCTTTCCACTCTTAAAAATTGACAGTCACTAATCCTTGGATTATTTTGTTGTCACAGTGGTTGCAAGGAAACAAGGTATTACTACTGAAATTCTATAGGTAAATAATTTCCCCTCTATTTCTTCTACACACATTGATAAAAACAAATTTCATTCATGTCGAGAATATATTTTTAAGTTCGGTCTTATTTCATGTTCTTAGGTAACTTCCAGATTCTCGCGTTCACTGGCACCGACTTGGATTGAACTCCAACGCAACCGATTTACCCTCGTCCCTACTCTTTAGATTGGACCCATGTTGGGTAGAAATGTCATTACTGAAAAAATATCCAGTGGCTCATTATTGACTGTGGCTATCCAAATTTTAGTCGAATATGTGCGAACAACAAAGCTATCTTTAGGGTCGGTGGCAATTGTCAATAGCCTCATATCCCCTACAGTGGACCGAATTAAGACGACTCTCAACTGTGAAAACGCTTAATTGATATTGGCGCCTCTTATTTATCATTTTCGTGTGGGATGGGGTGTCTGAAATATTATTTCGTCAAAACACTATGCATTTTTCTTGGCATGGCATTTCTTTCACCCACAAAAATAAACAGGATTTTCTTACTGCATATTCATAAATGGAAAGGGAAGTCAAGAGCACACCATAGAAACCCTTTATCTTGTGGAAAATTCCATGAATATATATTGTGGAGACATAGAATGAACTGCAGTATATTGGTTCTTTCAATATGTGTTGGACAATGCTTATTGGACAACGTTGTTGGCGATGGAAGTTTAATATTATGCTATGAACATATAACTCCAGCATGGTACATCGAATGCGATTGTATTCATATTGTTGGACCATATACATCGGCCTTCCTATTATACTACGGCCTCCTTAAATTATTGAGAAGCTATGGTTTGATTGAACACTCCATGTACAAGCTTCATTTGTAGTCACTACCTCCCTAGCTATCCTTGGTGAAAAAAAAAAGTCTAAAATTGGCAAGCAAAGCTCAACTTTTGGGCTAATTAATAAGGAGAAGGAAGTTGTAGTAAGAATTAGTGATAATTTTTTTTTTTGGGTGTGTCAATATAATGGATGTTTCATTTCAACGCATTCTCAACGAAAATCCTATTGATGGAGTGGTTTTATATAATATTTCATGTGAAATATGGACAAAAAATTTTGCAAGCAAGGGAAAACATAGTGAATATAGGTCATATGAGATATCGAAAAATGATTTTAAAGAGTTGTTGGGATGAAACAAATATGTTCATTTAGACCAATCCCTTCTCAAAATATTATGTTTTAGAAGGAACGCAGTTTTCCCTCGATACAATCATTAGTGCTATTTTTATATAATGGAATTGGATGAAAGGGTGAAATTGAAGAGCTCTCTAGTGCAGTTGAAGAATAACTTTGGAATGTGTTTCATTAATGAACTCACATCCATACTATTATTTATTACACTCCCACTATTGCTGAGCTGATGTTGGATGTGGCTTTTTCATTGCCATTGGAAACAAGATGAAGAATGTCCAAGTAGCCACAAATGGCTTATTGTTCTTGAATTAGTTTTGTATATAACCTTCTTCTTCCCTCGTTGAGCCATGTTTTTCAAAGCATTGGTTCAGATAATTGAGCACATATGTGATCACCATTGTGGGATTTTTTCATCTTTTTTATTTATCTGTTATATACTAGTGTTGGAGAAGACAATTTATTTAAAGTTCTCATATCCAAATTAACGTGTTTCCTCTCAATATACTATGTTATCATCTTCAGCATTATGCAAATTGAAATTGTATCACTTATTTGGATGGTATTTTCTTATTGTGTATATACATGCAATTGAAATTATTTACAAATTTTTCTCCCAACAATAATTATATACCATATGGAGCTGTCATTTTTGAAGCGGTATTCATCTTCGAGCAACACTCACTCAAACTGAAGCAACCCCAACAAGCCATATGAAGTGGCATTCATTCAATAACGGAATGAACAATGTTTATGCAAAGCTTAGAGAGCAGTAATAAAATGATTGAAGCTAAACTGAGAATTTTTTCTTCAAGCTACAAGACATTTGAAACCCCTCGCCATTGATGTCAAAGTGGGAGGTAATCATAGGAATAAAGACAATTCTCATAATGAAAGGGGGAGGGAAAATGTGTTGCCATCAATGCCAAAGGGGGAGACTGTTGGAAATATTTCCATTGATGGCAAAGGAGAAGATCTAGATCAACAAAGGTATACAGGAGAAACGACAAAGTCAAAGGATTAGCGAGGCAAAAGTGCAGTGAAGAGGCAACAAAGAAGTAAAGGAGCAATAGATACATTGATGGTTTGGTAGAACATTTATGTTCGCATGTTCATTGAGTTGAATTGTTGTGATGCAAAGGCAAGACTCCAAGGCAAAAAAATTGTTATTTGGTGTTGGCATTAATTTGATGAATTTAATCATTATATGTGACTTAAATTAATATTGGATTGTTTATGTATTTTGTGGTATAATATTCAAGATATGAAGTGTATGGAAACGAATGAGTGGAAGGCAAAGAGTCAAGCCTATTCACTTCATATTCCTTTGTGGGATACAAACAACCATAAAACTATCTTTATAAAATATGTGATTTTGAAAGGCATAAAATGGTTAGAGAGCTGGAGAATGTCTAAGAACTGATTGA
Organism: Pinus albicaulis; assembly: GCA_034641835.2. Classification (NCBI taxonomy): domain Eukaryota; kingdom Viridiplantae; phylum Streptophyta; class Pinopsida; order Pinales; family Pinaceae; genus Pinus; species Pinus albicaulis. Next base: position 232,540,628 of record CM076581.1, on the reverse strand, counting down.
GAAATTATGCACATATGGAGCTGATCTGAAGCAGACTTGAAGGGAGAAGAGGTAGAAGTAAATATGGAGATATGCAGAGTTTATAACCAGGTAAATAAGGATAAATTGGAGGTTTCTGGGTGTATATTTTCAGATGCAAAACTCGAAATATCCACAGTCTTCATTTTTATTCTACGTTTAGAGTCTAAATCAAGACTCATCTTCGGGACAAACCTACTAAGAAGAGAATAGATTAGGGTAAATAAATAGAGGAAAGAAAGAGATGAAAGATCCGACCAGTTCTTAATTTAAAAAATATATATATATTTAATTAATTAGTTATTTATTTTATTTTTTTCAAATTTAATTCTAATTTGAATTATGACACATCTAAAAAATTTATATTATTGTTTATTAAAATTTTATTTGTTATAATGCCCTATTTGTTATTATTATTTTATTAAAATTAAATTTATTATAAAAATATTTTTTTTATTAATACTTAATATTAGTGGTAAATAAGAATTTTGTTTTCATGTTGTGTGAGGGGATTGTGGTCTCCTTTCAAGTTGTGTCTTGATAAAAAGTTTAGTTGGAGCTGGTTGAGGCAGGAGCCTCCTATGGGTGGTAGCCTACAGAAAACACATGGGAGTTGGAGCTTCCTTGCATGTCGTAGCTTGCCGAAAGTTGAGGTAGCAGCCTCTTGTAGGTTGGAGCCTACAGAAAATCAGATGTAATAAGGAGTAGGAGCTTGCCTTTGCATCACAACAATAATAAAATTGAGGTTTTCTCCCTTCTGGGTTTCCAGTATATCTGGTGTCCATGTGCATAATTATTATGTGTTGTTGTGATGTGTTACTATGCTTATTAGTTGTTGTTCACATATTCAGTTTGTTGATCATTATTTATTAAGTTGCTCATGTAATGGTTTTGTTAATGAGTTTAATAAAAGAATTTTAATGTCCATGAATGGACTAAACTGATTCCCCCCCGCTCTCAGTTTAGTCAAGGGTTCATCAGTAATACCACCTACGCGGTCCACTCCAACCATTGACAGATCCGTAACCGAAGAATCATAGTTGGAAGCCACATATAAATTCAAAAAATGACCCTTGCAGCAGGAAAGTTACTAATTTGCAGAGCAACCATCCTAGGGGAAAACCTCGTTTCCAAGGGTGCCACCCTACCCAACAAAAATGACAATGCTTCCTTCGACGACAAGAAAAGAACTAGGCAAGAGCATGAAGCCAAAGCGAAACACAAATGAAGTCCCTGAACACCATTCTTTGCTTTAGAACGACGCCTCCTACGCTGGTCGAGGCACTACTAGATTCAACACGCATACAATTACTCCTCCCTGTATGCCAAGTGAAGTGAGACGGTAGGGGGGCCTACCCTCGACCTGGGTGCCATGTGCACTTTTTCCATCACCCTATCAAAGAAGTTGATATAAATTATTTTACATAAAGCGAAGATTGAAATATTTTATTTGTAGTCATCATTAAAATATTTTTCTCCTATCTTTCAATATCTATGAATTTGATGTTAAAAATATTAGTTTACATGGATATTCAAATAATTTTTTCAATTTACATATTCAAATATGAAGTAAAAGTAAACCATTTTTTATTTTCATTTTTTTATCTCTCTAATATAAAATTATGTTTTGAATTTATTCTTTTGGATCCATCATAACTTAAGATATCCATCACAACTTAAGATTTGAGTATGATTTTCGATCCAACCAGTGTTGCTCATCATCTAAGTGTGGCTCTTCATGACAAAGATGATGAGCCACACTAGTTGACATGAAATGTCAACTCAAATATTAAGTGTGATAGATTAAAAAAAAAGCAATTCAAAACTATCCACATGACCCTAAACTCAAAAATAAAATTATGTTATTAATATGGAATATAAATTTTTATTTGTTATTAACAATGAATTATTATTATTATTATTATTATTTCTTATATAATTACCACATGATATCAATATTATTGTAAATGTCACTTGTAAACTACAAAAAAATTAAATATTTTGGTCATTCTAAGAAGTATAAAGTACTTATGGACGAAATTAGAAATTTTCATTATCAATTGCAAACCTCTTTAAAGTGAAAAACTTGCAAAATTTGAAAATATGTTTGTATCTCAAAGTATATATATATATCACATGTTTTATTACATGAGTGAATTCAGTGCCTTGAAAATATGGAAAAGAGCTAAAGAATCCCGAGAATATTTAAAATATTTTAACCACAAATTTTTTTCAAATCTTTTATATAACACATAATTTTTTAACCTTACATAGTATATACACAATGGTTAGCATTAGTTTTTCTTACTTAATATAGACATTGAAATATTTTATTTATGAATGGTATCATACACATTGATTTTATTATTATTATTATTAATATAGTTTAAATACATGTTAATATTATGTATATGTTAAAATATTCTATTTATAACTTATATTAAATTTGTGAATTAGTATTAATATTTTTAAATGCTACATATTTATTATGTTGATAGGCATGTCTACTTTGGAATAAAGTTTTCATAATGTAAATTTAATTATCAATAATTATTAAATGGATGGTAGGGATTTAACCCCCACAACCTATTCTAAAATATTATTATTAGTGTTGGCAAAGTAAAAGTTGAGATTTATGTACAAAGCAGTTATGTATTTTTTTCCTTTTTAATTAAATTGATTAATTAAAAACTATCATATAAACAAGTGTCATATGAAATGAATGATGGTTTATTGGACATGTGGTATTGATAAGCCATGATTTTAGGTCATGGTATTGTAACAATGTCTATTGGGATGAATCTGTATAATTAAAATTAATTACTTTTTTTAATGTATATATGTTTAACTTATGTATTAATTACTTTTATAATTAATAATAATAATAAATCTATTAATAATATTTTTTTTAATCCTCCTCTTTAATAATAATAATTTAGTTAATTTATTATTATTATTGATGAGTTTAACCATATGGTAGGGGAGCTTAGTTAGTGCCACTCAAATTAGGAATTATGCTTTGGAAAAAATTACATAAAAATTTATATTCTATATTATCAATGCTAAATTATGAGTGGACAATAAGAAAATTGAATCCTATTGTCTTGCTTTGGCAAGAACTAATAAATTGAAATATAAAATGGCTAAATTAATTGCAGTCACATTTAGAACTTGCATATGGTGAGAAGTAAGCACTTATAGTATACACTTTTACAATGTTACTTGTACTAAAACATAAATAATGGTAAGAGTAGCTAAAGATATTTCGATAATTTTTCTAAAAAGCTTAACATAAAAACCACTACACAGATATTTAAAAATCACTCATGAATATTGCAATTTTATTCATAAATTATGTGGCAGTTGTCTACATGGCATTATATTGAGTAAATATTGCAATTAAACCTTCTAAATTTTCATCCAATAAAATATATATATATATTGAAAAATAAAAGTGATTAATAATGTGATGATTAAAAACTTTAGACCGGTTAAATAATAATAAAAACATGCAAAAATAACAGTCGGACTGTTCGTGTACGACCTTTCCAAAGTTGCAAGGTTTTTAAAAATAAAATACTTAAATTTGTGAAAAAAACACAAACAAAAAACGGCGCGTTGTAGTTCAGTTAGCTAAATTTACAAACTGTCTCTCACTGAGTGGATAGGATTTGAACCCAGAAATCGCTGCCAGTTATTTTCTCTCATTGCATGGGATTATATATGAATCCCAATTCCAACTTAGCTTTCTCTGCATGGCAGAGTTCGTATATATATATATATATATATATATATATATATATATGTCGGAATTTTTATTACCTGAATCTACATGCTCTTGAGAGACTGAGTGGATTCGGGATACACAATAAAGATAGTAAACAGAAAAGTGAAGGATGAGAGGCGTACTATTCTATCGACCGCATCTGTTGCAGTTGTTGTTATTGATAATGACGGGAGCAGTGTTGTGGAAATGGCGACCAGTACCGATGAAAAATAAAAAGTGATGAATAATGTGATGATTGAAAACTTTAGACCGGTTAAATAATGAAAAAGATGCAAAAATAACAGCCGGAATCGAATTAACCATTTCAAGAGGTTCGTCGTGTACGACCTTTCCAAAGTTGCGGGGTTTTTAAAAAATAAAATACCTAAATTTGCGAAAGAAACACAAACAAAAAAAGGCGCATTGTAGTTCAGTTCGCTAAATTTACAGACTGTCTCTCACTGAGTGGATAGGATTTGAACCAGGAAATCGCTGCCAGTTATTTTCTCTCTTTGCATGGGATTATATATGAAATCCAATTCCAACTTAGCTTTCTCTGCATGGCAGAGTTCGAGGATATATATATATATATATACATAGCATGGGACTATAGATGAATTCCAATTCCAACTTAGCTTTTTTGGCATGGCAGAGTTCGAGGATACATATATATATATATTGGTCAGGGAATTTTTATTACCTGAATCTACATGCACTCGAGAGACTGGATTCGGGATACACAATAAAGAAAGTAAACAGGAAATTGAAGGATGAGAGATGTACTATTCTATCGAATGCGTCTGTTGCAGTTGTTGTTATTGATAATCACGGGAGCAGTGCTGTGGAAATGGCGACCAGTACCGATGAATTATATGGAAGAGGAAGAAGAGGTAAGGACAGAGACTGGGATCCTGTCGACTCTGGGCGGCCCAGTTGCTGCAGAGTTTGAATTAAAAGAGCGCATGCTCAATATGAAGGAGTCTGGGTCAGATTATATCATTATCAAGAACTGTGGAGGATATTATATCAAAATCAAGGACTTCGGGTCAGTACATTATATCAATATGAAGGACTTTGGGTCAGATGATATCAAGTCAGAATAGAAGTCAGTTGAGAGAAGCGATGGATTAGGCTTCAGCGGCCATGCCGGAGAACCCTTTGCGTGAAGAGGCAGCTAAGAAGAAGGCGGAATACCATCAGTTGCTCTTTCGGGAATTTTGTTGTTTGTCTTCCTGTTCTTTGTAATATATTGTGTTATTTTTATGCTATATTTACTTATATTCTTTTTGGTCGCTTCATATTCACATATTGATGTCTTTTCATATATAGATTGCGTTTTTTAAGTGCCTGATAAGGCAGGAGTATAGCAATCTTGTTTACCATTATTTTTGGTCGCTTCATATTCACATATTGATGTCGTTTCATATACAGATTGTGTTTTTTTTAAGTGCCTGATAAGGCAGGAGTATAGCAGTCTTGTTTACCATTATTAGTTTATTATGGGCATCTTATGTCGATTGTTGATTTTTTTCCCTGATATGGGTGGGGTCCATTATTTGACCCAGGGGAATCAGCTATCAGCTATAGACATTAGATCAAGGATTCATTATTGACTAATATAATGTTTAAATTTGAAAAATAAATATTATTTTTTAATATTAGTTAAAAAATAGTTTTTAAATATTTGATTGGATTATAACTTTAAAGATATTGTAGCTTTTGTGTCATGTGGATAACTGCACTTAAAATTAGAATCTTTGAAATAAATTAAATAGCATATTTACAATTAATTACAACTCATTATAATTAAAACAAATACTTGAATAAAAAAGAATAGAAACAAGATGGATATAACCTACCATCTTTTGAATGTCTTCCTTTCATTGCATCTTCTTTTCATCCTCTATGCCATGGCTTTGATGTATCTGTTTTATTTTGGCATGTATATTAATGATGCAAGGATGCTCAGAAAGATTTGTATTGGCTCTGGTTTTACCACCAGTGATTTTGCTTGCCAGGTACATCGAATGCCTTCTCATGTGGAGGGTTTTTTATTGTATTTGGGAATCTCGTAGTTCTTGCTGTCTTCACAGCCGAGAATGTTATGTTGATCATGTATTGTTATATTTCCTCACCTAATATATACAGCGTTTTTTTTCTTCTTCTGAAAAAAAACAAAAAAAAACAAAAAAACAAAAAAAACCAGCCATCTTTTATGTTACCCTTTAACATGTAGGAGAAAAAGTGTAAATCTGCAAACTCAATAGTGGTTACAACCCACCAAAAAATTATGCAATCTTATCTTTCAGTGAACAATTACTTTTCGACTTCATATATCAATTTGCAGTTTTTCTAAAAACATAATATGTAGCAGGAACTCCCCTATAACACTTATTTAATATTTAATATTGTATTTACCTATATTCACATATTGATGGCTTCATGTTACTTGTAATAATTTGTGATTTCGATTTTCTATTTACCTTCCTTGTAGCTCCATATTGATGAAATTGTTAATATATTTATTTATTTTCATGATAATGTTAGTTGTTATGATTTATTCATATTAAATTTATTCTTTTAAACTTTTAAAAATATAAAAAATATTTATTTTGTGAAATTATATATATATATATATATATATATATATATATATATATATATATATATATATATATATTTATTTATTTATTTATTATATAGTTAGATAATTGTATTTTAGCTCGAAAATAGCATTTATTTTTTAATTTTTTAATTTATAAGTTAAAAATGTTGTCAAATAATTATTTTTCAAAATTAATTAGATATAATTTTATTTTTTTAAATTACAATGCATTAAAAAAATATAATAATTATTTTTTTAAATTGTTTTTAAATTAATTAGATATAGTTTTATTTTTTTAATTTACAATTTTTATATTACAATGAATCAAAAAGTATAATAATTATTATTTTTTAATTGTAACCGGAAAACATGCCACCATTGCTTTGTTTATTAACTTAATAATGAAAAATGGACCATTAACATCATCCATTTACACATTTTAAAAAAATGGTTTTTTATATAAAAAATAATAATAATAATAATAATAATAATAATAGGTAAAATAGTTTGAAGCTTTTCTACAAAACATAGGAGCTACACTACCTATGACTACAACAATCATGTCTCCATTATATGTAACAAAAATGAAAAAAAATTACATGTGATGAAAAATATGTTTGAAACTCCTTCACATTTTCAAAAATAAAATTAAAAATCTATGAATGAACTTTTTATTTTATTTTATTTACTTATACATTTCATTAAAACATAATAAAATTTCTTCTAAAATATTATAATGCTAAACATATTAGCATTATCATCTTTAATCACAAACATATTAACATTATCATCTTTAATCACAAATATATGTTAATAGTTTATATGATAAGAAATTTACTATTTTCTTATATACTTAGTTAATTGCATTTTAAATTGAAAATACTGTATAATAAAATTTCTTCTAAAATATTATATTGCTAAATATATTACCATTATCATTTTTAATCACAAATATATGTCAATAGTTTATATGATAAGAAATTTGCTAATTTATTATATAGTTAATTAATTGCATTTTAAATTGAAAATATTATGTTAAATTTGTGAGTAAAACTTTTTTCAAATAAGTATTCATATATTAATTAGATTATATATGGAATTAATTTATGTTTTTTTTTATTTTTTAGTTTTGTAAGATGGGTAGTTTTTATATCATAATGCTTAAAAAAAAACATGTAATGGGTTTAATATTAAGAGTGCATACTTTAGCATAGTAGTATAATTTTTGTTTATATAAAAAATCTAAAACTTTTAACAAAACTATAACGATAATAAAAGATGCAATAATTTGAAGTTTTGTTAGCAAAATTAGCACCTATATCACTTTTGATTGTAGCAATGTTGTCAACCTTATATGTAATGAAGATGAAAAAAATTACATCTAGTTGGATGACGAATTCACCTTAATTGTGTCATGAACTAGTTCATCCTTCCAAATATGAGAGCTTTATAGTGAGAATCAAAACCTTGTGGATGATTTCTTTCTTTCTTTCTTTCTTTCTTTCTTTCTTCTTCTTCTTCATTTTTCTTTTTGTCTACTTTGCATTTCATCTACACACTATAAAATATTGTATTTGATCTTAGAGAACTCAATATTTTATCCATTATCATCCTTAATTTCCAATATATGTCAATTTTTTTCATATATTTGGACACTTGGGTTCTACTATATCCTATATCAATAACCCCCCAACCTCCTTCAACCTTGACATCTATTATAAACTAACTCTCTAAGATAATTTCTCATTTTTTGTCCTATATCTCTCTTCAAATTTAAGGAGGGGTATATTTCACTTAAATTATAAGTGAATACTTTGTAGATAACTACACTTTAGAGTTGGAAGGTTGATTAGTGATCCTAATCCCACCTAAGCAAGTAGGGAACACAATTCATGACAAGGAAAGAGGTTAGACTCACATGGCCAATAAAGGGAGGATTATAGAAAGTGCATATCACCATAGAACATCTTGGCGAGACTAAGAGAGAAGGATTGGGAGAGAGATTGAGAGCCTAGGAGACCATATAGACAAATATAGAAGGTCAGGAAGGGACCCTTGAAATGGAAAACACACAAAACCCACTCTAACCACAAAATTGTAGAAATCACTAACATGGCTCTCGAGGGAAACATATGCTTCAAAACAAAGTAAGGAAGTAAAATAACACAACAAGAAATAACCATTAAACTAAATTCAAGCCCAATAAAATTATGAAAAAACATCAACACAAAAAATTAGCAGAGGTAAGGAGGCTAATCTAAAAAGGAAAAAGGCACTAGAAATAAACATGTAGACTAGAGTTGAACCAAGAAACTAAAAACAAAATTAATGAAATACGACTCAAAGCCCGCTTCCTCATAATTAAAAGTATAGCTAAATATCCTATTGACACGACATATAGTGCTTTCCAAACAAATTTAGATACTTGTTCATTATGCGAGGCTAGACTTGGAACCTTAGACTATTTAAGACCAAAAGTACACAACTAAATTTCAGGAGGATAATTTTTCTGTCGATTACAAATATTTTTAACCCTATGTGGAAACCAAAATAAATACATTAAACAAAAATGATCTAGAAGCCATGTAGTTTCCTTATCTAGTATGACAAAAAAAATTAAAATTACTATGTTTGCACCCCTTCCCTTGCCACGAAATCACATTCTATACTAGAATCAATTTTGCAAAATTATGATTCAATGATGGGGAGGCTACCAACCTAATGCACTAGACAAATATCAAGGTTTAAAGTTAACATCCCTCTTATGAATGAGACCAAAATAAATGTGTATGAAAAATGGGGTGCGATGCAGCACTACATCTCCTTTTTTTATCAAATCTATTAATTGAAATCTATGACAGTAATCAACTATTATAGGGAGAATGCTCTCAATAGAAAAGGGAAGGCATTGTTTCTTGAGGAGCTCACTAGTTTTCTCATTCCATTGGGAAGCCATGGAAAAATTGTTGAATTTATGACATTCATTCATCATCCTCTCAGCGAGTTTGTTACTTATTCTTCTCACATGATCCATTGCATGGGATGAAAATTTTGATAAGAGAGTTCTAATGATTTTTAATCCATCATCCAATCTCTAGTATAGTTTAAAAATTTATTGGGGAGGGGGGGGGAGGGATCCATGTTGATATTTTTTGAAAATTCCTATGATATTTTGTGAGGATCCTTCAGTGATGAGATTGTTGTAATTATTGTTTATCACTACCTCTAGTCCAAATTCCAAGGAAAAAAATGTCACTGTATTACTTTTAATTTCTATTAAAATTGCAGTATACTTGAGGTATGGCTCCTATGTTATCCATGAGGACACCACCAAAACTAACCTGGCCTAAATTTAACTTCGAGGCACCATAAAATTCAAGTTCTATAAAACCAGGTGTTACATAGTAATTTGTCACCGTCCCTACCATTCCCCGTCCCGCACAATGGAGGACCCATTATGTGACCTGTTAACATTGTCATGCCTTGAAATCACCATCAATGCATTCCTCTGAACATGAGCTTCAATTGCCCTAAAGACATCTCCTTGCAAAAAACCATAAAAACATCTCTTTTTGCATTGGCGCAGGCAGACAGTTCATCACTCGCGCCAATAGGGAAAATCCTGCAAAGAGGCCGCGCCAACTGGCGCTCTGTCCCAGAGTCGCAGTCGCACCAGCCAATTTAAGGAGTGTTTTTTAAATAAATATGGCGGAATTTGTGTTTCAACAAACTCAGAAACCATTTCCTATCTTGAGTTGGGAGGTTTGGCTACAGGAGTTCCATGGAAGGGAAGTGGTTTGCCACCTTTCATGGAACCTTCCTTGATGATAGGGCCAATCCCACAATAATAGGGATCCCAACTCCCTCCTTCCCCATCTATAAAAGCTTGCTCAATTCCATTGCAAGCTAGTCTTGAAGTGCCTAAGCTTTGAATCTCCAAATTCCCAAGAGCCTTTGTGTTGTAAAAGCCCTCTTTCTTCCCTTAAGGCCGACTCAAGTAAGGAGACTATCGTCGAGAGACTCTAGAGAAGCTTGCCCCGCTCACACAGCCGGAGCTTTGGAGCGTGGTGGCTGGGACACTTCAGAGAAGGAGACCGCGGCGTTAGAACATTGGTTAGTACTACTAGATTTGGAAAGTGTTGGACAGCCCTGCGGATTTAATCTTCCCTCTGTTTTTCCTTATATTGACAATAATTATATCTTCTGTTTGATATATAGTTCCATTGGATTTGTATTTATGTTATGTTGTTTCATGTGGGTACATTCTGGGAGTCCAACTGGGGATCGTGATCTGCAGGAAAGGCGAGGAGCAGGAGCAGCTGTCTCTACCTCGAATCTGTTTGGACTCCGGGTAGGCCCTCAAAATTTGGCTTACATGCCAAATTTAGGAACTTGTTGTGGCATTTGGTGGTGTTGAACCCTGGGATAGTAGGGATCGCCTATGTCCGCAGAGGGGATTTACCTCCTCAACAATTTGGCGACTCCGCTGGGGACTCGTCTAGTTTTCACTGTCTCGTTTGGATTGTCTCGTTTTGATTGTTTTATGATTTTCCTTGCTTGGTTAGCCTTCTGGGTTGGGTTCTTTTGTTGTTTTTTGCTTCTTTGTTTGCTTAGTTTACATTGATCTGCTTCTGGAGTAGTTCTTTTTTATTTTTAGCTGAGAAACTCGACTGGCGCGCTTTTTAGCCCGACGGTCACGCCAATTGGCGCACGTTGCTTTTGTATTGCCCGTGCCAATTGCTTGCTGGCGCCAGTTGCAGCCTTACAGTCGCGCCACTCCTGTAGGGTATTTGAGTTTGCTCAGTTTTGGGCTCTCTAGGTCTGGTCAGTGTTTTTCTTCTTGATTTTTTCGACTACCTGAGTGTGTTGGAGTCCTATTTGACTGGGAATTTGCCTTCGTCCTTTGGTTGTTTGCTTTTCTCCATCGATCTCATGTTTTGAGCCCTAGGGCATCTAGTGGCTTTGTGTATCGAGCCCTCCTTGGGAGTTTTGGTGTTTTGTTTATCTAGTCAACTCTCTGATTGCTCCTCCGCATTCTCTTAGTAGTTGCTCACTGTTTTATTGCGATTTTTGGGTGATTGCTCGTTTCTTCATTCAAATTTCTTTTGGTCTTGCTTTGGGCCTAGATCACACGGTCCATTGGAGCCTTTGAGTCTTTTTCTTGGTTTTGAGAGACTTTGGTCGATTTGAGATCTGATTGCTTGTGTTATTGAGTGAAATTTGTTCATTTTACTCTCTCGATATCGTTTCTCAAGTTGCTTCTCTTTTATTTTCAGTTTGTTTAGTGCATCTAGCTATCAAACATTGAAAATTACAAAAAAAAATCTCTTTTGCTTTTGGTTGATTAGTGCAAATTGAAATTTTTCGATTTTACTAGTAATTAGTGATTTGAATGAAAATTTTCGATTTCAATAGTTGCATTAGAGATATCATTGTTTGTCTTCCGAACATTTTGTTTGTATAAAAAACTCTCAACTCTTCTGTAGCTAGTTTTCATCGAACAAAATGATGTACTGTGGCATGTAGCTTTTCATTTAGGAGTTTTTGAGACAACACATTCGTTAGGGCCTGAAAACTGAAACGTAATTGAAGATCAACTTTAAAATCTACTCAATTTACACTAAGGCAGCATTGGAATCTAACGAAACATATTTAGAGGTCTAGGCTAGAGACGTGTTCCGGCGTCTTTAAACCTAGTAGCTGTCATTCGCCTTTTGGCTTTAGACAGCGCTAGTACGGACTTGTGCTCCCCGTACCGTCGCGTATATAAAGGGAGACCCCTTTAGGTTTTCAATCCTTTATCCATAGGAAGCCGAGTTTGTCGCCCAATACCCGTGATACACCGAACACAGCATTCGAGGAGATTGCCTGCACGTACGGAAAGTCCTTGGTTGATTTCTCTTTCATTATTGAAACCAAGGTGTATATTGCAGTTCACGGTTATTTGGTACACCCTTTTTTCCTAGTATTCCTAAGCAGTTATTTGATCTTTTCTGACTCCCTAAACTTGAAAAGATCGTCAAGCGCTTGTCCTTTCATGCTTGTGTCAAATCTGAAAGAGATAGAGTCACCTTTTTATCGTTTCTCGACTCTTAAAACATGAAACGGTAAAGTTTCTTATTTTTCAATGTGGTAAAAATTAATCACCCACGATTACACGCCCTCTTAGATATTGCTTGTTGACCGTTTGATCGTGTGTCTTGACTCTTTTTCAGCCCGTGTGTGTGTTTGTTTTTTCTTCTCTTGTCGTTTGCCATAGTGGCGGAACCTTCGGTTTCGTCTACTGGTAGTCCTTACACGGACGATTCATCAGAGGTTTCCCAATCCTCTGCTGAACCGCAGCAGCCTGTTGTTTCCGATTTTCCTGACGGGGGACCAGTTCTTTCTGAGCAACCCTTTGGGGGACCAGTTGAGTTCGATTGGCCCTTTTCGGACCCTGTGTCTGAATTGAGATTAGGAGCTGATTTCCTTTCTCTTACATCGGGTTCGCCTTTTATTGCTGCTGTATTTCCTCCTAGTCCTCGCCGTCTCTTACGAGATAAAGCGAGATCAGCAGTGGATGGTGAGAAATCCAACGTCAGTGAAGAACCATATCAGCTCTTCCAGATGTTGTTTTGGAGACAAACTCATTTGACATCATCATGACCAGTGTGCAGGGATACAGATCTTTGGGTCAGATCATTTCTTCCGCAGCCTCTATGGGAGTGTCGGCTCCTTCTCCGAGGCCAGCTACTCCTACACCCGGGGTGTCTCCTCAGATGCCCGTTACTTCTGTACCCGTTCGGCCCACTGTTTGTGTGGCCGCCTCTTCCTCATTGTCCGGCACCCTACTGCCGGGTGCACCAACTCCACGAATATAATCTAGGCCATATACGGGCTGTCTGGGAGGAGTATCGGTTATCCCATGCAACGGCCAGGAACCGAGGTTGGACCCCCACATCCTCCCCAAGATCCCAGCATCACTGACACCCTTTCTTACTGGATAATTTACCCGTGTATGCTTTTCCAAGTCATTTTTGTGACACGATATCAATCGTCTGCATCTGGGGCTTACCTCATGCTCAGGTTTACCTCATCACCGAGCTTACTTTCTTCATGACCAACGCTTTCAAGGCCAGCCTTGGACACAACACAGCTTATCTGCAGCCTGAAAGAGCGACCCATCCAAGGCTATCCTATGGGCCAGCAAGGGCCATCGTACGGTCCACAAGGACAGTATTACAGCCCTTCCGGTCAACCTGTCCAGCCTTAGCCGGGTACCAACCGGGACCGGTCTATGGTCCTGGGGGGAAAATCCAGCCTTCTTTACCAATGCAACCGCAGTATCCTATTGTTTCTAACATTGCATATCAGCCGGGACCATCCTATGGTTCTGCTTCAGGTCAAACCGGTTTCCAGCAACCACCTGGCCCTATTCCTCCACCAGGCCAACCGGCTCATCCGGTACAACCCGGTGTTCCGCCTCCAGGCCAACCGGCCCATCCGGTACAACCTGGGGCTCCTTTACAGCCAGGTCCACGTGCGCAACCGGCGCCGCCTATCTATCCGGGTCAACCTGGTCATCCAGGTCAGCCCTCTCATTCGGGTCAACCTGTTCACTCAAGTCAGCGCTCTCAGTCGGGTCAACCTGTTCACTCAGGGCAGCCCGCTCATTCCATCAACCCTGCACAGCAGCCGGTTCACTCAATGCCGCAGCCAAATCAACAGCTGCGCCCTACTTATCAGGCTCTGGTTCCGCTTTTCAGCAGCCTACTCATCCTCAGGGTGGTCATTATCCTCATGGTCAATCTCAACCGAACTATAACCACCCCAGAGGCTCTCAATATTATCCTCCTCCACCCGGTTTTACCTACACTCAGCAGCCAAATCCAAATGTTGCTTACACTGGGCCGACACATAATCAGGGTTCGTACTCTGGTTATCAAGCCCCACACTCTGGTTACCAGCATCCAAATCAGTCTAGTTATACGACCTACGCCCCCTACGGTCAGAATCCTGCGGGACAGAACCCATGGGGGCAAGGATATTCGCAACCATTGTGGAGTATGGGTACCGGACCTCATCCCGGGCCTGGCATGACGGTTAATCCACCATTGCCGTTCATGGCTACCTTGGAGCTACCGGATGTTTCAAAATTGACCAATGATCCAATTTTACATAATCCATATTGGCCTCCGGTTCCCACCAAGATACCAGGTGATTGCCCCAAGTTTGAAGGAAAAGCTGGAGAGGACCCCAGGCACATGTGATGACGTATCATCTTTGGTGTTCATCTAACTCTTGGGTCGACGATTCGATTCGACTACACCTCTTCCATCGTACTTTAACTGGAGCTGCTACTAAGTGGTACATAGAGTTATCCCGTGGCATTTTCCAAGATTTCAATTCTTTAGCCATGGCTTTCCTCACGCATTTTCAGTTACCGGTTCGTTACGAAGCCGGGACGCACCTCCTGACTTCTCTGAAGCAGGATAAAGCCACTCACATCTCTGATCACATTCATGAGTGGCGGCACTGTCGTAGACTGATCAAGTTTCACATACCTGATCAGATACTGACTCACTGGTTCACCACCTCCTTCGTGAATAAAATCGCTCAAGATATTGTGATGGGAGCATGTGTGACGGAGGAACAAGCCATTGCGCATGCCCAATATCTGGATCTTGTGTATTCTCAGTCCGCCACACTTTACGATATCTTTCCTGATGCTCCACGGTCCGGAACCTCTAAGGCTCCACCTACCCCTGCGGTGGATGGTGTCATTGGTTCTGTCTCTCAAAATTCGAAGAAATCTTCGAATGGGAAGCAGAAGTCTAATTCTTCCAACAATGCTCCTGCTAATCCCGCCCCATCCGATTCTGGCAAAACCACGGAGGTGAATGCCGTTCAGGCCAATCCTACGGAGAAATCTTCCAAGGGGAAGAAGAAGGGCAAAGGCAAATCTAAATCTGATGCCCCGAAGCCAGAATCTAAATCTCGCACTAAGGATGGCTCTCAGCGTAAACCGAAGTACCCTTGCCTCATTTGTGAAGGGGACCATTATACTAAGGATTGTCCACGACGATCCGAGTTTAGTCAACTTCTCAAGGGCCCTAAAGGGACTCCGGCAATTCTAAAGAAGCCATTTCCATCTCAGCAGACCCAGATGGTCGAACAACCGTCACCATCTGCACCATTTTGGTCCCAAGTTTTCATGATGAAGAGTGTTGCACCTATCTCTGTCGCTACGCATTCAAAGGATTACAACGAATCGCGGCAGGCACCCGGGAAGGCAATTGCGGATGGACCGCCTCCCCTACCTGCCTCCGGTTCATTGGAAATCGAGAAGCCTACTCCTGAACCCGTTGTGAAACCACCTTCTAAAGGTGTCCTTCGAAGATCTTCTTATAATCCGAATGCCCGTGCCGCTCAACATTACAACATTGTTGAGGATTTGGCACAGGCGCCATCCGCTATGTCTGCGCTAGAAGTTCTTCAAAGTTGTCCTTCGCAATGAAAGGCTTTACTGTCTGCGATCGGGGGCATTGATTCTTCCGACTCAAGTCTTCTCACCTTCGATTTAGAGAATTTCACTCCCCGGCTTCCACATCAAATCGCTCTTGTCATTCAAGTCGGGATTAACGGTCTTAACATTCATAGGGCCGTCGTGGATGAAGGTGCCTCTACCTGCGTTATGTCCTCTGCTTGCTGGAAGGCCATCGGCTCTCCAGCCCTTTCGTCAACTCCCAATGCCCTAGAGGCATTTGATGGTCAGGAATCCAAACCCCTGGGTGTTCTCGAGAGTCTAGCGATCACATTACAGGGGAAGACTGTCAACGTGGAAGTAGAAGTGGTTGACGCTAAACTCAACTACAATATACTCCTTGGCCGCAGCTGGACTCATGCCATGCTCTGCGTGCCATCCACCGTTTTTCGATTCCTTAAGTTCCCTCACGAGGGAAAAATTGTCACGGTGGATCAGTTGTCATTTTTCACCTCTACCTCTGAGAACAACGTGCCATACGTGGATCAAATCCTGAATCCCCCGGACAGTGTAGGACCTGGTCTCTTCAAAGACCCAGTCCTCATGGGTATTTTTCCCGCACCACCACCGCACACCGCTCAAGTTAACATGATTTCCAGGTCCGATGACCCCTGGCTTATTCCTACGCCTGAGCAGGTGTTTGAGTTCGGAGAATCAATGCCTTTGACTCCAGTAGAGATCAACTACTATGAAATTGTTGCCGCATCTGATCCTCCACCTCCTCAGCATGCTCCGTTGAGCATGGCTCTCGACGTCTACTCTCAATCCCCCTGGCTCGGTCAGGCCGATTCACCTGATCCTCTCAAAGAGACTTTTCCTTCTGATGAGGCCATCATTGAAACTATGTCTCTTGAGGAGATGCCTTGGGGCGATGGACATCATCGTTCCTCTTTTATGCCTAGCTTGGGGGCAATGACTGACTGTCTGGAGCGTTATGCTACTCAGGTTCCTACCCCTCCTCTTCAAACTCCCATTTTGACGCACGAGGTCTTTTCGGAGGGTAACCTGAGTAACATTACTCAAACCATCCCGATCAACATCTCCGTTAAACCGGGGATCGTTGAGAATATTCACGTGGGAGTGACTTGTTCTCCCGATGAGATTCAAGTCTATACCAATCTGTTTAAAGAATTCAGAGATGTGTTTTCCTGGTCCTACGAGGAAATGCCGGGGATTGATCCTAGTATCGTAGTGCATGAGATTCCAACCTACCCTGGTGCGAAGCCCGTGCGCCAACGCTTACGCCCCATGCATCCTCGGAAAGCCGCCGCAATTAAGGCAGAAGATGAAAAACTTCTGAACACGGGCTTTATTTATCCTATCCCCCTCACAGAATGGGTGTCTAACATTGTCCCTGTCGATAAAAAGTAGGGTACGATTAGAGTCTGTGTTGATTATCGCGACATCAATCGCGCCTGTCCAAAGGATAATTATCCCACTCCGTTCATAGACAAGATCATCGACGAATGTGCCGGAAGTGAGATTTACTCCTTGATGGACGGTTTCTCAGGATATAATCAGATCAATATTGCACCTGAGGATCAGCACAAGACCACATTCATCTGTCCGTGGGGTACTTTCGCGTATAAAAAACTCCCATTCGGCTTAAAGAACGTTGGCGCTACTTTTCAGCGTGCGATGTCTTACGCTTTTCATGACATTCGCCATATCGTTCAGCCGTATCTAAACGACTTGCCAGCTCATTCAGCTAAGCGAGAGGACCATCCTGAACATCTCCGCCAGATCTTTCTTCGTTGCAGGTGCTACAATATTAGGCTCAATCCTCGTAAGTGCGTCTTCGGCGTGGATTATGGCCGTCTTTTGGGATTCATAGTCTCGAAAGACGGGATTCGCCTTGACCCTTTAAAGGTTGAGGCCATCATTAACCTCCCATCACCCTCTTCATTATATCAGCTGCAGAGTCTGCAGGTAAAAGCGAACTTTCCTCGGCGCTTTATCCCGAATTATGCCGAGGTGGCCAAAGGATTCACTCGTTTATTAAAGCAGAACGTTCCCTTCCATTGGGACGAAATCGCTCAGCAATCCTTTGAGAAGCTGAAGACGTTGCTTGTCAACGCTCCGTTGCTTCGTCCTCCAGACTACCACCGCGACTCCACTTTATATCTCGCCGCCGCAATTAGCACCATAGCCATGGTCTTGGTGCAGGATGACGATGACGGTAATGAACATGTTGTTTATTATCTGTCACGGAACCTTCTCGATCCAGAAACGCGTTATGCTCATGTCGAGAAGTTGGCGTTAGCCGCAGTACATGCTGTGCAGCGCTTTCGCCATTACATCCTTTTGCGTACGATAACAGTGGTTTCAGACTGCAACCCTATGACGTATATTCTCTCTAGACAATTACTGGGGGGCAAGTACTCCAAATGGATTGTGATCCTGCAGGAGTTTGACTTAGAGTTCACTACCGCTAAGTCAACTAAATCACTGGTCTTCGCGGATTTGATATGTTCTCTCCCTACAGACTCTGCTCCCTCACACTCTGAAGACCATATACCGGACGAAACGATTTTCCTCATCAGTACTCGTGACCCTTGGTACGGTGACATAATAGTGTATCTTCAGACCTTGACATTTTGGTCTGAGTTGGATAAAGCTGCCCGCCGTCGGATTCGGCACCAGTCCCATCCCTACCATATAGTAGGAGATACCTTGTACCGCATTGGAGTAGATTCGGTGCTCCGGCGATGCCTAACCTTGGAAGAGGCTGAAAAGGTCCTAAATGACTGCCACAGGGGCGCCTGTGGTGGACATATGTCCGGGTATGCTACTGCCCAGAAGATTCTGCGAGCAGGTTATTTCTGGCCTTCCATATTCAAAGACTGTATCACTGCAGTCCGTAAATGTCATCCATGCCAGATATTTCAGCGCAAGATGCGCGCGCCGCCTTTACCATTGCATCCCGTTATTACCGTCAGCCCTTTTGCGAAATGGGGCATGGATTTTATGACGTGTAACCCTCACTCGGCCGGGGGGCATGCGTATATCATTGTCGCCGTCGACTACTTCACCAAGTGGGCCGAGGCGATGCCTACACTAGCTGCTGACGGGAAAACGACTGCTCAATTTATATTCAACCACGTTATTGCACGATTCGGGGTTCCTCAAGCCATCGTCACTGATCACGGTACTCATTTCCGAGATTATATGATGGCGGAGCTAACTTCAAAGTTGGGCTTGCGTCACGACAGCTCGACACCATATTACCCCCAAGCGAATGGTCAGGTTGAAGCAGTGGACAAGGTTTTAGTCACTATGCTTCAGCGAACAGTTGGTATTCACAAATCCAATTGGCATCTCCAATTTTTCTCAGCTCTCTGGGCATACCGAACATCTGCAAAGAGTGCAACTGGGTTCACACCATTTCAATTGGTGTATGGTCTGGAAGCAACTCTTCCGGTTGAATGCGAGATTCCTTCGTTGAAATTAGCTGTGGAACTTTTACCTAATACTTCTGCTGAGGAAGAACGTCTTCTGTATCTGGAATGGTTAGATGAAACCCGTCGTCTGGCTGCTTTGGTTATTGAAGCACAAAAGAAGAGGGTCAAAACTCATTTTGATCAATCTGTTTCTCCTCGTTCCTTTATCGAAGGAGACCTCGTCCTCCTGTACGATCAAGCACATGACAAGCTTGGAGCCGGTAAGTTCCAGCCTATGTGGCATGGGCCCTATATATTAAAACGCGTTTTGAAAAATGGGGCCTACGAGCTTATAGATTATGAAGGAGTTCCACTGGCGCAGCCCAGAAATGGGTTGTACCTCAAAAAGTACTATGCCTGAAGTGATTTCTTGGTGTGGTGTGTGTACATAGGTGTGTGATTTTCATTTGTGTGCATATATAGTGTGGTGTGCTTTGTAAACATCTTTCTGCTGATCGGGTCTTCCTGGTTGTGCAGATGTCTATTCATCCATTTGTTGGTTTCGCGGATGGTGCCTCCCGCAGTACCAGGAATCTGTCTTCAGCAGCCTGGGTAATCTATGATCCTACTGGTGAGCTGGTCAACCTGCAAGGAGTATGTCTAGGACGTGCTACGAACAATATCGCGGAATATAGTGTTGTGTTAGAATTATTAACCGAGGCAGTAAACCTTCGTATCCGTGAATTGCTTGTGTATCTAGATTCGCAACTTGTAGTGTTACAGCTGAACGGACACTATTCGGTAAGAAACCCGTCCATTTTACGTCTGTATCTACGTATTCGATTACTGGAAAGGAATTTTGACTACATTACATATCATCATATACCCAGGCATTTGAATACATTAACAGATGCAGTAGCAAATTTGGTATTAGACAGACTTTGCGCAATTTATAAATCATCATCACATGTAAAGAAAGATCCATCCAGAAATAGATATGCATATATATAGATATCGAAATGTTTACATAGAGTGTGTCACATAAAGTCAAAATATACATAATCGTCTTAAGTACATCCGGAGACGATACGTCTCTCAAAAAATAGGTGTGGTATAATCCCTAAGAGCTAATCCGCATGGTGCTCATGATAGCATGTAACTGCACGCACTAAGCGTCTCAGGATTCGGTGGATCTGACTTGGAACTCCCACCGTATGACACTGGTACGCCATCGGTACGTCCGCCAGCCGAGCATAGTCCGGGATCCCTCGGGAAATGCCCTCGAGATTCTGGATCAATTCCTCTCCTCCTGTGCCCTCTCCCTCAGGATCAGGGGCGAGATGAGTCCTCCGTGAGATTGGAGACATCCCAGCTGGTCTCTCAGGTCCCACATCTGCATACATATATAAAATGTGTTAGGACGAATGTGTATTAACAAAAAAACATAAAACATAAAAAATCAAAAACA
This sequence comes from Pinus albicaulis, assembly GCA_034641835.2. Lineage (NCBI taxonomy): Eukaryota > Viridiplantae > Streptophyta > Pinopsida > Pinales > Pinaceae > Pinus > Pinus albicaulis. Next base: position 232,519,868 of record CM076581.1, on the reverse strand, counting down.
TGAGGTCTTACCCAACTCCTCGTCCCAGTCATCTCCTTCTGGCAGTGGGAGATCTGGGTCTCCGGTGAAGTCAGTTCCTGCATATGGCCAGTCCTCCACTACAATCAACTGGCGCCGTAACCACCTAAAAAACTCCGGCCTCCAGGACATTTGTTGGCCGCCTCCAGCTCTGGGCATTAGTGCTGCCCAGCGAGCCGTTCTTGGCTCTCGTGGAATCGGCTCTGCTACTATGGCCCCTTGGCCCTGGAAGATTGGTAAGCGTTCCAGAATGAACGATACCAGGATGGAACCATAGCCAAACTGTTTCAATTTAGCTTGCTTGCATTTTGTGAGCTGTCTCTTCATGTTTATTGTTACTGTTGTAGCCCAGTCAAACAATAAGGGACTCATGCATTCTGAGGCCAGCAAGAGTTGGGCCTTTGTGGCCTCGTGCGGTGCCTGTGATCCTGCAGCCCGCGTGATGGTATGTAGGACAACTCTCAATGTCAGGTCGGGGATGGTGTGGATATCCACCTTTTTTCTCCCTGATCCCATTTGTGCTCTTTGGCACACTCGTGCCATCACTTCTTCCATATTCTCGCCAGATGGTCTGCTGCCAGTCAGGATGGGTACCGGACCTCTGCGAGACAGTCCAGTTATGAAATACACATCGGAGACCTCCAGTTCCAATACCTGGTCTCGCAACTTGAACACTTGTTCCTGTTCGTCCCAAATACTGATCAGATACTGGAGGAGCTCGGGTTGAGCTCATAAACAAGGTGTAAGGAAGAACTTCTTTAGCCCACAGTTTCTGAGGGCATTCATACAAGCCTCACTTTCTATGGCCTGTTCATCCTCTTCTCCATGCTCTCTTTCTTTCCACTCAATCACCATTTTGCTTGATTTCTTGCATCCACATGGTCATAAACCCTTGGTTAGATCTCTGGTAGGCTTCAAATTTCATTCAATTTGGTTAAAATCTCGAATTTTTAGGCGGAAATTTAGGTTCGGCTGTTGGCGCGGCTGTTTTGTGAACATTCGCGCCACGTGGCGCGAGGCCTTTACGTGGAAAAGCCCATTGGCGCAGGTCCGTGCCCGATACCCGCGCCAATGAGCGCAGCCCTAAAAATTCAAAGAGTGGCCACAGAGGGCTGATACATGAGGGAAAACTATTAAAAAATGGATTGAAATGAAGTATAGAGAAGCGCCTCTTACCTGTAGCAGATGAGAATCTGAATGGTCAACCGGATCTGTCGCAATCGCCGTCAGAAGTTTGCACTCCAAAATGGACCACTGCTGCTTTTTACCAAGGTAAATAGTAAATGTAATTTTGTTTTTACCATTTTGGCATATTTATAACTTTTTCGACATTGGATAGGTTTTAAAAGTTATTTTTATCAAATATTTTAATATGTTATGTCGAAAATGGGTTTTACGCTTGCTTGGTATGTGCAGCAGTAGGTTTTTTGCGACTTTAACGGTGGAAACAAGTTGTATTTTATACTTTTTCGGACTCGATAAATACACGAAAAAGTCACTTTGGAGTCATCTTTCAGCTCTTTTCTGACTCTCTAAACATGAAAATATACCGAGGCCCTTGTCGTTTCGATCTCGTTAAAATGGACACGAATTGACATCTACCCTGTATACGTTTAACCCTTTTTCGGGCTAGGATAGATTGACTACGAAAAAGGAATACCCTAGCCTATCGCGACTAGGAGGTTTTCTCGGATATTGTTTTCTACCTTTTCGGATCTGAGAAACTATTTACAAAAAGGGACCTTTGGAGTTTACTTTTCTGCTATCTTTTCAAACTCTCTAAACATGAAAAGACGCCGAGTTCTTCCTTTGTCAGACTCGTTAAACCCTGATGACATCGGATCCAGTCGAAATGACGTTCTCCGAGTTCCTCCTTCCTAGGACTCGTTAAATGCACTAGGATGGATTCGCCCGAAGGGTGGACTTATATTACAAGCATATGCTATCCCCTTCAAGCTTGTTATCAAAAATAATTGGGGTACTCGCCAGAAATGGTGGGGGAAAATGGAACCATCATCATTGTCGTGTCGGCAGTATGTCGCTCTTGAACATGGCACTTGTCTGCATTCGTGTCGGGTTGGGGACATCTCATCTCATTTTTCACTTGCTTCCGTGGGTTTGGGTAATCCTTTTTGACCTCTCCTCTGCTCATTTCCTTGTCACCATGACCTCTGATCCGTTGATGTAAAATATGCTGCCAAAACCACTATTTTGTGCCGTTATGTGTTCAAGAGAAGTTGGCCTCTGTGAATATCAACCTTCCTCTGATTCTCATACGATCTTGATTCACAACAAAACATCATGTTCCTCTGTCTCGTGTCGATGATGTGGGAAACATTATGGCCCACCTTCGATCAAGGTCACTTCCTGTCGACTTCAGCTCATTATCCAGGAAGCTGATCTAGAGACTCCTTTATGGTACCTTGGAGCATGCATGCCTCAATGGCAGGTTCGTCGCATTCGACGTGAGGTTTTCATCATTGGCCTCCGATCGAGTGATTCTGCGGGTGTTCGACGCCAACTCATTGATTCACACGCCGTAGATTGTACCTGTAGTACCTTGAGGGCCATTGTCATTATTGGTGGTCCCTCTCGCGTCTGTTAACAACTTTCATCATTGGCTGGTAATCAGACGATGTTCTTGCATGTTCGACTTCAGCTCACATATTCGCATGCTTGAACTTGTACTTTGTTTGGGTCGAGATGGAGCGCAAGACCCTGGATTGTGTCTGTTGTAATCCAGGTTGTGATTGTGGATTATTATCATTATGTACATGACTCACTGATTGGATGGCTGCGACCATACCTGAGTCTATTTATTTGATCCTTGCTGGATGGCTGCGCCCATACCCTGGATCCGGATTATAGTGTACTCTGTTTTGGATGGCTGCGCCCATACCACATATACATCATGTACTTGAGATATCAGTTGTATTTTTCTGCACAGGTTTTCCGACGGCGGGGCTTCAGTTGAACATGTTCTCGTAAAGCATTTCACCCCTCTCTCTCTCTCGGGCCTCATACTTTAGGGGGCATCTGTTACACATTAATTTGTCACCGTCCCTACCATTCCCCGTCCCGCACAATGGAGAACCCATTTTGTGACCTGTGAACATTGTCATGCCTTGAAATCATCATCAATGCATTCCTCTAAGCATGAGCTTCAATTGCCCTAAAGACATCTCCTTGCAAAAAATCATGAAAACATCTCCTTTTGCATTGGCGCGGGCAGAAAGTTCATCACTCGCGCCAATAGGGAAAATCCTACAAAGAGGTCACGCCAACCGGCGCTCTGTCCCAAAGCAGTAATCACGCCAGCCAATTTAAGGAGTGTTTTTTAAATAAAGATGGCGGAAGTTGTGTTTCAACAAACTCAGAAACCATTGCCTATCTTGAGTTGGGAGGTTTGGCTGCGGGAGTTCCATGGAAAGGAAGTGGTTTGCCACCTCCCATGGAACCTTCCTTGTTGATAGGGCCAATCCCACAATAATAGGGATCCCAACTCCCTCCTTCCCCATCTATAAAAGCCTGCTCAATTCCATTGCAAGCTAGTCTTGAAGTATAAACTTTGGATACTCCAAATTCCCAGAGCCTTTGTCTTGTAAGGCCCTCTCTTTTAACACATAGGCCGACTCAAGTAAGGAGACTATCGTGGGGGCTCTCTAGAGAGGCTTGCCACCTCCCTTTTGGTGAGCTTTGTGACGTGAGCAGTAGGGGTTATAGAGGAGACCATGACATCAGAACATTGGTATCTGAAGTCTTCCGTTGTTTATTAATACAATAGATGACTCTTTGGTTACAGTTCCACTGTACTATGGCTTTGCTCCTGTTATCACTGTTATCAATAGGATTATATGATTGTGACTCATATGATTGCGTCAATATGGATTTTATAGCATGTTTAAGTTGTGCAGGTGTCCATTCGAGGAGATCGTGGGGGATGCGTGATGCTGCGGTGAGGCGAAGCGGCTGTCTCTCTGGTCGCCTGGACTCCAGGTAGGCCTCCATCGTTGGCTTATTTATTCGCAATTAGGAACTTGCGCTGTAGCATTTGATGATTGTTGTTAGACCCCTGCTGGGCTAGTAGGGATCGCCTCTGTCCGCAGAGGGGATTTACCTCCTCAACACCAGGAGGAAGGGCCTCCAATTTATCTACACTCGAGCATCTAAATTATTGAGTACTAACCAATGAGATTTAGGAAGAAGAGGAGATACTTAGTGACTTAAGAATGTTAGCTTCTTGGCCATTGCAAACCCAACCTTGAGAAAACCAATTGTATGCAAGGATTAGTTCTTTTCATCTATTTTCTATCATTTCCCACATAAATTCTTTTGAGGCTGAGATGTTTTTAAATATTTGTTATTTCTATTTTTCAAAATATCCTAAAGGATAAATCTAGGTAGTAGTTGTGAGGCTCTATTGATGACACAAATTCAGTAAAATTTGAGCTTATCCAATTTAAAATCATAGGATTTATATTGTTTTTATATCTATATGATTCCCTAAATATATAGAAGATATTACAATTCTGATAGATATTTTTTGTGGCATTCATAAGAATGGGAAGGAGGTATAGTCCTTAACTTCCATATCCCCACCATATATGATTACCAACAGTCTACATAACATAATGCTCTTGCTATATTTTTACATGTCTAACTCTCCCCACTTTCATGTTTTCTCTAGCGAGCTTGTCATGCCCCCTTCTCCCCCTTTTCTCGTAGATTTTTTGATCTCTAATCCTTGGTTGGTGCATCATAGCTCTCCTAACTTAGACCTACTTTACTTCGATCCACCTGTCAACTCATCTTCTAAATTCTTGTGTAATCTTCTCATCCGAGAGATGTTTAGTGGCTGAAATCACAACCCTTTATCTCTCCTCCACCTATCAACAACCCACTAAAACAAAATCACAAGGAAATATTGAATATCCCTCCTTGGTACTTGGTAAGGATGTGCAACTGAATGAAATGCATATAATCGATAAGGTGAAACTAGTTGGTTGTTTCACTAACAAACCAATGTTAATGAAAGTTCTCAAGAAGTGGAAAAAAAAAAAATTAGCATTCTCTTGGTTATACCCCAAAATGGATGATATTTTCTAAACACTAGATGAGATGGTTTGTTGAGATTCAACAAGATGGTGATCCTAGTGAAAATTAATCATCTACACTAGGTGGGGCCCACAGGCTATTTTTAGGTGTATGTCTATTTTTAGAATAACGAGAAAATTCTATTTATAGAGGGAGTCTATTTATAGATGGTTGAGAAAATTATATTTATAGACAAGGTTCTATTTTTAGATGCATGGGTGAAGTCCATTTATAAATCGCATGTCTAAAAATAGAATGCATGTCGATTATTATTATCTCTTAATAATAATTAGACAATAAATAATAATCTATTCTCTTAAAGCACTTGATTCCAGTTAACCGATGTGGAAAATAAGTTGACTGAAGGAATTACGAGTTCTAAGGTTGGTTGGTGGGACATGCAAGTGGACTTCGTTGTAACTGAGTGATACAAAGTTGTAACAGAGTTGGATGTGTAGTTATGTGAGTTGTAAAGTAGTTTAACTGGGTTAAAGTGAGTTAAGCTTCGGTTGGTATAGTTGCTGATTTGTAGCTAAAGATACATAATTAGAGGAGATCAGTGAATTAAATATTAAATTAGTTTAAAGCGGGTGATCTCACATGCAACTGAAGATTTATTATTGTTAACTACATGCATGAGATCTGAGTGGGGCTCAAGTTGAAGATAGGTGAAAGAGACGATTTGACTATTAGTTTGACATTAGTGGGTGCACGCAACCAAACACACATTAGAATTCCAGCCAGGAAGTTATAGTCAAGAAATTAAGACAAGATCAAATTCATTCAGGTTGTGATAGGCGGGGGATTGTCTTGATGGAAGTGAAACATGAAGCGTTAGAGTTGTGCAGGTATATGTTGCCATATTGCCAATTTTTGTATGACCATGTGAGACGATTGTATATTGTACTAAGAGCTCTTGGATTAGAGTTTTGTATGAGATTGTTTCATGATCCATGATATATACATAATATATGATAGTGGGGTTTTTAGCTTTATGCTTTCCCAGTAAAAACATCTGTGTTATGTGTGATTAATCTTTCTTCATGTGTTTGCAATTGGCAATTAAATTTCTGCAAAGATTTTACTAGAATGATTTTGTATTTAATAGTGGCATATAATTGTTAGATCGAGAGAACCTAGGCACTACATAATTGTATTAAAATTTCTACATGGTTGACAAGCTCAGAAAAGGATTCCCAAATATTGATGAATGGTCATGGCTTTAGGTCTCTTAGGATTTATAATTGAAACCCTAAAAAATATACTTTCATTTACATTCATAGAAGTAGGGTTTCATGCCTATTTAGGTCTGGCTCTAAATATTCTCTCTAATCTTCTGGTGATAACATGCTTTTAAGGAAATTGGACACACCCTACTTTTTTTTATGATGTAGACTAATCTTACCAACAAATGAGATACATGGGAATGTCTCACATTCTGGTTGGCTTGAACATCACAAAAAGGTCATTGGCCTCAATTTCTACTATCTGAAGGTCTCTGAAGCACCAAAATATTTGGTTTTCTTGGGTGGCCTAAGGAATACTATTGGACAGACATCTAAAGATGTCACAAAGATAGAAGATCATAATTTTATTCTGATGAAGAATGAAGAAGTAGTGTCACCAGGAAATTGGACTTGTGACAAAGAAGAAGATAGTGAGGATTGTATAGAGTTTTTGGAAGAAATTCCAAGTGAGATGGCAGATTTGTGGCATAAGCTAAGTCTTTTGGAAAATATACTAGCAAACCAGAGAATGAATATTCTGATTGTACAATTGAAATTGGGCAAAGGTGAGGCAGACATGTCTCATGCTAAAGAGGATTCAGTCTTAGAACTGAAGGAAGTTGAACTGACTACCACGATTAGTCAAGGAGTTTAAGGACAACTATGGAATGTTGTCAATGAAAAGGAAGAGAGTTATTCTAGAATTAATAAGCAGCATAGTGGTGAGGTGTTTGAAAAGAATCGGGTAGAAAGTAAATTGTTGAACTGTTTGATGGAAGCATCTGAGTCCGAGGAAGGTATTGTAGTCATTGATAGAACAATGCCTCAAGTTGTAGTTGAGACAGAGATATGTACTAGTTTACAAAACTATGTTATGTTTGTTAGTATACAGAGAAGTTTAAGTGAATATGTTACTGTGGTCAGAGAATTGGAGAGCAGTTTACTTTTTGAAAGTAAATTTGAAGACAAGGAGCAACAATTGGATATTGCAGAGGGAGATATCTTCAAGGATATTCAGGAAGTTTGGGTGGCATAAATACCAATATATAAAGCAATCTTAAGAGCAATAGCAGAAGCTGGAGCAGGAAAAGCTGAAGAAGGTAATCATCGGTTTGAAGATGAATAGACAAAGTGCACTAAGATGCAGTGGTAGAGTAATAAAAGCAAGATTTGTTATCAGCAGAGGATTGAGTTACAAGAGGCCATAGATGAACTATGGGATTTTATGCAAGTACCTAAGAAAATCTATAGCAGAACTAAGCAAGTAATCCACTGTGAAGTTGAATGGAGAGTGAAGAATTATGAAAGTAAATACAGTGGAGCACTACAGCATAAGGTGTGGAAGCCTGGAAGGTTACATCCAAAGAGAGATGAAGACAGTGAAGCTTATGGACAACAACAAATAAAATTTTAGGATCCAGGAGTTGAAGGCTAAAGATGCATGATTAGGTGATCATGTCTTCTTTCTACTTTGGGAGTCTACTGCAGGAGTGTTGGTTCTCAAGATTAAATTTAAAGTGTCTAGTAAGACCTAAAGGTCTAGACATCGGCCCAAGGAGGGGTCATTGTAAAATTTCATGAAAAAAGTGTTTATTTCTTAGCAAAGCATAGATAGGGAATATGCTTAGTTTTTATGTGTTAGTTACTGATTAATTATGTAAATATATCCCTGAAGAAATGGGATGAATCGAGAGAGTAGTTGATGTTTGTAGTTAGTAGTTGAATGAGTCATAAGTTAGAGATAAGGGTAGTTTTATTAAAATAGGAGTTGTTCCATTAGTCTAGGAACTAATTACAGGTTTGTAGGAGTGGTTGTGAGAGATGGATAAGCTTAGAATTGTAACAATCAAATTAAAAAAACCTCGAGTGGCAATAGAAAAAAAAAGGGTAGATCAATGAGAGAGAGGTCTAGAGTGAGCAGAATGAGGTGGCCAATTCAATCTAAATCTGGCCAAAGGAGAGGAACAAAATTTCAATTAAGGATAATGTACAGAATTATTGATTAATGGAATTCATTATTTTGCTTATTTCCTTTATATGGAAATGATCCAAATCTAAGTGTTGATGGCTGAGTAAGTGGATATAATCTATATATTCGTTAATTGTAGAGTAAGAGTATTAATTCAACCCAGTGGGGACTCTGTGTTGCTTATGGAATAAGTTTTAATTATGTTGAATTAATCCTGTGTGGGTTTGGAAAATTGTGGGATAAATACCTGTCAGGAATAGGAATGGAGTGATCTATTGATTATGGAAATCATTGAGGAAGATACCATTTACAATTACGATACCCCATCAACCATTGAATGCGAAGCTACCGGATGATCGCTACACTTTTCTCAGTAATTTAATCCACGCCTTATGGGTTTGGCTACAAGTGTATGGGTTCGATATTATCTGTATCTGTTGAAGCAGGATTCAGTTCATTGTACTTCAGGCAGTATTTAAAGATTCGGGTTTTGTTTAAAAGAATGGAGGGTTGTATTGAGAGGAACCATGTTTGCATTTCTGTAGATGGTGGAATGTGTTGAATATGAAGTTTTAGGTGCCACCTCACCTACTAACGAAACCCATGTTCTAAATACAATAGTTGAAAATACTTCTGAGGTTGAGACTGAGGTTTCCCCTGTTGTTGGTGATCATATCTCCATTGTTGTTAAAGACAAAAGTTTCATTGAAATTGATAGAAATTATGTTGCAGAGGATGAATCAGGAAATTCAATCGAGTCAGAAACTCTGATTTCAAATTATGTGAACGATACTTTTAGATGAGTGGAATATAAAGAGGCGCGTGACACGAAACTGACCATTGAAAATCATGTTGCAAAAAATTTTCAGAAGTCTGTAGTGGATAATATTTCTTTTTTACATGATGTTACTGATAACAAGGTGGGTGCCACATAACATGGTACTATAGATAATGATCGTAGTAATGCTGTTGAAAGTGGAAACTCTCTCAAACTTGAAAAAGAGGTACCTAATGTTGACTTAAACATCGTTCTAACAATGCTCAAGATGTAGATTTAGATGTCACAACACCAATCAAGGGCTTTGAACAATAGGCCTGGAGCAGGACTGAACATACTGATGTGGTAGCTATTGAATATCATCACAACAATATAAATACCCTTGAAACTATTAAAGATGGTCATAGTAATTCACTCACATTCAATAGAGAAAAGAAAATTTCAGAGAGCATAAAGGCTTCAGAAAATGAATTGGATGAAATAAAACCAATAGATGGTTTGAAGCAAGAGTCCTCTAGAAAAACTGACAATATTGATTTAGTACCTGTGGAATACCACCATGATAATGTTGTAAGAAATTTTTGGAAAGCAAGAAAGTATCAGTGGCTGAAAATGTCGATTATGTTGTTCCAACAAGTACCCATGTTTCTTTAGTTGTTGAAGAATCCATGCTTTCGGGAAAGGAGTCTGGAGAAAGATTGGTGATAGAAACAGTTGAAACAAGGGGACTACATCGGCAAGTTGAAGAAGTGGCAGTGAATTCTCAATCTAGTCATTTAGTGATAAAGGCAAAAGCAAAAACAATAGATGTGCAAAACCCGTATTTTATAAAAATATAAAACAAGGCAATGGTGGAAGAAATGACCATCATTGAAGGCATTTGGAGTATGGAAAGCCTAGAGCACTAGGTCTGCATCAATAGTAATGAGTTGTTTTTACACCACAATAATTGGGGATGCACTAGGTGAAAGTCGTTATATCTTTCAACATGTTATAATTTATAATAAAATAACAAAAATAGAAATAGGATGTTACCCTTAGAATTTTCACACATAATCCTGATTTTTTTGTTTTAGAAGTTGGTACTTTGCTTTCTAATAAACAAAACAACTATTATATGTTTTTGGAATGCATTTTAATATAAAAGTGACCCAACTTACAAAACTGAAAAATTAGATTTTTGCTAATTAATCATAATAATTATGCCCCAAAAATTAGCTAAATTGATAAAATCGTAATTAAAACACCTTTTCTATTAAAAAATTACTTAAATTGATAAATTACTCCTAATTAAAATGCCTTTACTATTAAAAAGTTTCCAATTCAATTGTCTGAGACAATGATGCCAGGATACTAGGTTAAATCAGATCCTAGCATGTAAAAACTCATGTGTTATCTTCAAACTGAAAATACTTCGTTAAAACCACAAATATGTTCAGCTAAAAAATACACATGAAAGAAAGAGAGCCTGATAAATAAAACACTGATATAAAAACATAAAAACTCTTCGGCCAGATATTACAATGGGCGGCCTCTTGGCTCTCGACCCTTCAAACCATTTCTATTACTCTCTATATTCCTCTCTTCCTCACTTCATCGCTTCTCTCTGTCCCTCTTTCACACTCTCAAAAGCTACATATTTATACATGAATATGAATTTATTCCACTCCATAATTTCCTCCACACAAATCTCAACTTAAAATCTAATTTATATTTATCTTTTTCGGATTCAACTAAGTCCCGTTTATAGAATTCCTAATCCCTAGATTATCTACCCAATTCAACTCCACTCATATCCTTAATTCTTTAAGGAATATTTACAATAATCCTCACATTTATAATTTCTCTCCTAATTTATTAAAAATGAGCAAATTAATTAATAAAATAATTAAAATATCTCACCCCCTTAATTACACAATTGAATAATGAAAATTTAGCTTTGATGCTCCTGCATTCCATAGACTCCTGTCTATGACAATGCGATAGCCACAAGTCCTGATCACTTGCTCCCTCCAGGATTCCAAATTCTATTCTGCCGCTGGTCCTTTGAAGTATCAACTCGATTTGGTAACTCATCACGCACTCTGTCGAACGGATTCCATCGGCTTCTCCAACGCTTTCTTTCGCCAATTCCTCGGAGCAACACCTCTTTGTCGAATTCTTTCATCTCCAACTGTGTTGAACACTCAACTTCAAGCTTCGACGAAATTGAGCCCATAAAAATACTGCAACGAAGCATATATTAAAATGAAACGACCCAAAACAACACAAGTAAATACAACATAAAAGTAACACAATATATGAAAGAGAAAAGGAAGACAAAAGAAAAAATTCCCATCTGTGGTGCTCCGCCTACTTCTAAGTTGCTTCTTCATGCAAAGTGTCCCAACGTTCAGGGAAAAATTGTCTCAACCTCTCCCAGGCGGCTAAAGCCTTATCCATGGCCTCTCTCGACATGACTTCATCTGACCCAGAGTCCTTGATCTTAATATAGTCTGACCCAGAGTCCTTGATTTTGATAGAATCTGGCCCAGACTCCTTGATATAATCTTCGTGATAGTCCTTGATTTTGATATTATCTGACTCGGAGTCCTTCATATTGAGCACGTCGTCTTTTAATTCAAAGTCTACAGAAATTGGGTTGAGTCCTTCGATCGCAGTCTTTGTCTTTAGTGCTTCTTCCTCTTGCATCGCATATTCCCATTTGTTCTGCACCGCTACTGTTTGCCATTTCCACAGCATTCCTCCCATGATTATCAATAACAACTGCAACAGACGCAGTCGATTATAAAGTACTACACCTTTTACACCTTTCATCCTTCACTTTTATGTTTACTATCTTTATTGTGTATCCACTCAGTCTCTCAAGAGCATGTAGATTCCTCTGATGAAAATTACAAGACCACGAGATAGAGATATATATTTTGTAATAAGTCCTCCCCCAACTCTGCCATGATATATATAATAGGTCCTCGTTCAACTCTTCCATGCAGAGAAAACAAAATTGGAGTGCTTTCATATATATAATCACATGCAAAGAGAGAACAACAGTGGCAGCAATTTCTTGGTTCCAATCCTTTCCACTTAGAGAGAGAGAGTATAAAATCACTGAACTGAACTCCAACTCACTGTTTTCTTTGGCAAAATTGGGTGTTTTGTTTTTCGAAACCCTCACAACTGCAAGACCAAGGCCGAGAATGGTTCAATCGAATCTGACGGTTATTCATTATTTAACTGTTCTAAATTTTAACATGTCTTGAATTCAATGCTCCATTTGTGAGCATGCATGCTGCCAGCGAGCAATATCTTTAATGTTTCATGGATAGTGGATATTGTACAGAACTCAAGGTTAAATTGTAGTCCACAACATTTAAAATTACAATACCACTTAACTTTTAATAATATCTAAGTAAAATTTAGATAATATTAATATTTATAATGGTTGTAGTATTTTACATATTATAAAATTTATTATATAACGTTATTATGATATATATTATTTTAAATTATATTGAAGAAGAAAATTATATATATAAATAAAAGAAAATAGTTATAAAAAAATTATATCTAATATCACGATAAAATTTTAGTTAGAAATGTATTAACTTTATGTCATTACTTTGTCACAATAATCACATCTAGAATTATATATTGAATTTTTCTTAAACCAACATAGATATACATAGATATATTTTAAGTACAGTTTTAACATAAGTAAAGAAGGATCAAAATTCTTTTTTGCAAAATATTATGTGTTATTTTTCATTATTTACATTGTATTTTTAAATGCTAAATAGAGTATATATAGGATGGATTAATTGTTTTAACCATAAAACTTATTTTTCTCTTATATACATAAATATATATATTAACACTTTAGTGAAATCATTTACTGTCCAATTACTTTTAGTAATTTTCATAATTAAGGTGTAAAAAAAAAAGAGAAAAGACCCTTTTATAACAAGTTATGTTATTTTATTTACACGGAACGTCTGCCAGCTGCTGCGCCCGAGCGTTTGAGACAGGCCCGCGTTCTTCCTAGGGTTTGCTGCAATGGAGGTGTTGGGCATGCCCCAGGCGCCTCCCCCTCCTTCCCCCACCCTTGACCACAGAGGCTTTCAATCTGCTGCTAGCAGGGTTGCCAAAGAAGAAAAAGACTGAAGCTGCGAAGTTTGTAAAGAAACTGGAAGATCTCCCTGAGATTTCTCTCCCTCCAGAAACCCCGATCCAGGTTGCTCTGTCTTTGGCCGATCATGCCCTTGTTGGTCGGTTCACTGGGCTCTGGCCATCTCCTAAATCCACTGAGAATTGGGTCAACAAGAACTGGGCGTTGTTGATTAATAACAATGTTACCTCTTATTTTTTGGGGAGGGGATTCTTTCTTTTCGAATTCTCCTCAAAATACGACAAGGATCTAATCTTCCAGAATGGCCCCTACTTCATGGGCCCTCAGGGCTTGTATCTTAATAAATGGACACCGGATTTCGATCCAGCAATGGATGTTCCCACAGTGGTCCCGGTGTGGGTTAGGCTTCCAAATATTCCAGTCCACTGCTGGAACTAGGACTCGTTGAAGCACATCGGAAATTCTCTTGGGAAATTCATAGATTGTGCAAACAATAAATACCAATATGACTGCGCCAGAATTTGCGTAGAAGTAGATCTAGAGGTGGGTCTTCCAGAAGCCATAAAAATCAACGTCGAAAGCTGGATGCATGTGCAGAAACTTGACTATGTACAGTTGCCCTTCAAATGCCGGAAAAGCCATGTCTACGGCCACTTCGCCAGAGGTTGTCCGTCTAATGGCGAGGCTGAGCAGGGGAAGGAGGATGGCTGGAATCAAGTCAAGCGCTCGAGAACTTCTCATAAGACCCATAAGCCAGACGGCCCCAATGGCAAAGGCCCTCATCAGGCCCCTATCCAGCAACCCCCTCCCAAGATGGGGCAAGAAAACAAGTTCGATCCCCTAAGCTTACAGATAAAGGACTCTCAAGAGGTCGAGATCCAAAAGGCGGTCTCCCCAGACAAATTTATCCCCTCCACCTCTTCCAAGGGTGTAAGTGCTACAGAAAGTTCAAAAGGAATCCCCATAGAAGCCGAGGAAGAAGAGAAAGAGTCAGAGGATTCGGAGGAGGATGGAGAAATAGGAGATTCTAAAACCTATGTAAGGAGATCCACAAGAGGTCGTAAGGCCGACTGGGAAAAAAGAGAGCAGGAAACGTAAAAAGACAAGCTACAGGGCAGTCAACCAACCCTGGAGAAGCTATTAGTAAAAAAGCCGAAGATGGCGAGAATTCAGTCCCAAGGCTCCAAGGGGGCCCAACAAAACAAAGGTAAATAATGAAGATCGTCTCCTGGAATTGTAGAGGTATGGGGAGCAGAGCCAGAGAGGAAGCCATAAGAAGCCTAATAAGAATAGAATTCCCTGACATATTCCTCATCCAGGAGACCAAGATGGAGGATTTAGTCTTCTGCAAGCAAGTAAAAAACTCTGGAGCAAAAGTGGAGCAAAATCTGTCTCAGCCCATGGAGCCTCTGGAGGGTTGGGCACTCTCTCGAACGATAGCAAGTTCTCATTAGTATCTGAGACATCAAATACTCACTGGTTGCTGTTAAAAATGCATCATCTAGTCGCTAAAGAGACATTTTGTCTCTTCAACGTCTATGTTCCTGTCAACGCTGGAGAAAAAAAGACCTGTTGGGACTCAATAAGAAGCCACGCAGATCTTGTGAATCTGGAAAATATCATTATTGCAAGTGATCTCAACCTCACGCTGCTTTCGACAGAAAAATGCAGAGGTTGCATTGTTCGAGATCCGGCAAGGGAATGGGCGGAGGACCTAACGCAGGATTAGGATCTGCTATACATCAAGCCTTCTTATGGTAAGTTCACTTGGTCCAATAAAAGAGTAGGCCCTAGTCACATCGCAGTAAGGCTTGACAGATTTTTCATCCAAAGTTCCTTTCTTCTGCTTGGTATAGAGGCTAGATTGCAAATCCTTTCGTGCAACATATCTGATCACAAACCCATCAAACTTGAGCTTCAGGCCCACCCTGATCTAGGCCCCATCCCCTTTAGATTTAGCCCCCTCTGGGTCAAGGAGCCTGACTTTATGCATATAGTCAAGGAAAGTTGTTTGCAACCTGTCAATGGATCCCCTTTTTATGTTTGGGAAGAAAAACTCAGAAGAACGAAATCTCCTCTGAAAATTTGGGCCAAAACTCTTCCCAATCCTGCAACTAAAAGAAAAAAAATCCAAATTCAGTTAGATTCCCACCATATGTTGGCGGAAGATGCTGATATAACCAAGGAAATCCTTGACAAAGAGGCCCATCTCCAGCAGCATTTTCACAAAGCCTGTCTGGCCGAAGAAGAATTTTGGAGACTTAAGTCTCATTGTCTTTGGCTCAAAGCAGGGGGCTACTCCTTTTTCCATAAGCAAGCTCAAGCCAGAAAATGCTTTAATTCCATTGTTGAAATCAAGGGAGAATCTACAATTCATAAGGATTTCGCAAGTATCAAAAGAGCAGCCTTCCTTCATTTCAAAAATCTGTATAGTGAGGACATGGATCTAGATCAGAATTCTTGTCTTCTTGATTGGGATCCCCCCTCAATTACATTCGAGATGAACCAGCAGCTAGAAGCTAAAGTCACCAAGACTGAAGTCAAAAATTCCCTCTTTACCATGGATCCTGACAAAGCCCCAGGACCAGACGGATTCTCTACCAGATTTCTCCAATCCTGTTGGCAGATTGTGGAAAATATCTCTATAAAAAGGTTCTAAAATCCCAAGTTTGCCAGAAAATTGGAGGAAGCACAAATTCCGCGTTCCTTGCCCTCATCCCCAATGAGAAAGGTGCCAGCTCATTCAACAGATTTCGCCCTATCTCTCTCTGCAACACTAGTTACAAGTTGATTACCAAAGTAATCGCTAACAGATTGAAATATATCCTTCCCAAAATCATTCCTGAGAACCAAGAACCAAGGAGGCTTAATTCACGGTAGGCAGATAGTGGAAAACTACATTTTAGTCCAAGAGGTGATCCATTCAAGTCAGCAGCGCAAGGAAAAAGGTATGGTTGTTAAACTTGACTTAGAAAATGCTTTTGATCGAGTTAGGCACAGTTTCCTCTTGAATATTTTGCATAGGTTTGGATTTGGTGAGAGCTTTATAAACTAGGTCCGGGCCTACATCTCGGAGCCCTAGATTGCTCCCCTAGTGAATGGCAGAGCTGCTGATTTCTTCAAAGCCTCAAGAGGACTAAGGCAAGGGTGTCCCCTTTCACCTCTTCTATTTTTCCTTCAAGCCTCTGTTCTCAGCTTTCATCTTGACAAGAAAATTCAAGAGCAGGAGATCTCTGGGATATGTATAGCAAGAGGATTCAAAAGCATTAATCATGCCCTCTTCACAGATGACACTTTGTTGTTGGGGACTGCCTCGATACTCCCTGCCATCAGGTTCAAAGGAGCTCTAGATGAATTTTTTAGGGAGTTTGGAAGTAGTCTTAACAAGGGGAAATGTCACATTTACGACTGGAACATTTCGCCCAGCCTGCTTATCTCCATTGCTAGATGTTTTGGCGTCGCTGCCGCCTCATATTTTACCTCTTTTAAGTACCTTGGGCTTCCTTTCTTCCTCAAATGAGCCTACAGCAAAGACTGGCTTCCTTAGTTGGAGAAATTCAAGAACAAACTCCAAGCCTGGGGATTCACCTGGCTTAATATTGTTGGCAAGATCGTTATTATCAAAGCTGTGCTTAGCAGTCTCCCCTTATTCTAGTTCTCGGTCATCCTCGCTCCTATTGGCATCCTCTGGAAGATGGAAAATCATATTCGCCAATTCTTTTGGAAGGGAGGCAAACAAAATGAGAAGAAAATCCCTCTTGTTAACTGGGAGACTATCTCCAAGCCTTTGATGGAGGGGGGCTTAAACTTCAAGAAATTTTGCCTTTAGAATATTGCTATGGGAGCTAAAATCCTGTGGAAAATCATAGCACCCAAGCCTGGCTGGGCACAGTTGGCGCTGTGGAGGAAATACTTTAAAGGTAAGAGAGTTCGATGTTTGGACAGGCCTCTCCCTCAAGGCAGCTCTCCTTTTTTAAAACTCTGCTCCAAAGTCACCCCTCTGATTAGCTCCTATGCTTACTGGATCCCCGGTAATGGTAGAAATATAAATTTATGGACTAATCGCATTATGGACAGAGAGCCATTAGGGGAATGCTCCTCCCTGAATGCGTTGTGCAGCTGGATGATAGATTTTGGGCTAAATACCCTGTGGGATATCTCCAATTGGTCCGAGCCTCTCTGGGCAGGTTGGAATTTATCTGAAACTCCCTCGGATCTCCTCGATGAATGTGTTACCCTTCGCTCCCTGCTGCATGGACTGGCTCCTTCTCATGCGCGCAGAAAGGACTCACATGGATGGGGTTCGTTGACCAGTGGCTACACCGTGGCTCAGGGTTATTCAAAGCTCATAAATCTGCCTCACGTCCCTCTGGATCCTGCACCATGGAAAGCGATATGGAACAATTCCTCCCTGCCCAAAATTGACTTATTTTGTTGGCTTTTATGCCACGGGAAAATCCTAACAGATGACAAATTGCAGAAGCGTGGCTTTCATGGTCCGTCTAGGTGTTCACTGTGCAGAGAAAACGTGGAATGCGCCACTCACCTCATGCTAAACTGTAAATTTTCTTTGCAACTCTGGCGTGATCTGATGGACCATTGGAATCCCAATTTCATTCTTCCCAACTCCATACCTGAGTTATTTGCAAAATGGCTGAACAGATATCCTGGCCCTTTTCCTAAAAACAAAGTGATCAAAGCGGCTTGGTCTTCCCTTCCTAAAATTCTTTGCTGGCAGATCTGGCTAGAAAGGAACAATAGGATCTTTAGAAATAAGCAGCATGATGCCAAGATTCTAATGGTTAAGATAAAATCTCAGTTGAAAGAATGTTTGGGAGAAAAAAAAGACGACTCAAATCTAAGCCAGGGATTCTTCTCTAAACCTGCAATTTCAAAAAGTTGTCAGTAATATCTCCCCTCCCAAAGACTGGCAAATAAGGGATAAAAACAATGTCTTCCAAGATTGGATTTCCAACCAAACGATGCACTCTCTTTTCTTTGATGGGGCTGCAAAGGGAAATCCTGGTAAGGCTGGGGCAGGAGGAGTCATAAAGAATATAGAAGGCACAACGATCCACAACTTCACCTGGGGCCTGGGCCTCAATTCTAGCATTCAAGCTGAGGCTTTGGCCCTCTTTCAAGGCCTCAAACTACTCTTAGAGTTGGATATCAAGGAGGCAAAGTTTTTTGGGGATTCTCGGGTTATTATTAAAACTATTTTGACCAACTCTTCTCCACTGGACTTAAGATTGGCAAGACTAATCTCTAGAATCAAAAGCTTGGGGAACTCTTTCTAGAATTTGAAATTCTTTCATGCATTGAGAGACAACAATAAAGATGCGGATCTAGAAGCTAATAAAGTTGCCCTCCTATCTGTTGAAGCAATGATAAGGGACGGAGACGAAACATGGGACCCAATTCCATAATCAGCCAGCTGCCCTGTTTTACTGCTTATTATTAAAACAATTCGTTTGTATTTTCAAGCTTGGGCAAATCACAGAAATTGACTCCATAGCTACATGTAAAAAGAGCTGCAAGTTGAGCACAAGCTCCGTATTCCTTCTGGTTGCTGAGGTACTTTGGGCTCTGCTCCCACTTATTGTAATCCGAATTTTGGTATTTAGACCATTCAGATAATACAATCCTATAACCGTTGTTGTTAAAAAAAAAAAGTTATGTTATTTTGGTAGACTTTAATTAAAAAACTCAGAAATGTGAATTAGGATAAAAGACCCAAGGAAAGGAAAGGACAAGTCAACAACTTGGAGGAGCTCTTCTACAAGATTAACACCTATTTATGGTTGTAATATTCTCAGCTGCAGAAACCACCCTTACAATGTTGGGGTTGTGGAGAACCCCACTATTATAAGAACTATCCCCACCGCGCCTATGTGGAGATGACAACCCACATTCAAGAAGCCTCTACTATTGCCGAAGTGGTGAGAATCATACCAAAAATTAACACATCTTTAGATGATCACTAGGATGAGTACCAACCAACAATGGTGGAATTTGAAGGTAAAATTGTTGACCATTCTATTTATATTTTGATAGACCCAGGGGCAAGTCCGAGTTATATCAGTCATAAATTAATAGAATTGAGTCATTTACAAGTTACTAAATGTAGTAGTCCATGGCTAATGTAACTAGCCAAAGGAGGAAAAATATGAGTAGCTAATAAAGTGGAAGAATGTTCTACAGGGATAGCGGGACAATATATTAAAGTGAACTTAAATGTATTACCCTTGGGATCTTATGATATGTTAATCAGGATGAATTGGCTGGAAAGTCGTTGGTTTCTAGTGAACTAGATAGACAAAACTATTAGTTTCCTTACTGACGAAGGTGTGAGAGAGGACATTCAGGGCATTAAAAGGAACATTAAGTTGTGACCCATTATAGCTAACCAATTGAGCAAGTGCATCCGGAAGGGCTACCAAATCTATGTTGTGTAAGTTGGCGACAACAATTCTAAAGATAGATTAAAAACTTTGGGAATCATACTAGTGATCCAAGAATTTTCTAATGTTTTTCAAGAAGAGATTCTCGTACTACCTCCAAAAAGAGATATTGATTTTACTATAGAATTAGTGCCAAGTGCCACTCCAGTTTCAAAGGCTCCCTATCGAATGAGTATACGAGAGTTAACATAACTAAAAATGTAGTTGCAAGAATTATTTGAAAAGGGTACATCCGCCCAAGTGTATGACCTTGTGGAGCCCTGGTATTGTTTATGAGGAAGAAAGATGGCACCTTGACGTAGTGCATCGATTATCAACAACTGAATAAACTAATTATTAAAAATAGGTACCTGTTACCAAGGATTGATTATCTATTCAATCACGTTAGGGGGGGCATTTTATTCTCTAAGATTGATTTATGATAAGGATATCACCAAATAATGATAAAGGATGAGGACATGCAAAACAACATTCATAACCAGTTACGACCATTATAAATATGTTGTTTTACCTTTCGGGCTCATTAATGCGCCCACAACCTTTATGAGCTTGATGGATGGAATATTCCACCCCTATTTAGATAAATTTTTCCTAATATCTATTGATGACATATTGATTTACTCAAAAAATTTGGTGGAACACAAGGAGAACTTAAGGATAGTGTTGCACACGTTAAGAGAATTTTTTATTTATGAAAAATATAGTAAGTGTGACTTTTATAAGGATCGGATTCAATACCCAAGGCATGTCATTTCGTCAGAAGGCATAATTGTGGACCCTGAGAATATTAACACTATTCTGCAGTGGTTTTTTCCCAAAAATGTGGTTGATATACGGTCATTCATGGGGTTGGTCGGATACTACTGACAATTAATTGAAGTCTTCTCCAAAATTTCCTATCCCATTACATATTTACAAAATAAAGGAACAGGTTTCAAATGGATAGTAGATTTCCAAACCAATTTTGACCATTTGAAGTATCTACTGACCACAACCCCAATATTGAAAGTTGTTGATCCTGTGAAAGAATTTACGATATACACAAATGCATGCAAAGAAGATGTTGGAGGGGTGTTGATGCAAGACGGTAAGGTTGTAGCATACAAATCACATAAGTTAAAGGATTATGAGCAGAGATATTCCACTTATGACCTGGAATTAACCGCGGTAGTCCATGCTCTTATCGTATGGCAACACTATCTGTTAGGGAAAATATTTCTTCTGATTACTAACCATAGCAGTTTGACAAGTTTATTCAAGCAACCAAGTTTAAATGCACATCAAACAAGGTAGAATGTATTTTTAAGTGAGTTTGATTTTGATATTAAACACCTTAAAGGCAAAGAAAACTATGTTGTTGATGCATTAAGTAGAAAATTGCATTATGTGTATGAAATTTTATATAGCCAAATACATATTAATTTTTCTAAACAGATAAGAGAAGCTACTTGTAGGGACCCAAAATATAAATTCTTATGGAAAGAAGCGGAACAATTGCAAAAATATGGAAAACAAAGTGATTACAACATAAATGATAATAAATTACTCATCTAGAAGGGAAGGGTCTATGTACCCAATCAATTGATGATTAAACAAATGATATTGGATGGATTTCACCAGAGCCCCTACACAGCCCATCCTGGATGCAAGAAACTATTTCCTGCTCTTAATAATGGATACTGTTGGCCTAATATGAGGAAATATGTCGCTAAGTACTTATCTAGATGTCTGGAATGCCAACAGATTGAGGTTGATCATTAGCACCCGATTGGGTTACTTCATGTGTTACCCATTCCTGAATGGAAATGTAACGAGCCTCTGACTACATAATTTTTTTTATTTTTTTATACATAATTATAAATTCTTGAACTAGGGCCATAATACCCTCACTGCAATCTCATCAATTCTCTCCATAAAATTATTGTAGTTTTAAGTCCTCCTTATTTTATGTAGGAATATTATTGTTTTCCCCAAACCTTATCTTATTTCTATACACCTAATGTCATACCCTGGTAAGAAATTCTATGCATCGCATCAACCTTATTGATATTATCGTCATGGGTTAACAGTTGTTATAATGCTGGAATAATTCTCCTTTATCCCAAGAACCCTTTTCCTTTGACTTAATTACTGAATTTAACAAGGTGAATTTTCAGCGCACAACCAATATCCTGCATACCATTAACATATTTATTGTGATGTACTTGGCATTGTGTATAACCAATACAATCCATCAAGGCCTCAGCTACGTATTAATATATATGCATTATAAGGTTTCCCTTGGGAATCGATTCGAGAAGTTTAGGTGGCTTAGACAATACCTTATCTATGTGGTTCTTGTTCCTCATAATTAAGGTATGTTGTTGCATGGTGAGGTTACGTGTAGTCGACATGGTACAAATATCTTTCAACTTTAATATGAATGAACTGAGACACAAGGTTTTCCCTAAGTTATGGCTTCATCCGTTTTGTCCAAATATTTCCTATCCCTCCTCGGTATTTTCTATTGCCATTTTTCGCATAGTTTTCCCTTATTTATGCCTACATTGTACCATGGTCCTTGTTATACGAGTTGCTTTCCAACTGGTTCTCTGTCACTATAGTACTTGTCTGTCACTAAACTCGTCGGGCCTGATGCATTGGACGATGTATATAAATTGAGCCTGATCGGAGGGTGGAAGGTGGTTTAACCCAAACCCTATACCTCAATCTTATTAACCTCTCGTATTTTGTGAAGTTGAAGTTTCACCACCACGCTCCTTCCCTGATTCCTTGTTTCGAAACCTTAGCCCGAATAGGGTTTGCAATGCCAACCTACCATGACTTTTGGTAGGTGATGGTGTTTGTATTCCCAAGGCTTTGTCACAGGTGACCCATTTACGACACAGGGAGCATGAATGTGCCTTTGTATTCTCACAGATACCAAAGTATGGACATCGTTTCTCATGGTGAAGGCCACTAGAATTTTCTCATTGGGAAATTTCCAAGTAACCATGTATTGTTTTCCTTTGCTCTAGTTTTTTAATCCTATACTCACATGTATTATATTTTTTTTTTAATCTTACAAAAGTATGTTATCTTAGGGCCCAGCATCTGGCAGCTTGCACCCAGCTCTGAATAGGCATTCACTTGAGCCTCACATAGCTGGACGAGGTAACCCTAATGATAACTCAGTAAAGTTTCGCACTTGGGTGGTGGTTTTGTTTTCATAAGGTTCCTCTCTTATAACTTTAGTGTTAAACTCTGCTACTGTGTGACAGTGTTTTTTACTTTCACAGGTTCGGCAAGTGGAGAATTTAATCCTTCATTAAGGTATAGTTATGGATCCATCCAAACAATCATTTCACCAAACCCTACCAGGTAACTGTACGATTTTCCTTGTTATCATTTTATTTTTAGCTTTCCACTCTTAAAAATTGACAGTTACTAATCCTTGGATTATTCTGTTGTCACAGTGGTTGCAAGGAAATAAGGTATTATTGCCGAAATTCTACAGGTAACTAATTTCCCCTCTATTTCCTCTACACACATTGATAATAAAAAAATTGCATTCACGTTGAGGCCATATTTTTAAGTTCAGTCTTATTTCATGTTCACAGGTAACTTCCAGATTCTTGCATTCACTGGCTCCATCTTGGATTTAACTCCTACGCAGCTTATTTACCCTTGTCCATACTCTCTGGATTGGTCCCATCTTTATACTACTCTCACTGACTCTATTATGTTTGAGAAGGAAGGGAATTTCCTTGCCCCCATGATGAGAACTACGGCCCAAACTCTTGGTGCCTTAGCGTTTTTCGGCATTTTCCATTAATCTTATTAACACTAGGGCACAAGAGCTTGTGCACAAGCTTGCACACCCTCTACATTTATGGATATTAATAAATTGTAAGGATTATTTTTGGAGTGATCTATTAATTGAACTATGTATATTCGATTTGAATACCCCTTGGGGTGATTTATAAACTATGTTTTCTGTATCTCATAGCATTTGTAAATTACTTGTAATTTTTTTTTAGGAAGTTCACATAAACATTGGATAATTTGGTCCTTTCACTTTTTTATTATGTATTCCTGCTTACAAATTATTTTTGACATATACATAAATTTTAATACATCAAAAACTAGTGTGAAATTTCTTGTGTTTGTAATACCCAAATAAATGGTCATGTTATGCATTCTGATCTACTATGAATAACTTGCCATGGTTTACGTTGAGGAGATATTTGGTCTACAAATGACTAGGATCTCGTTAATTAATGTTTTTTCTATTTGGCCTAATTCTCAGCCATCGCCAATTCGAATTAAATTCATCTTATTCCATTGTGATTATTCAGTTTCAATTTCTCTTTCTATGTTATAATAAATTCACCTTGGTGGCTATGATGACTTTCACAAAGGATTATATACTCCCTAACTCTACACTCTAGCTAATAGTTATACAATTGTTCATGGTATACGAGGATTCTATTAACATAACTGCGGTGGTATGGGGAAACCTTCCCACTCAATAGTTTACAACTATAATTCACTCGAGTATACCAAAGCGTAAATCTCTTTGTTCATGATAAATCCACACCTAAGTCTATTCATTAATCCAACTTATTTGGTAGGTGTGATGATTCGTTGTTAGCATTTACCCTTAAGGGTAGCTACACCTTATCCTCCTCTCTATTATAGGCTCTACATTCCTGAGTTTAACATTAAATCCACTTTATGAATTTTATTTTTGTTATCTCCATTACCATGGGTCATTTCTCTATTTATACATGCCTCGCCTCATACAGAGCATGAAAAAACTCCACCACAATTGGTATATAATTAGTATGAATAAGTAACAAACCCCCCTTATCATATAATCTCACACTATAGTCTATATGTCCTTAGTTATTACAACAACGGATTTTGCTGGTTCCAACTCATGGTGCTAGCTTATGTGTATATATAGATATAATAATCAGATATTTCCTTATATGTTGTTAACACAACAGAGTAATGAATGAAAAAAATATCCTCTGGTATTAAAGAAACTGAACATTCCATATAAGCACAATACCACTAATCTTAATTACCAAAAAAATTATGCAATAAAATAATTTCCTCTTGGATTAAAGGAACATAACTTTTCCTATAAGCACAATACCACAATCTTAGTTACCAATATATTCATATTCACAATGTATAGATTTAACGAAACTCGTAGGTCAACATATCCGAACATTATAAAATAGATATCCTATTCTCTACTTTCCGCAACCTTTAAAATGTAAACTACTAACAGTTAAGTATACATACAGTCTTGCAATGGGTTTCTTTCATCTACCAAATCAACTTGGAAAGATCAATTTTCCTCCCATCCACGAACCAGGACTAGTTCTTGCCCATGTAGAGATCGTTTCTTTCTCAGAATAAACAACCTATGTTGTCCTCGTTAAGGCATTTTTATGTCTACTTTCCCAGTAGGATTTCCTTAACGACATCCCATTTTTTTGGGTGCTACTAACCCCCATAGCCTATGCTTTGTGACAAAAGTATAACTTTTTTCTTTAAATCACGCTTTTATCTAATGTGGTTCTTTCCTTACTCATACCCAACGTTTTTTCCCCACTTGGGGTGCTTTATTATATATTTATCCCCAATCTAAAGCACAATCATTTAATTTGACTCCTAAGGCTTTTTAGGAAAATATTTGGGTTTTTTTTTTTTTTGCATTCCATCTTGACCACTCGGGTTGGAATTATGATCTCAACATTCTGATTCTTTTCCAAGTTATTAACTTTAAAATATTCAATACATCACCATAATTGTTTTATAAGTCAAATATAATATTTTCTCCTTGCTAAAAATAGTTCAAAAACTAAAACATTCACACATAAAACTGGAGTATTACAGGAAATGGGATACAATTACAATGGATTTTATAACCGACCTACCAAGATACAAGAAGAAAAATGATTCCATTATGGTAGTAGTGGATAAATTAAGTAAAAAAACCCATTTTATTTTTGTGAAGTCCACCTACCAAATAGTTCAAATAGTTGATATATTTATGACCGAAATATCTATATTCCATGGCATACATCCAAGGGTGAATATGTCATATTGATACATGAATTTTACTTCTACATTTTGGAAAGATCTATTTACTAGGTTGGGTACCCAGATCCAATTCAACACTCCATTCCACACGCAAACAAATGGGTAAACAGAATGGGTGAATCAAGTACTTGAGGACATGTTACGGATGTATGTCATGCAACAACCAACCAAATGGGAAGAATACATCCACTTGGTCGAGTTTCCTTACAATAATAGTTACCATGAGTCTCTGAAGATGAGCCTTTTTGAGGTATTATACGAGAAAAGATGCAAAGCTCCTGCTAATTGGAGTAGCCCTAAGGATAAGTTAATATTGGAACCAGACATGTTAGTGGAAATGGAGAAAACCATAAGGAAAGTACACCAGCATCTAAAAACTTCCCAAGACAAAAACAAAACATATGTTTATAGAAAAATAACTTTCAAATAATTTCAGGTTGGAGATCATGTATACATGAGGATCAAATCCAGGAAAATTACTTTGAGATGAGGAAGTTGTGCAAAATTAGCACCGCGATATTTTTGACCCTTCTAGATTTTGTAAAGGGTGGGGCGAGTTTCATATCAATTGGCGCTGCCAAGTCATATGAAAGTCCACAACATGTTTCATGTATCCTTATTAAAAAAATAAATATATGGTCCTAGGAATATTATTATCTAGAAGGACGTGGAGGTAACACTAAGAGATATATTGTATATGTACATGTAATTTTAATTCTACTTAGAATAGAAAATAACCATGTACCATTTTATTGCCCAGGTAGAACCAGACGGAAGAGTTTTGTTAGAGCCTATGCATATTCTTTAGCAAAGAGAAACAATGCTACGAAGGTGAGTTATCACCCAGGCTAAAGTGAAGTGGAGGAACTTTAGCCCGGAAGAGGCCACCTAGGAGGAAGCAAATTTCATGCAACAAGTGTACCTAGGCTTGTTTCAAGGGAAGGAATGAACACCAAGGACGACTTTCGACACAAGGAAGGGAAGATTTAACACCCTCAGTGAGTGAAATAATTTTCATAATTACTTCCAATTACTTTTCATAATTTTCATAGTTATTGTGTAAAAAAAAAGAGAAAATAACCTTTGGTGACAAGTTATGTTATTTTGGTAAACTTTAATTAAAAATTTGAGAAATGTGAATTCAGATAAAAGACCCAATAACAAATTTTGCAACTTCTTGAAAGTTGGGGCAGTTATCTCCTTTCAAATCCCTAGATATAAAATATATCAAAAGGGACAAGGTGGGTTTAGGAACCAGAGGGAGGAAGTACCACCCTGAGAATGTGAGATTGAATATCTGTAAAGAGCGTTGCCTAGGGAGTATTATCTTGAGATGGATTAGGACCAGTGGAAACCTCCCCATCATATGGTAAGTCTGAATGTTCTAGGCTAGACTAGGGGTCTAGAGGCCCGAGAATTAACAGGAAAAGGTTACAACGATCAACTATGCCGGAAAGTGGAAGCACGGGGGGCGCGGGGGGGACCTTGGCATGATTTCCAGTTCCATAGGAAAGGAGGCATGGTATTATACTGAATTCAGTTTCTTGGTTGTCTATGAACATAACAGATAAGTAAACATATTTCTTGAGTTATGATTCTATTAAATAACTTACTTATTTAGGAGAATATGTTCCTTATTAAAAAAAAAATGAATATCAATTTTGATTATACAATTCTTGCAGGTAATATTATACACTTAAGATATACGCACTACCTTCTAGTAACCTAATGTAATGAGTTGTGTATATATTATCCTTAAGAGCAGAATGTCAGGAGATATATGGTAGCAGAACATGGGTGGTGGGTGTAATTGGTATAGAAGGGAAAAGAAGGGAATTGTGTCAAAATTATGCTTTACCTATGACTAGAAGAGCTAGAGAAGTGTATTGAATATGCCTGACCAAGTTGGTATGTTAACAAAGAACAATTATTGTACATTATAGAGTAAGAGAGGATTCATATTAGTCCTTGTAATGGGTAGAGTTAGTCTCCGGAAAACTCAACCCAAAACATCAGTAATATCCATTATTCAACATATGGTAAACTTTCTAGACATTCCGACCCTCATTCCTTGGGAAGGAAGTATTAAATCGAAGAATAAATTCATTAGCACTGAAGAAACCCTTTCTATGAGTGTAAACAGTGAAGGAACAAGTTTGGGGTAAAAGGTTATAATTCAAATCAAGTTTCTATAAAATTCCTCTACTTATTAACATAAATAAAGACAAAATAATTAAACATAGAAGAATAAATTCAACCAAATACCCAATTCTAGAAAGTGTAGAAATATGTCTGATAATATTGCAATTAAACAAAATAAGAACAATAGCACAATAATTCTACAACATATCTAATAAAATTCATTAACGAAAAAAGTCCTTGTTAATATTACAAAATGATATATACATTTTAAGGTCGAGGAAGCTCAGGACCAGCGAACTAAACCCTAACTAAGGAGAAAAAAATAAAACAGTGGCTACTAAACGTTCCCAGTGGTATACTTCATAATACAGTCGAACTATTTAACAACCCTTGAAATTTAACAAACCCTCTTCTTAAAGATATTTGGAGGAATTAACTCAAGCCATGTTTCTTACATGCATCAATTTCATAACCAAAACAAGAAAATTAGACACGGAATAAGCCATGGGCCTCTGCAACGTTCACCAACCTGTTTGCGAGAAACTTCTTGAGCGCCTCCATAAATTCTGAATTGTTTGCTTGCAAACCCATATTGGAGACTGTTTACCGACCTCCATCCAAGATAATAGGAAAAAAGCATGATATGTGTTATAACATAAGTATCACAATAATAAAAAAGGAAGATTAACCCATATTTTACATGAGTTTTGTCGTGAAGGGATCGTTGGAAATAACGATTTTCGTTAGACCAAAATTTATAGGTGTTAGTCAACGATTGCATCTCCAAAGATAAGGATCCGTGAGAGGCAGTTAGTCCATGCCAGGAAACACATGGAGATTTTAGGTTTATCCAATGTCCAACAATCTCCCCCTAATGCAAGTCGAGTGTGTATCAAACTCGTGACCTACGCTCTGATACCACTTTTTGGAAATCATGATTATAGTTAGAATAAAACCCAGAGGTGTTAGTCAATGATCACATTGCCAGAGATAAGGATCCATGAGAGGCGATTATTTCATGTCGTGAAACACACATGGAGCATCAGTTTATCCAATGTCCAATAGGGATAAATCCAAAACTAAAGGTTGAAAGCCATAGTGAGATGTCGTTGATATTTCTTAATTTGTGTCACTTTCCACAACCCTGGAACCCTGAGGCGTGCAGTTCTTCGGAAGAATGGTTCCCTGAAAGAGGTAGTTAAGTGAGACTATAGCCAAGTTGTTGAAGCATCAAACCAAATAAGAGCGAATTGACTAGCTATACTAACCTTAGAACCAGACGGTGAAGTAGTTCTAGGTGGGGGAGTACAGATGTTTACCTATTGCAATTTTTCGTACACACGAGTATACCCTCTGCCAAGTGGTACCTCCAAGCGAGCCAAGTAGCAAATGAACAACAATCAAAACAATTTCATGAGATCATTTGCCTAATCTCATCGAACAAGATCTAAACAGTTGAATTGACAAGTCAGAGATCAACCACACGAAGGATGTCATGTAGCAACCTCGTCTACATAAACCTAGATGGTCAATATAATGGGAGGCTTCGAGAACACTCCATCATTAATCAAGTATTTGAGTTGTGAGGCATCAGATAGGGTTCAATAACAAAAGAGTATCTAAATAATAACTTTGGTAAACCATAAGGTATGAATGATGTGAGGAGAAATAAATATTAAAACATATAACTATGTTTTGGAATATTTCGGAAGTGAATTTCATTTGGTAGTAAGGTTTTCCTTTATGATTGGAATTAAAATTGTCAACAAGCAATGTTAGTTAACAATGTTAATTGCCTTTGAAATGATTATATGCACTAAAGTTTTTTTCTATGATCACTCTAGCAAGTATGGTAAGTGTGAATATAGGTTATGTTGGTTATATATATATATATATATATATATATATAACATCTACATCCATACTTTTTATCACGCAAATTAAAATGGTTTTTTTATTATTATTAATATATTTTTAAGTATATGTCAATATTATTTTGTAGTAAAATATTTGATGATAACTCACATTGAATATTTGTTTATACAACCTTAAAATATTTTATTTTAACAATTTTTTTTTCATTCGGTAATAATCACATTCAAATGAACATTGTAGACGTGTTTTGAACCAATGAACCACACTAGTTGGTTCGAAAGGCGTCGAAAATGTTCATTTGAATGTGCTTATTACCTAAAGAATTCTATAAATTTCATGCTTCTACAATGTTCATTTGAATGTGATTATTACCGAAAGAATTCTATAAATTTCACGATGGATCACAGAAGCCAAAATTCTAAAAAAAAAATTCATTATATAGATATATATGAAGTCCATATGGACATAAATTATTTAACTTATATCTTCAAATAATTCTTTAAATATTTTTGAAAACTATAATATTTAAACATCTTACTCACACATTTTTTTTACTTCTAATTATTTTACAACATATTCATTTTTTTACTAAAACTGACACTACTTTTCAATTTAGAACATAGTTTTTAATTTTTATTTAAACGGAACACATGGACGAACACACTTACATATCCCCTCATACTGGGTTGTAGAATGATGAGCTTCTCTGCTAAAAAAAAATTATCTCTATCTATTTAACAAGCCTAGATCCATGTTAACTCTTGATCTACCAAGCCCTAAGAGAGATCAAATCACTTGAGATGCAAACAACTTTTAGAGTGAAAAGATATTTTATCCCTCTAGAAGCTTGGTACATTCAAAGCTAAGATGAATCTAGAGTTGTATAATATATATGTAGTTGGCATTGAAATATTTTATTTATAATTCATGTTTTCCACATTAAAATGTTAAAACAAGCCCCTAGTATTTCTTTTCTTGTATGCATATATTTAATTAATTTTATTATTGATATTTTCTAAAACATTACACATTGAATCGATATTAAGCATTGAAAAAATCCCAAAATATCCTTCATACATTCAACTAGAAAGTAGTTATTAATAGAATAAGAATTGTCTCAATCTTTCTTTCTATATATGTTTCATGTTGAAATAGTGCATATATTTAATTAATTTTATTATTGATAATTTCTAAAACATTACACATTGAATCGATATTAAGCATTGAAAAAATCCCAAAATATCCTTCATACATTCAACTAGAAAGTAGCTATTAATGGAATAAGAACTGTCTCAATCTTTCTTTCTATATATGTTTCATGTTGAAATAGTTTACTTAACCTGCCTATTGAAATATTGTATTTATAACCCATGTTAAAGTTTTCTTTGTTATCGATATTTTGAAAATCGTTTATATCAACTCCATATTATAAATAAAATAAATTACACACTTCAAAATCAAAATATCCATATTGGGTAATTGATGTGGAACAAATTGACATTGTTCCGGCTGCGTGACCTAGCTTCGTGCCGCCATCGCTCTTGCTCTAGGTTCAGCTCCAATGGAGGCCGACAGGGGAGCCGATCCTGGCCCTCCCTTGCCCGAACTGCTTGCCTTCAGGAACCTCATCGCAGGTTCTCACAAAAGACCAATCTCTGAAGCTCAGCAGAAGTTTGTTAAAAAGCTGGCTAGCATCCCAATAGTTGAACTGCCAATAGCAGAGACTTACAAATCCGCAGTCAATCTAGCAGACAGAGGGCTCATTGGACAATTTACCGGGCTCTGGCCCTCTCCCAAATCCGTTGAAGCTTGGGTGCAGAGAAACTGGACGCCGCTAGTTTCTGAAGGAATTAAGAGCCATTTTTTTGGAAAAGGATTCTATGTGTTCGTGTTTGAAAGCTCGGACGACAAAAACCTCATTTTCAGAAACGGTCCTTACTTCATGGGGCCTCAGGGTTTATATTTGAACAAATGGACCCCTGACTTTGACCCAGCCCAGGATGTTCCGTATGTTGTTCCAGTCTGGGTCCATCTACCTCATCTCCCTCTTCATTGCTGGAACCAAAAATCTCTTCAGGCTATCGGCAACTCGCTTGGAAGGTTTATCGATCAAGCTGTTCAAAAAGATCAATTCTCCTACGCACGGATCTGTGTGGAGGTTGATTTGGAGGTAGGGTTACCAGAGGCAATCAAACTGACAGCAGTTGAATGGTCGCACATCCAGGAGCTTGATTATGAGCAGCTACCCTTCAAATGCCGGTACTTCCATGGCTATGGTCACTTCGCCAGACACTGTAAAAGAAAGGAAGTAGAGGAGAGCGAGAATGCGAAAGTAGAACAATGGACCACAGTGCAGAACGCAGGGACAGTAAAACCCAAAACCAAAATAATTCCAAAAGGAAATAACCCCGACCCAAAGGGGTAAGAACAAAAAGATGGGACCTTCATCCCCACATCGAACTCAAGCGATCAAAATGCAGAATCCAGCAAGGCCATATAAATCCCGAAAGAAAACAGGAACAGCATCCCTACCCTGAAATCAGGAGACCAAAATGAAGATTACAGCAAGGGCATAGAAACTTCAGAAGCAAACAGGAACAGCAGCAATCAGTCAAGATCCTCCCCTATCCGGAAAGGAGGAGAGGAGTAAGGGCATACCCCCGAAGTAGCTCCCTCTCCCTCATATGCCGATGTAGCAAGAAAGAAAGTGTATGATTCTCCTAGCTCCTCGGAGGACGAGATCATAGAAAGGCCGGCCAAAAGAGTAGGAAGAAAGTCTCGCAGAGAAGTGAGGGAGGAAGAAGCGGAAAGACAAAAGACTCAAGGAAGTCAACCCACCATAGAAATGTCAATCAGCAGAAACACAAGGACAAGGCCACCAAAAGGAGGAGGCCAAACTTCCCCGAACAATAAGTAATGAGAATAGTCTCTTGGAATTGTAGAGGGCTCGGGAATCCTATGAAAATAGAAGCGGTCAAAGATCTTATGAAAGCGGAACCTGCAGACATCCTAATGCTCCAAGAGACAAAAATTGAAGGGGAAGCCCTTCTTGAGATCAGCAAAAAGAAATGGCAGAAGAACACAGGGAAAGCAATAAGCGCAAGAGGTTCCTCGGGTGGAATAGAAACCCTGTGGAAGGAAGATCATTTCAGGCTCGTCAATTCACACAACACACAACACTGGTGTTTCACTGAGCTGAAGCACATATCAAGTAAGTTAACCATTACACTATTCAATTTATATGTTCCGGTATTGTATTCTGAAAAGAAAGACTGTTGGAAAACATTAAATGAGTTTTTGCAACTGAATTATCCAAACAATATAATCATAGCTGGAGATCTAAATCTAGTAATGAATGAAAAAGAAAAGAGAGGGGGTAAGAACAGCAAATATCAGATGCTCCAGGTAGTAGAAGACATGATACAACAATGGGATATATTGGACTTTAAACCAAAAAAAGGGCTCTATACCTGGACAAATAACAGGACAGGGGAAGACCATATATCCGCTAGATTGGACAGGTTCTTGGTCCAAAGCACAATGTTTTTGGAACGGAAGCTCATTTCATCAGCCATCCTCCCAAAGCTCACCTCGGATCATAAACCCATCCGGCTATTGCTTGAGGAGGAAGAGAATTTGGGGCCAATCCCATTCAGATTTAGTCCTCTGTGGAATGGAAAGAGCGGCTTTGAAGAGACGGTCCGAATGGCATGGAACACCACAGTTAATGGCTCTCCCAATTATGTATGGGAACAAAAATAAAAGCAACAAAAAGGGCACTCAAGGAATGGAGAAAATTTCCAACAAATACACCCAAAGACACAAGAATCGAGGCAGTGCAACAGCTGGAAATTTTGCAAAGCGCAATGGACACAATTGATATAAACCAAACAGAATTAGAAAAGGAGCAAGTTGCCCAATGCAAAACATTCCTCTCCTTAAGAAATGAAGAAGAGTACTAGAGACTAAAGTCCCGGAGTCTCTAGCTGGAAGCTGGATATAGGAATACATCATACTTTCATCAACAATGTAGAGCTAGGCTCTCCAGGAATCACATCTCAGAGATCACTTTCTCTGACGGGAGACTCTGCAAAGGAATAGAACAGATTAAATCGGCTGCAGTATCACATTTCCACCATCTCTTCAGAAAAGAGAATGAGGACTGTGAAGAAGATAAAAAAGAATTCCTGAAGAACATTCCGGCATTGGTCACCTCAGAGGACAATACAGCATTATTGAAGCAAACAAATGAAGAAGAAATTAGAAATATAATTTGGTCCATGAATCCAGACAAAGCCCCTGGGCCAGATGGGTTCTCTATTCACTTCTACAGGATATGCTGGGATATAATAAAAAAAGATCTAATTAGAATGATTAAAGGATTCTTGAAGAAAGAAAAAATGGGGGGTAGCACCAACTCAACCTTCCTCGCTTTAATTCCGAAAGAGACAAACCCCTCCTCCTTTGATAGGTTCAGACCAATCTCTTTGTGCAATGCCTCATATAAAATTATTGCAAAACTTCTTGCAAATAGAATCAAGCCACTGCTGAGCAAACTTATATCAGATTCGCAAGGGGGCTTTGTCAACGGGAGACATATCCTGGACAATGTAATCCAAGTCCAGGAAGTCATGCATTCCAGCAATCTTAGAAAGGAGAAAGGTATGTTGATCAAGTTAGACATGGCTAATGCCTTCGACAGAGTCAAGTTGTCCTATCTGTATCAAGTTCTAATCGCCTTTGGATTTGATCACGAGTTTGTTAATTTGATTCAAGCATGCACCAGTAATCCATGGATTGCACCTTTGGTAAATGGGAGGCCAGCTGATTTCTTCCAAGCCACGAGGGGGTTGAGACAAGGATGCCCCCTTTCTCCTTTCCTCTACATCTTAATGGCAGACACGTTGAGCAAAAAGCTAGAGTTTGATATGATAACAGGAACAGCCCCAGGTTTAAAAATAACAAAGGACCTTAAAGCAATAAATCATGCATTTTTTGCGGATGACTCCCTCATGCTGGGTGGAGCTTCATCTAGAATAGGATCTGCATTCAAAAATACTCTTCAAGCATATTGTAAAGCATCTGGAGCTCTAATCAGTGAAAGGAAAAGTGCAGTTTATAGTTGGAATACAGAGGAGGAAGAAACTCAAAACATAGCAAACAACTTGGGGTTTAATGGATACACAAAATGGGAAAAAATCAACTATCTTGGACTGCCACTAACACTAGGCACAAACAGAGTTAATCTGTGGGAAGGAGTAATTAAAAAAATCAGAGGTAAAATAGCTGCATGGGGTGGTCAATGGCTAACTCATGGAGGCAAATTAACCCTTATAAAATCAGTGTTGTCATCTATGCCAATTTATCAAGCGTCTTACCTGATGGCTCCCAAGTTGATTTCAGGAAAGATAAATAAAATCATTAGGGATTTTCTATGGCAAGGAGGCAAAGGAAATCATAGGAAATTTCATCTGGTGAAATGGGAGATAGCAAAGCAAACTTTGAAGGAAGGAGGCCTTCAAATTCGAGATCCGGACTCTGCCAATGTATCTATGGGATGCAAAATACTCTGGAAACTTCACAGTGACCCCAATCATCCCGTCAACATAGCTTTGAGGCATAAATACCTCCCAAATGCAAATCTAAGAAACTTGCATATTGCAAATAGCAAAAATAGCTCGTTGTTATGGCAGTTATGTACTAAAGGGCAGAGTTTTTTCACCCGGAATTTATATCGAATCCCAGGGAATGGGAAACGAGTCAAGCTATTGAATGATAGTATAATGGGACATTCGCCACTTGACACACAAGACAGACTGCATGAGATATGTGAGTATTTAGAAAACAGAAGGGACAAGACACTTTATGATATTTCAAAGTGGAACGAGTCTGGGCTCTGGATTGATTGGGAATTAAGAGACATCCCAGCTCACCTACTGCAGCAATTAGAAATGCTCAAACAGGAACTTCGTGAGGCTGCCCCGGTGCATAAATCAGAAAAGGACAAATGGGGATGGGGACCTATAGGAGCATACACCCCAGCCAAAGGATATGAATTGTTGCAAACACACAGAGACCGAAATCACCTAGAAAAATTTTGGAAAGAGGTATGGGATCCAATGGTGTTGCCCAAGGTAAACTTCTTCTTCTGGACTCTAATGCAAGGAAAGATCCTGACCGGTGAAAACCTTATGAAAATAAACATTGCAGGACCACATAGGTGCACACTTTGCAAAGAAGCCATGGAAACCCTGGATCATTTATTTGTTGAATGCCCATATGAAAACAGAGTTTGGACCCATACTCTTCAAGGATTAAAAGCTATAATCCCCACTAAAACTTCAGTTGTGGACTTATTCCTCTCATGGAAAGAGCGATACCCGTCGCTCTCCCTAAACTCATCATGGGCCAGAATCTGGATCACTCTCCCCAAGCTAGTGTGCTGGAAGCTTTGGCTAGCTAGAAATGAGCAGATATTTAATAATGTAACTTGGACCCCCAACATGGTAGCAGCAAAAGCAAAAGGACTCCTTCTAGAAATTTTGAATTCCCGGGAAATCAAAGAGGACAATTTGATGCAACAAGAGGAAAAGAATTGGCTTGGCATTCAAGCATTCATCCAGCGGACACACAGCACAAAAAAACCCCTCAGAAATCCTGAGTGGAGGCTAAGAGAAAAGGATGAAGCTTTTCAGAATTGGTGGAGGAAGCAAGGAATAAAAACTGTCTTTTTTATGGTGCCTCTAAAGACAACCCTGGGACAGCAGGAGCTAGAGGTCTCATATACTCTCCTGATGGAGACATCATAGAAACCTTCAGTTGGGGTCTAGGCCAGCAAACTAACAATCAAGCAGAAATTCTTAGCCTGTTAAAAGTTTTCCAAATAGCCAAAGAAAGAGGACATCGGAAGCTGCAAGCATTCGGAGACTCAGAAATCCTGATTAAAATAATACATACGCAAGGCCAATTCAATGAAGCTGGTTTAAACAAGAATCTGCAAAGGCTGAGATATCTCATCCAAGACTTCACTTCCTTCAATTGCTACCACATCCTCATAGAATCAAACAAAGAGGCAAACTTCTATGCCAACAAAGGCTGTCTCTTGGCCCAAGGAGATCTAAGTACAAACGGTGGAGATCCAGAAAAAATCTGTATTCCATGAAATTCGGAAATTGCTGGAAACAGAAAATGTAAAAGAATTGCACAGAAAGATGTAAGGCTACGACCATTCGGAGTTCCCTACTAATAAAATCCATACTCGTTTCAGTTAAAAAAATAAATAAATAAATTACACATTTCCCTAGTTATGGAAAGTAAAAATATAAAGAAAAATATAATTTAAATCACTTTATTTTTCTCTATATAAAGTAATATAAAATTATGTTATTTAATATGGACATTGAAATATTGTACTTATTGTCTTATGAATATATATATTTTTTAAATATTACATGTAAACTAAATGCAGAATGAAATACACATCATGTAATATCAACAATCCATGCCATATCCATATTAAGTAGTGAAAATTTTATATGTCTTCCTCTTAGTAAAAGGCTAGTTATATTTATAAAGTAATTTCTTTTGTTATTACTATTTTTCATTTGCTAATTTAAATTATTATTTTAATTTTTATATGTAACATTAAGTGACACCATCTCTCCTATACTACTATACTAGATTGTAAAAAGCCTTTGGATGCAATGAATTAGTGGTTGGATATTAACGAATGAATTCATGGTTGTTAGTTGGATATTAAAAAAGGAATGGAATTCATTGTTAGACATTAGCAGTTGTAGGAGGGTGGTGACCATTCACCTTAGTCGATAAGTGAAATTATATTGCTTTTAAAATTTAGGATATATCACAATAAAATATGAAAAAAGTTGTATCTCTTTTAGTGGTTACTTAAAGTTTAAGTCATCAATTTTAGCATGCTAATTATGGTAGGGATTCTAGAGTCATAATCTTTCATCTTCAGTTAGATTCCTCCTCACTTGATAAAAGGCTAAGAAATATCTTTAAAATGATATAGTCTTTTATAAAGAGGTTGTTAACACATTATATGGTCCACTTTATTTATTACAACAATAAAAAGGGAAAATATTCAGGCCAATACAAGCTCTACATTAAAACCTGTCACCTGCTTATTAATGAGTGGGTGGATTACCACACAATGAAATTAATCATAGAATAATGGAGAAAAAACCATATGTCAAAGAAGTTAGAGAAACATGTGGTGGTAAGCATGATTCTTTGGTTAATTGAAAGTTCATGGAGCAAGGCATTGACATGCCTCATGCTCCCTAGATTGACCATGGGTGGGTGGGTATAATTGTGCTTACTACAATATATGACACATATGATGATTCCATCACCTAATGTTAAGGGCTGCAAAGGAGAGCACATGTCACCTATTCCTCCATTTCACTTAGGTGATAACATTCATGATTGGTTATACCTTTTCATCTAAGGTTCAAGTTTATATTATTTCATTCCACTTATCTATGGTGGTTGGCATCGTGAAGAACACTACAACTTTATTGGGAATAAAAAATGCAAGGAATGAGATACTCTGATGTAGGGGCATGAGACTTAGAGACAAAAGACTTCATTAATTATTTTAAAAATCCAAAAAAAAATGTTACAAGCAAAGGTGTTGGTACCTTTAGCTATCAATTTACAGTTGTAATAGATAGGGTTGAACTAGTATTTAGGAGGATTGAACAGTTTTAGATTTGTTTCAGCATATTTAGCTTCAGTTGATAGATTTAGGGAAGATATTATGTAATGAGGATTTTTTCTAAATTTGAAGAATTTGATCCTCAAGAAGAGGTCGATTGTTATGTAAGAACCTATAAATTGTAATCTCTGAGAAAGAGGAATTCGGAATTTGGTCGTAGAAGAATTGATTGAGAGGTTTTGCCTCTGTTTAATAAAATTTCAGAATTAAATCATATGTTTATACTTGGCAATTTCCTGGAGGTTCATTCCTTCGAAAATCCATTTGTTATATATGTTTTATGTGTAGAATCGAGAGTGTATCAGTTTTTGTGTAAAGATTGAGAGGAAATCGAGAGAAGTTATGTTTCTTGCTTGAGATTGGTTATTCAATAATCGATCCATGTTATCAGGGTTACGCAGCAGAAAAAGAGGGTTTCAGAGAAGCGAAGTTAGAAGATAAACCGGAAATCCAGCGAAAATCCGGTGAAAATCCGTTGTCAAACGCGATTTAAACATAGTTTGTAAGTTAAGCAGTTTTCAAGAAAACCGGACACTGTTGTCGCACAGCCTTTGGGTTGTGAGCGGTTTTTTCCATTTTGAACACGATCAAATCATATTTCGACACGTCACAAGCGAAATACCACCCATTTCGCGTCGCTTTTGGGTGATAAAGTTCTAGGGTCGATTGAACACGATTGTCGTCCAATTAGATCTGTGGAAGATCCGATGGAGTTCGCGTTGAAAGCTGCGTGGGAGTTAGAATAAGGTATGGACCCGACGTTATATGCAATGAATTTTTATTAAGGGTTTGAAGTCCGGAATTATTTCCGAAGTTCAAAAGATTCCGAAGTTTTTTTAATATTTCCGAAGGTTTAATGATATTTCAATGAAGTTTTATTAAAGTGGTT
This sequence comes from Pinus albicaulis, assembly GCA_034641835.2. Taxonomy (NCBI): domain Eukaryota; kingdom Viridiplantae; phylum Streptophyta; class Pinopsida; order Pinales; family Pinaceae; genus Pinus; species Pinus albicaulis. Next base: position 232,480,448 of record CM076581.1, on the reverse strand, counting down.
GAAGTTCGGAAATACACTGCCGAGGGGGTTTTAACCTTTGTTTAAAAGTAAATTAAACATTTCCGAAGGTTTTGATATTCATTCCGAAAGGGTTTAAAACATTGGGTTAAAGTGAGTTATATTGTTCCGAAGGTTAAAAAGGGGATTTTGCTTCTGAATATTATAAAAGTGGATTATAATGTTTTGAAAGGATAAAGGGACTTTTTAGCTTCCGAATGTGCATTTTATTAGTTGTATCAAACAAATCTGATAAATTTTGATGACCGAGAGTGGAATAGGAGATTAGGAACAAATTCCTCCTGAATTAGAGAACATTGTAACAAAGTTTGAGCAGCTCTCCTTAACGCCTGCACCCACACTGCCATCATACTCGCAATGATTAGTGTGGAATTCACAAGGGCTTTGGAATGGAATTTGACTATGGGAGGAGTCTCTTATAGCGGGAGTGGAAGGATAGTATCACTATATTAGAAAAATGGTTACCTAATTTCATTTAGGGAGGTAAGAGGTAGAGTATTAAAAAGCCTGTTGAAGAGTGGTGTGTTTTCAATTCTACAACAAGATATATTCCCATTAGCTAAGTAGATGATGTGCTCTTCCACTTTTTTTTAAATTCGGCACAAAGCTTTCAACCAAGTGAACAAACTTATGATTTGAGGATTTTTTGGGATATATGTGCAAACAATCACCAACCTAAAACTGACTCTGAAATCCGAAGTCTACATGAAGAGATGCACCCAAAATTTACCAAGAAATTTGAAGTCTACATGAAGAGATGATTCAAATCCATGTTTATTATAATGATCTAGCCTCTAGTTTAGCTAGAATCATGGAGATATTGGCAGACCAAATGACTCATATTTGATGGAAAGAAGAGTAAATTGATAGCCTTTGATGCCATATTGAGAATCCCAAGGAAGGAAAGGATCATGGAAAGAAACTTCGGTGACTTTGTTAGTCATGGAAATGTTTTAATTCTATATTTAAATATTATAGCTATGACATATTGTGGGGCCTCTCCACATCAATGGAGATTCCACCTAGAAAAATTGTTTGTTATGGACTCTAAATTTTGTTGGATTGTAACTTTGTTATAGATGATTTATATGTGTAATAGTTCTAGAATAAGGAGCTTCTCCATTACATTTTTTATTAATATCATGTTAATTAATAAAATATATCTCATTAACTCAAGTATCCTAGAATTGTATTTTTTTTATAATGATGCTTCTTTGAACTAAGATTTCTAATATGAAAATTGTTTTTATTATATTAAAAGAAATAGAATATTTAAAAGTAAAAGAGACTTTTTTTTTAAATAATATGTTATTATGATAAAATAAAATAGTATTATTGTTATCAAATATTGATTAATACTTCATATAGATTCATTTTAACTTTAGATCTATCAAACTCATAAATGGATCAAATCCTTTTAAGTGTAAATCTCCTTTACTATAAAAAAAAAAAAATTAAAAAAGGGTTATCAACTCTACTCAAATTCATCACTTAAGATTAAGATTGATCTATGTTGGTTTCTTTTAAATTATTTTTTTGCTTCTCCCCAATTATTAAGTTGATATAAATTATTTTACATAAAGTGAATATTGAAATATTTTATTTATAGTCACTAATAAAATATTTTTCTCGTATTTTTCAATATCTATGAAGTTGATGTTGAAATATTAGTTTAGATGGATATTCAAATATTTTTTCAATGTACATATTGAAATATTAAGTAAAAGTATAAGAAGACTTTTATTTTCAAATTTTATCTCTAAAATAAAATTATATTTTGAATTGATTCTTTCATATCCATCACAACTTAATATTTGAGTAGATGCTTCCATCCAACGTGTGTAACTTGACTTTATTTTATATGATTAGTCCACTTATTGGCATAAAATTTTTAACTCAAATATTAAGTGTAATTAATTCATAAAAATCAATTCAAAACTATCCACATAACAAAAGCATAAACTAAAAAAATAAAATTATGTTATTAGCAGATAGATTTTATTATTATTATTATTATTATTTCTTATATAAATACCACATGATATCAATATTATTGTAAATGTCACTTCTAAACTACAAAGAATCACATTTTTTCATCATTCTAAAAGGTAGAAGTACTCATAGATAAAATTAAAAAGTTTCATTATCAAATTAGAATATCTTTTAAAATAAAAAACTTGAAAAAATGGTGATATATATATATATATATATATATATATATATATATATATATATATATATATATATATATATATATATATATATATATATATATATATATATATATATATATATATATATATATATATATAATTTTTTCTTATTATATTTTTTATTACATAAATGAATTCAATGCTTTGAAAAAATACCAAAATATACAATACTGAGAATATTTGAAATATGTTAGCCATATTTTTTTAAATACTTTATATAACACATACATATTTTTATTCTAACTATACATAGTATATACATAATAGTTGACATTGACATATTTTACTTAACATATGTATTGAAATGTTTTATTTATGAATCATATTGAGAACATTAATTTTTTTTATTATTAATATGGTTTAAATATATATTAATATTATGTATATGTCAAAGTATTTTATTTATGACTTTTATAAATCTTTGAATTATTATTAATATCTTTTAAATGCCACATATTTATTATGTTGATATGCATTTCTACATTGGAATGGAGATTTCATCATTTTAATTTAATTATCAATAATTATTAAATGGATGGTAGGGATTTAACCTCCAAAAAATATTCTAAAATATTCTTACTAGTATTCACAAATTAATGTTTGATATTTATGTTCAAAGTAGTTATGAATTTTTTTCCCTTTTTAATTAAATTGATTGTTTTAAAAAAATATCATTTAAACAAGTGCCATATGAAACAAGAAATGGTTTTATTGGACATGTGGTACTAATAATCCATGGTATTATCCCATGGTATTGTAACAATGTCTATTTACAAATTCTAAATCTTCAAGAAAGTGGGGGCAAATTTGCATAGTTAAGAATTTGTTACATTTTTTTTTTAATTTATATATGTTTAACTTATGCATTAATTACTTTTATCATTAATAATAATAATAAATATAGTAACAATAATTTGTTTGTATCCTCTTCATAATAATAACAATAACAATAAAAATTTAGCTTATTATTATTATTATTATTGTTCAGGCATCAGAAAACCAGTGCTCCCAGGGAGATTAGTTAACCTGATAAAAATGAGGATTCCCTATAAAAATATCAAACCTCTCCCTCCCTAACTCCTATATGCTATTCTCCAGTTATTCTCCTCCTCCTATACTCCCCCCTTGATCCCATTTTATATTCATATTTTCTCTATTTATCACTCTATAGCTCAGCACACCTTCTCGATCCCCTTATTCTCTCCCCTACGTACAATTTACACTCTTATGCCATCCCCTCTTTCCCTTTTCTATGGCTCCTTATATTTCATCCTCTTGTATATAGGAGGAAGTTAAGGATCCTCCCCTAGTGCTACCCATAAATATTGAATTAGGGGCAAAAAAATTATCCTTATCCATTGCTTAGAACTTGACACACTTCGAAATCATATATGGTATCCTTCCTCATAAATATATTTCAATTTGGCCAAATTATCTAAGGGCTAGATATTTTATCCCAAATTAAGCTTTTATCCTTCAATTGTAGGGGCTTATCCAACATTACAAGAAAGTCAACTACCAAAATACTTATGCACATTCACTCCCCTAACATTATGTTCCTCTTAGAATCTATGATAGTGTGTAAATTCCATCTCTTTATAAAAATGTATATTTCCCCTCAAGGATTTTCATGCTCTAGACATAACTAGAAGATCACAGGACATTGTCTCTAGTTCGGACTCTAGATGGCTCTACTTATCTTTAGCATGTTAATTTAAATAATGTCTCTCAATTCAAATTTATTCTGTGGAATTGGACGAAGCATTTCTATGCCTCAATGCATATGGTCAATGTGTTGATCTCCAAGTTTTCTTCTCAACATTCTCTAGGTTTCCCCTCTTAGACTCAGGGAGTGTAATTTTGGGTGGGAATTTGAATTTTTCTTAGGGATATGCTAAGAAATGGGCCCCTCTACTACGATTGGATCTCTCACATAGAGTATATTGGCCTCTACATGATTCTACCATTTAAGCTTCTACCCACATGGAAAAACAACAAAAATAGATCAACAAGAATTGCAAAGACTACATCCAATCTTTGCTAACTTGGATCCCTCTTAGAATCTTGCCAAATTTAATGCAGATAATCAAAATATTTCTTTGGACAGTGTTGATGCCTTGAAATATCTTAGTCAATAATACAAGAAACCACTTGATAAAGGTCTCGAAATATACCTATACTCATTTTCTATGGTGATACTCACTATTATGTGGTCTTGCTTGCCACTAATGGGATTTCTCCTTGATCGAAGACTTTGCGAAATCATTTCTAACTCCCAAACTTGATTCTATTCTATTTGTAGAAAGTGAATGAGCTAAGCTATCCTATGTTATTATATTCCAAGAGTGTAATTTAATTAAGTGTGAATTATGGAGAATGGTTGTCTAAAAAGAAATAGTTCATCTATTTCAAACATTATTGAGAATAGAAAATAGTGAATAAGTCATCCACATAAATAAATAAATGAAAAATAATTCACTACAACATCCACATAATAATGGTCATTCACCAGTTCAAATATGAATCAACACAATAAAACATATCTAATCATTAACAAAAGTGCAAAAATTAAATCAGCTTATACACATAAAATATAAGTTGAAACTGTAAATAACTTTTATTTTTTCCAAAAATAAAAGAAAAAATGTCATGAATAACAATACCATACATAGATTTCCAACAATAAAAGATTCAAATCATCAGTGGTCTCTTAATTTCCAAAAAAGTAAGTATTGAAAATAACGCACACCACTCTTTTCCAAAAATTATGAACCCCTCACTCTCATGTAGGAATTTACAGGGTAAGTTCCTCGGATCAAACATTAAAAGTCATTGCTCACAAACAGATCACAAATCAGTACACCAGTATATCACGTGGTTAAAACCCTCGAAGAGGGAAACAGTCCACGGCCTAAACCAACGCGGCCACTTCAGGCAATTTATTAATATAAAAGAAAGTTTACATGTGTTTCTCTCATAAACGATTACTGGAAAAATGACCCTCCATGCCCTTTAAATAGAGATCATGGGCCAATCAGGTGTTAAACCATGGATCAAGTATCGTTAATACTGAGGAGAGAGTGAACCATTGGATCACTACAAATCGTGACTATTAGAATGTACATAGTAAAGAAACACACTTTACCTAACTCTACAGTAGACCAAGTTATACTTACCTATTTCCTAGGTGTCGGAATATCCTAACATCCCCCCTTAAGAACAAGTTGGGATAGGATTTAAGGATTTACAAAGGTGACACAAAAGGAGCTTATTTCCTATGTGTCGAAATATCTTAACATCCCCCCTTAAGAACAACTTAGGATAGGATTGAAGGATTTACAAAGGTGACACAATAGGAGAAGGAAGGAGGCATTAGAGCCTATCCCCCCTTAATGATGACTTTCCTGAACTCCAAGCATGGATCGAATTTTGGTAAACTTTTCTTCTATGAGAGCCTTTGTAAAGATATCGGCAACTTGATCATTGGTTGAATAATATTGTACTTCAAGAACACAATCATGAATGAGATTTCTGATGAAGTGTATATGAAGCTCAATGTGTTTTATACGCTGATGTTGAACTGGATCTTTGCATAGCTGAATGGCACTCTGCTTATCACACCAAAGTGTAGTTGGATGTTGCTGATGAAGACCAAATTCAGATAGGATCTGACGAAGCCACATGGCTTCCTTGCTAGCTTCAACAGCACCACGATACTCTGCTTCTGCCGAAGAAAGAGAGATGGCACTTTGTTTCTTACAAGACCAAGAAATAGGTCTCGAACCATGAGTGAATACATATCCTGTAGTAGACTTTCGATCATCAGGGTCACTAGCCCAATCAGAATCAGTGAAACCAATCAACAATGGAGATGCTCCTGCACTATAATGAATCCCAAACTAAATTGTACCTCAAATATATCAAAGTATTCTTTTAGCTACCTTCCATTGACTTTCATGAGGTTGGTGCATAAACCGAGAAACAAGACCATTGATAAAGGAAAGGTCAGGACGGTTATGGGTTAGATACAGAAGTTTACCAACAAGTTGATGGTATAAGGTAGCATCAACTTCAGGGATAGTACAAGTGACTGAAATCTTAACTCCAGACTGAAAGGGAGAAGGGGTTGGCTTGCAGTCTTCCATGTGAAATTGGCGTAGAAGATCACATGCATACTTGGGCTGAGAAAGGGTAATACCTTATTTGGATTGCAAGACTTGAAGACCATGGAAAAAATGCAAGTGTCCTAATTTTGTCATTTCAAACTTCTTTTTGAGGCTAGCCTTCACATGGTTTATATGGTTGGGATCACTACCAGTAAGGATAATATCATCAACATAAATAACAAGGATGGTGAAGGACTTGCCCACTTTCTTGGTGTAGACAGTGTTGTCATAATGACACCTAGAAAATCCATTATCTAATAGAAATCTATCCATTTTGGCATACCAAGGCCCGAGGATCTTGTTTGAGACCATAGAGAGACTTCCTAAGGCGACAAACATGGCTAAAGTAATTTTGGATAAAGTCGGGGGGTTGTTCCATGTATATTTATTCATGCAAATCTCCATGTAAGAAGGCGAATTTAACATCCATCTGATGGAATTCCCTTTTAAAGGAGGTAGCAAGGGAAATAACAAGGCATATAGAATTCATTTTGGCAACAGGGGAGAAGGTTTCAGTATAGTTAATGCCTTAGATTTTTTTGTAAATTAACCCTAATCTACCACAAAACAATAATAAAAATGATTTTTATTGATTTAGGTGAATGCGACAAGAAATGGACTAGTGCCTTTTGTATTTAAGGCATATGGAGTCTAGGAATCAAACAATTATAGGGCTTCCTTATTGTGATAACAAGATCCAACAAGTTGGGGTAAATAAACTAACTTACACTAGGCTTTGAGATAAAGGCTCTTGAATTATCAAGATGATCAAGGAAAATAGAAAATAATCTCTATTCCTCAAATACTTGGAAGAAGGGTTTAGTTTAACAAGGAAAATGTAACGATACCAAAGAAACTAACTTAGCACATGAACATTCATAGAATAAAACATAATATCAAGATGAAGAAAATTAACTAGATTGCTCCACCATGCACATCCAAGATAAACCATAAGCATCCATTAAAAGAGATCACATCACATCACAATTCCACCCAATAAAAGTCTCTCAACTAGGCCTTCATAGTGCACCAGAGAAGAAAACTAATCAAGATCGAAATGATCTCAAGTTCTGACAATAAATCCAATAGGTGAATCAATCCCCTATATATATGGGGGCAATTAATCGATTTAACCTCTAATTTAGGCTAAAAGCCCCTAAAAACACATAATCCATGATAGAAGGTGGATAATTAATCCAAGGAAATCCCTGGAGATAACCTCTATAATGAAATAAATTGAAAATAGATAACCTCTATAATGAAATAAATTGAAAATAGCCTCAATTAGTCCACATGTGTGACAAAAATCCCCGCAAAAGGGTGATGTTATCCTCCTAAGTCATGTCCCTTACTAAAAAAGTGCAATGGATGATTCAAGAGGTTTGTCTCATCCCATAAGTCATGTATCCTCCTATAGGAGTGGTGCATAATCACCAAAAAGAGCCCTCTCAAGCCCAATGTAATCCTATGAAATCCCATGTCGTCATCAAATACAAGCTAGGGCATGATGTCACCAAGGTAGTAGGTGTAAAATCTCTTTCAAAGGTAGCCTAAGTCATCATCATCATCAATCACAGTCAATATAAGAGCTATTTCCATAAATAAGGTACAATGGTAACATGGAGGTGTCTTGTCATCTCACGGGTGGACCCACTCCCAAGGTAATGTCCTAGCCTATAAAGTTCATACCCATAGTTGTAAGGATGGTGGAGGGTCTCATCATTTGCGTCAAGTCCTCATCAAGGTCAACGCTCCTCAAAGCTACCCCAACATCCTCCAACAAATGCTTTGTGTCATCATGATGGACATCCTTTATGAAAAGTTGGAGAAGCATCACATCATCCCTCAAGGGGTCTTGGTTTCACTTAGAGGAACCATCTAGCACATACTCAGGGAATAAAGTGAGATTAACATCATGAGTAGAAGAACCATAATAACATCAATCTGTACCTTTTTTAATATCAAAGCCATTGATTACTTCATAAAAATATCATCTTCAAATGTCTCACTAGCTCAATACTATATACAAGTTGCCAGATTTAGGTATGGGATGGTTATCATAGGTAGCTATTAGGTGCTTCCAACCCTAAGAGGAGGAAGAATTCATAGGATGACCTTTTCAAACGACAAGTACAATGTGATAGGTGTTATGATCCGGAGTTTACATCATGAAAAGTGTCATAGTCTTATACTGAGGTTATGTAAAATCATCATCCATAAGTGCCACTTTAAAGGAAACACTTAGTTGCTTGAGTTACCATCCCCTCGCCTTTGTTTCTCCAAACTCACAATTTTCCTTTTTCTCTGATTTAGTTGGCTTGTTTAACAAGCTTCATTGATTATCATATAATAATGATATAATCCCACTTTAATTATGGGTAGTTCATTGCTTTATCAAGGTTGGGATGTGATCTCACAGTTCCTTTTATTTTGATAGGCATGCAATATGTGTGGAACTCTAGGGACAAGTGGTTATAGAAGGGCGGATAGAACTCAAGCAAAAATGTCTTTTGATTTGTTTTACATCCCTCACCATTCTTTTTCATCTTAATATTTGGCTTATGTTTTCTTTTTTTTTAATAGTTGCTTCAACCTAGGGTACTTCAGCCCCTTCTTCTCAGTGAATGAGGTATACATGGAACTAGTACAATGAAAACCAATCAAAATATGGGATAATGAAACAAGGAAAAAATGGCAAGGGTTAAGTATGATTATCATAAACATGTTACCATAATGAGAGCCACCTATTTTTTCCCCTCATACACAATGAAAGAAAAACCATAAGGAAGGTCACACTAGACTAGGAGCAAATGATGCCCACTAAGTTGAAATATTGAAACATTCGTACACCCAAGCATCATGGTCTATAATACAATTTCAACCCATGATCTATACTAGAATGCCAAAACCATTAAATGGAAGCACCCACATACAAAAATGGTTATTGTACCTCATAATAGATGACCCCACCTTCATTAGATGAATAACCTAGATAAATTAATGTGTTGACTGAAGAATGGGTAAGAGGCATTTGAGGTGGGCTATTTGTGGATCATGGCAAGGGTCGCTAGCTAGAAAACTACATTACATGAGATAAATTTTCTCATATGGTCACTCATGCATATGGATGGGTAACATGCCATACATAAGTATTTTAATATCCACATTTTTAAGTAAAGACTTCTTATTGGGTTGAGAGACACGTTCTAAGTGTAGTTTGAGGATATGTGTACTTCATTCCATGCTCAACATGGAACCAACAAATGTCATTTTTAAAAGATAATATCAAAAAATATTTCAATATCAACCATAAATAAGCATTGAGGGTTAGCTCAATTGGTCATGTTCCCTTTGTTAAAAGCACCTCGCTATTGAGAGGTTGCAAGTTCAATTCTTCTCGACGCTCTCAAGTTTAGGCTTCATTAATGAACCGGTGGTAAGTGATCCCTTCGAGTAGATTTGCACAAAACAATGTTTTTGTGGATGTAGCAGTCATTAATCTCTGAAGCCCATGAACCACATCCAAAAAATACATATCAACCAAAAATAAAATATTTTGATGTCTACCTTTTATTAAATATACATATGCTTTTTTTAGTTCGATATTAGGGAGATGTGTAATTTTTTTATGCTTAGCATGGAGTGGACATATGGAATTTAAAAAATATTAATTAAAAAAATCCAATGTTGGCCATAAATAAAATATGTCATCTCCATTTTGAGAGGGAGAGAGAGAGAGAGAATTAAAAAACAACTGAAAGTGAAAGATTTCATACGGTTAAAACATTTCAATTGTGCGCTATTTAATTCATTCTATGTTGAACACGGATTTCTCGAGGTGCGAACATTTTTTAAATCACAAAACTTAAGGAAATGTTTGTACCTAAAAGGATTTGATCCCTCCCGATGCATAATAGATCTAGAGTTAATATGGATCTACATTGGTTATTCTAAAATATGCAACTATATAGTTGATTGGTATAATTCCTCACATATCGAGCTAGCAAAAAAACTACTTTGGAATACATTTAAAGCCTCAAAATTATAACAAGTCATGCCCATAAGGTCATCTTATTTGATACCAACCTAAAGATTAAGTTTCCTATTTTCATTTCCAATCTCCATGTTGCCTTGAACCTGCTAGAAAATCTCCTCATCTGGCACCACAATTTGTATGGAACCAATAGAAACATTTGGAGGGTTAATGAAGGAGTACGATGGTTCTCCATGCAAGTGCAAGCTCCTAACTAAGCCAAGGATGAGTCACAGAACATATTAGAATTTTCTTTAATCTTCTCAATTTTCTTATTTGAAAGAGACAAGATATATAAAGTCTCTAAATTCCTTGTCACTTGAGTTTCAATTTGGTTGAACATTAGACTACTAAAGTGAGAAAGAACTTCCTTAATATCCTCTACATGGCACTCAAATATTTATTGATCTCTTCACAAATCCAAATTTTCACATAAGACTTAGTGATTAGAATGGAAATGGCTTTCCATTCTTTTCCAACACTAATAATTGAATCTATAACACTATTATGAACCAAATCCCTCTGCTAATTTGAACCAAACCATTAGAAGAGAATAACCCCAAATCAAATAACTTCCATAGAACTAGTGATAACAAAACCAAACAACATAAAAAATAACCAACATTACCAAAGATAATACTACCTAATCAGTAAGGTTCAAGGGATGTTTCTAGTAGTGGCCTTGAGATTATACAATGGTCATTACCCCTGCACTTCCACATATCGTTGCAAAGAGCTAACAATAAACATAAATTCATTTTATTAATCCCACCTTTAACCCAACATTCCACTGTGACAAATTTGATAAACTTCACCTGAGATGCAATTAAATGTGTAAGTACAAGAGACATAATGGCTTTAATACCCATCCTTTCAATTTTCTTCTTTTCTTCAAATCACATTTCAATCACACATATGATGTATGCTATACTACACATCCATCCATGGGAGGTGGATAAAATTAAACACCCCAACCATATTTATGCTTATCAATCCAACTTCTATAAATACTACTTCATTTGTAAAACTCTTCACCAAACTAAAGAATTTAATATTATCAAAACTCTTCACCAACGCTTGCACTTTATGAATGAGCCCACCAAAATGGATGTTCCAATGGTTTATTTGGTTTCACATGTGGCAGATTATTGTTGTGAAGACACTTGGTTTCACCTAGGGTGGATTATTGTTTTTTTTTCCTCAGGAAAAATCATAACTTTCATTAATAGGATGAAAATTACATGTTGTAGATGCTATGTAGCATATGCGGATATAGCAGCACAAGCCGCTTTCAAAAAATAAATATCAGTAATTGTTCCAAAAATATAGTGTTGAGTAAGTATGCAGTAAATAAACTTGTACAAAGGATAAACATGTATATGTCCCAAAATAACCAAAAATATGATAGCAACTGATAATAGCTCAGATGTTAGGGCGCAACATCCCCCTGTGCTGGTTCATCTTCATATGGCATGTGGAAGAAATGTTAGTATCGATGTTCATTTTGTTCTTGTATCTCCCATTGATCCTTTAGTAAGTGTGCAACCTCCTTGGAAAGTGAATCGGAAATTTGATTCCTTTCCCTATATATATGATGACAAGAGATATAGTCAAAATGAGATTTCAGCTGATAAACGTCTTCCAATATATTATGCAGTGTGTGCACATGACATAATGATTGAAGGTTGAACCAGTCAATGATAATCTTTGAGTTGCCAAATATTTGAATTATATTGCAGTCTTTGGTGAGTGCAAAGGTTAGTAGAGCTCTAAGGCATGATAGTTCAACATAGTTGTTTGTACCCCTTCCAAGGCCGATCTTGGCCTTGTAGAAATTTTGATCTAATAAGTACAGGATCACCCCTCCTCCATAGCCAATATGTTGTGCAGATCCATCAAAATAAGCCCAGGGAAAAGATTTATTGATAGTTTCTAGAATAATAGTCCTGGGAGGAGGGTGATTAGGATCATCCGGGATCAAATGGTATAAGGTGGTGATGTGTGTAGATATGACCGACCAGGATGGATCGTGTTCTATGAAGATGGAATGATTTCGGGCAATCCAGATGCCCCAGTATATGAGGATGGGTAGGTTGCGAAGTTTGTGTGAGTGAGAGGAGAGCCACCAAGATTCCTAAGCTTGAGATACAAATGGACCAGTCCATAACAATTTGAGACTGAGGGCAGCCAACACATGGGTCCAGAGGGATTGGTTGATAGGACAGCGTAGCAAAAGATGGTCATAATCCTCAATAACCCCTTTACAAAGTATGCACCAAGAAGGACCAATGAATGAATTATTTTATAGGTAGGCACCCGTGGGGATCTTATTGGATAGTATGCACCACATTAATAATTTGGCCTTTGCATGGCTCTTCAACTTCCATAATGAACTCCACCACCGAAGCAGATCCAATGGTCTGTGGGAATCATAAATAAGAAGATATTCGTCCTTGCGGGAGTATTTTCCATGTTTAGAGTCGCCCAGATGATTTCATTATATATGTCAGTTATTATGACATGTGTTTCGGCCAGTGCAGATGTAAAATGTTCCCATTCTTCTTCCCAATGGTTATGGATGTGAAGATCACGATAGTTTTTCCATCCCTGTGAGAATATGGTCGAATTGGCTGGATCAACAACCTGATCAAGGGTATGGAAGCCAACATTTTTCAGTGAGAGAATAAATTTAAGAGGTAGGAGGTGTGCATTTTCATTGTCAGACCAAGGGTTGCATCCAATTCGGACAAGCCTGCCTGAACCAACATTCCAAGCCAAACTGATTCTTATGTATTCAATGGAGTTCAATATGGCCCTCCAAATGGTTGAAATGTTTGTTCTATGTCAATTCCCATATCTGATCCACTCAATCGATTGTGATGGATGAATGTATTTGTGGATGACCACCTTAGTCCATAGGCTATCATCAGTGAGGATCTGCCAACCTAATTTTGCAGCCAGCGCCATTAAGAAAGAAGGCAAATCCTTAATGCCCCAGCCACCCCACTTCTTAGGTAGTGCAATGAGATTCCATCTGGCCCAAGAAAATGTGTGTCCTTCCTTTGAGCCATTCCAAAGGAATCTGTAACGGATTTTTTGAATCCTGGATAGAATGCCCTTGGGAATCCAGGCCAAGGACATCCTGTATACTGGGATTGCCTCCAAAATCGATTTTATGAGTACAAGGAGGTCGACCCGAGAGAGCCATGTATGATGCCAAGTATTAATTCTCTTGTCAATATTTGCAATCAGCCAAGTCCGATCAGCAATTCTGTAGTTGGATGGTTTAAGATGGAAACCTGAGTATTTAAGGCCCTCCTTAAATCTCATAGAGCCAAAAGGGAATCACTGCATCACAAAGTGGATTTCATGTGGAGTACACCCATGGGTGGTGATGGTGGATTTAGAGTTATTGCATGTCATACCTATAGCTTTGCAGAACAATTTCAAAGCAGAGTTGATAACAGATGTATCACCTAAGGATCCATTCAGAAATATAAGCACATCATCCACAAAGAGAAGATGAGTTAGGATACAATTATCTGTGATTTTTAAGCCTTTCAACCTACCTCGAACCCTTTTCTCAATCAGAGTTCTACTTAGTCCTTCCATGACAGTAGGAATAATAGAGGGGAAAGGGGACACCCCTGCCGAAGACCCCGCTCAACATGGAAAAAATTGGTAGTTGCCCCATTAATAAGGAATTGTATGAGATTGAAGTTATGTAGAAAATAATCCATTTGATTACAAAGATGGGGAATCTAAGATGGGTGAGGAGCATTCTGATGTAGAGCCAGCTAGTCTAATCAAATGCTTTAGCAAGATCAATCTTGAGGATCACTCCTTTGGTATTTTTAGTATGCATAGAATGAAGACCCTCCTGTGCAACACCTATGGCTTCATGAATCTGTCTGTTCTCTAGAAAAGAAAATTGCTCAGGGGAGATATGTTCATATAGGATTGGCTTGAGTGTTTTGGCTATAATTTTGGCCATGATCTTGTAGATACAATTATAGAGTGATATAGGTCAGAAATCTTTGAAAGTAGATGGGAGGTGAGATATGGGAATGAGGGCAATGAATGTAGAGTTTAAGGCATGGTACATTCGACCAGTAATTCTGGTTTCTTCCACCACCTCCAAAAGTCCGGGTCCAAGTAATTCAAAGAAGTTCACGTAGAATTCCACAGACTAGCCATCAGGCTCGAGACTCTTGTCCTTTTTGAACCATTTGAGGACTACCTCAAGTTCTTCCTCGACGGTGTCCCTGTCCACATACCTAGGGAAAAGGCCAGCAATTTTTATGGTTTCTGCCAAGTTTGCATCTTGTGGAGCTTTGTAGAGATTCCTGAAGTGTGAGGTACCCAGATTAGCCAACTATTCAAAGGTGGAAGTAGGTAGACCATCCTCAATATTAAGTTCCCAAATAGTGTTGATGGCCCTACGACCTATGGCATTTCTAAAAGAATTTGGTGTTTTCATCCTCTGCTTTTAACCATATGGCACGAATTTTGAGCCTCCAAGTTTCTTCCCTGTCCTTTAAGATTTTGATGCAATCCGACTCCAATTAGATGATATATTCTTTGGCTGCAATAGAAGAAAAACCACCATTTAGAGGGTCCAAAAAGTGAGAAATATCCTACTAAATATTGTCCAGATAAAGGTCATCATGTCTTCTCTTGGACTTTGCCTAGTCAATAGATTTCCTCTTTGCAAAATGAATCCTATTTGCAAAGATAATTGAGCTAGAAAGATCAGGAGTAATTGGAGCACTCCTCCAAGCCTGATTAATCATTCTAATTTATGCCTCATCTTGCAGCAAAATCAAACAGAACTTGTAGGGAGCTGATGGTTTTGGAAGAATTTCCAGAGAGCTCAAGATAGATTGGGGAATGATTTGATATTCCCCAAATCCAATCCATTGTCTATATGATACCATATGTTGAAATAGTCCTTCCTTGACAAGAAATCTATCTAATTTGTGAGCAAGAATAGCCTCTCCAATGCATCTGTTGTTCCAAGTAGAAATAAATGAATCCATTAGGGGATCAGCAAGATGATGGAGTGCAATTAAGTGTCGAAATAAATCGGATAGGGGATCCATTTGAGCATTGGATCCCCAAGATTCAGCAAGACCCAAGGAAAAACTGAGATCACTAGCCAAAATGATATTATCATCTTGCATGAATGATGATTGTAGTAAATAAAGCCAAAAATCTTGTCGATTATGAGAAAGTCCATACACATTTACCATCCTTAAGTCATACTCGAGTTGCTCAGAGAAGATGTCTGCCACGAGTACACAATCCCTTCCCCAAATGCTGTTAAATCTAATGATTCAAGGGTTATATCCCAAAGCAATACCCCTTGATCGCCCTCGAGCATCCAAAGCATGAAAAATCTAGGAGGGTGTTGTCGTTCCTAGAGACAGCCTTGAGTTGTGAAAAACCAGTGCCTAGGACATCTTATATAGCAGGGAGCGAGTGATATAACAAGGGGATTTATCAACAAAATGCTCTCATGCTATCTCCTGTAAACAGGGAAATAAATTAGAAGGGGACCAAATCTTCCAGAAACTAGATACAGGGAGAGCAACACTGCAGAGGCAAGGTGCAAAACTCCAGTATAAAAGCATCAGACAATTCAGAGGCAGCTTACTGTAAAGAGGGCCGATTCAAAAGATACGTCACAGAAATAGATAATCAGAAGGTGTTTACTTCGTAAGCAAGATGTAGGATGATACTAACTGTCATTGAGATGAATATCCAGATACACAATATCACCATGTAATGGGCTTACCAATTTAAGAATCCATACATGACAATAGCATTTTAAAAATAACCTCCCAAAGAAGCTAATATAGCAGAAATATGGTTGAAGTGAAAAGTGAAACAGTATATGATGCCTGAGCCATATTTAAAGCGCTTGACTAATTCGAGCATGGGTATCAACTAGGATAAATCCATACCAAAAACCAGTGAGCCACTCGCATTCCAGAAACATGATACAAGAAAGGCGGATGAAACGAAATGAACAATTAAATTAGCACATATAAGAGAAAGTTACACACTGTGAGACACCAAAGACCAGAATCCTCTTTAAAGACGGAACTCCTCCTCACTGAAACCAACAAGCTCTATACATTCATATAATATTTTTTACAAAATGCATACAAAAATTCTCTCACCACATCATTTTCTAATAAAATCTGGAACCCTCAATAATCTGTTCTTCGGGGGTTTTATAGGAGAAAAAAGAAAACTCTGTAAAGGAAGTGGATGATGAACATTTAATTTGCCTCATTAAGACAGGATGGCGGAAACGTGCATGCCCATACTTCTTGATGACTCTGTAGTGTTGTATGTACTTTGTGGCCTGCTTTCTGAAATAAATGCACTGGGTGGAAGTCTCTTCAGGAACACGGTAGAGAAATAAAAACCACATGGGCAATCCGTCCTTCCCTAGAAAGAAAATTCTGCTGAAATGAAACCCTGAGGGTATTGTTTTCTGTGCATGGAACTTCTGAGTGATCTACGGGGTCTTCGATCTAGTATTCTGTCTTCAAATGGTTAGGTTAAGGCTCAAAAATATTCAATTATACGCCTTTAACTCTCTGCCTTTCACTGATACTCTCTGTCTGCAATATTAATGTCTTTGATCGCGAAATTTGCGCTTTGAATGACTCTGGAGGGTTTGACAGAGTTTAACCCTACTTCTTTAATGGAGGTCATGTCATAACAGCTTCCCAGGCCTTTCTCCATAATTCTAGCCTTTGAAAAATGGTCCTTTCCGATGTTCTCTGTTACTGTAATTGAGACTGTGAATCATGGCGGTTTACCACCGCTCGTACCCTGCAAAACACGCAAAATAGTCAAGAAAACAAATGCATGGGAAGGTGGATGCAGCGGGAACGACGAAAGTGGACGTGCAGCTGGTGAAATGGTGGAATAGTGCGGGATTACTGTGGAAAATGCAGTGGGAGGCTGGTGAGAACAAGAATTTTAATGTAAAACATTAACATTTGACCTTTGAATGGATATATATATAGGGACGGGCGAAAGATGTGATGAAACATGTGGAATGGTGATGTGGCAGGATCGGCCAATGGCGGGCGTGCGAATAAATCTGGACCGTCCGATCTCAGGAGGAGAGCGACGGTGGAAAACATATCGGAGGGCGACGGATGGCGGGCCAGGGGTACAGATACATTGGGTTAATTTCCGCGCATCTTCGGGGTGCGATGACCGTTGGATGGAGAGCCCCAGATCGGACGATTGATATGCATATTGCGCCAGGTCAAATGCCGAACAATAACGCGCGATGGGGGGGCGGTTTTGAAATAGTGATGGAGCCACGTGTCAGGCGGTGAGTGGAATCGCTCCGAAAATAAAATTACCGCCCATCCTCCAAACGCGGTGCGATGGATACCACCGGTTTTTGAACAGTGCGCAGCGCGGGGACCACAGGGTGGGTGAACTGTTGACCGTTGATTTGCAGGTTGATCGGACGGTGGACAGGTTGGGCCATGGGCGCGACGCTGATCTATGAAGGCCGTCCGATTTGTACAGATCGACGGATAATACTGCGCCCGATATCCACCTGTGATAAGCACTCTCCAGGCTAGCGCTTGGTCTAGTGCCCAGGTCACTTGGAGAAAAAGACTGAGGGGTCTAGGGCCGAAAGGTGCTAGGCCTTAAATATGTTAAAATGTGTGATTTCAGCCCTTTTTTATGCAATTTTGAGTTTAGAGGAGGGGAATGATAGGCGAAAAAAGGATTTTTTAGGCCAAACAAAGTGGGCTTAAAGGGGATTGCTTGTCAGAATTTGATAGGGGGCTGACATGATCAACATTGGCTCCACCTGGGGACGACACGTTCATCCCTGAGCGTGTCGAGAACTTTGCAGACCACTGGTTAATCTTCTATGTTGACCCTTCTCTTCAGCACTTCTATTTTTCTTTTCATAATTCATCACGACACCCACATTATGCAAACAAAGATGAAAACCGAAAACTAATGTACAGTATGATACACCAGGCTGTCTATGCCTAAATCAGAACTGGAAGTAGGGTTTAAGGAACTGACCAGTTACAGGGGCGTCAAGAAATTCTCCTTGTAAATTCTCCAACCTGAAAGTGTTGTTACCCCCTTGTTCCACGATTTTATAAGGGCCAAACCAGAGTGGGTCGAATTTTACCATGTTTCCCCTTTTCAGCTCTCCTGATATCCCATCTGAGCACTAAATCACCAATCTGCAACTTCTTATCCTTGGCATGCTGATCAAAAAGGTACTTCATCTTCTCTTGATATTCAATCAGCCTTTGACTTACTTGGTTTCGTGTTTCTTCTAACTCCGCCAGCTGATTTATTCTCCTGGTCACATCATTAGGCTCTTCTTGACTTTCTTGCATGAATCGGGCTACTGGTAAGGCTAACTAAATAGGGAATACTGCTGCCCTCCCATTTACTAATTCATATGGGGATTTCCCAGTTGCTCTCTTGTTGGTAATTCTATTGGCCCACAGAGCGAATTTCAACTAGGAATCCCAATTTTTCTGATTTTCGTTGATAGCCTTCTTCAGTGCCCTCACCAGGGTTTTATTTGAAGACTCTGCCAAGCCATTTCCTTGTGGGTAATAGGCTGTAGAGTGACTTAGTGTGATGTTATACTACTGGCAGAAGCTCACAAACTTTGCAGACTTGAAGGCCTGGGTGTTATCAGTTACTATTCTGGCAGGGCAGCCAAACCTGGATATGATGTTTTCTTCCATGAACTTTATTATCACAGCATCTGTTGTGTTCCTCGCAGGTATGGCTTCCACCCATTTTGTGAAATAATCAGTGGCAGTTAATATCCACTTATGCTGACCACTTGATGGAGGATGTATTTCACCTATAAAGTCAATTCCCCATTGCCAAAATGGTTCGTCCACGTGAACGGGAATCATGGGCAGAGGTGCCAAATTTTGTCTTTCAACAAATTTCTGACATTTCTCACAAGCTCTAACCCGGGCAAAAACATCTCCAAAGAGCTTGGGCCAATAGAAACCAGCCTTCAGGATTTTGTGAGCAGTGGCCCTCCAGCTATAATGACCCCCGCAGATTCCTTCATGAAATTCGGCCATTATACTCTCTACCTCATCCTCTGTGAGACACAGGAGTAGAATGCCTGAGGGATCTCGCCAGTATAGCCAGCCATTGGCAACTATGTACTTTTGGGATCTCAACCTTAGCGTTCTGTATTTAGCTTTATCACAGCTTGGAGGGCAGCTGAGTGTGAGGAGATATTCTACTATCTCTTTGTACCACTGACTGGTGAGGTACTTTATATGTGTTTCCAGAGCAGTTATCTCTACTCCCTGTCGCTTTTCTTTCTTCTCAAATTCCTCACTTGCTATTATGGAAAGATTTATACCCAGAGCCTGATAGTTTGATTCAGATAAGATTTTGGCTAGCCCTTGTCCTTTAATCAGTTTGGTAGGGCGGATGTCTAGCTCATACTCCTGTATTTTGGCAATCCACTTCCTCCTTTTTCCTTCACTATCCCCTTGGATAAGAATATCTTTTACAGCTGCTGTAGGCACAAATGCAGTGATATGGGACTGCAAGACATACATGCAGAATGCTTTAAGGGATTTCACCAGGGCGTATGCTTTCTTTTCTAATATGTTATATTTTAGTTCTGCATCACGGAGCACCTGACTGAAGAAGGCGATGGGCTGCTCGTACCCTTCTTCATTTTTCTGCAATAAAACTTCTGCTATTGTATGAGGTGATGCAAAAGAAAAGATCATGAACGGTTTAGCATAATCCGGTCCAGCTAGCACAAGGGCTTCTAAAAAAGCATTTTTTATCCTGGAAAAGGCCTCTCGTGATTCCTGGGACCACTTTACTTCATTATTTTTCTTCAGCATGTCAGTTATATGTCTAACCATCTCAGCATAGTTAGGGATAAACCTCCTCAGAAAATTAATGCGCCCTAGGAACACCTGCACCTCCTTCTTATTTCTAGGAAGGGAAATGCCATTTATAACCTCTACCCTCTTAGGATCTATTTTTACCCCATATTTGGTTACAATGTGTCCCAAAAGTTTACCCTCTTCTAATGCAAATAATGACTTCTGAGGATTAAGAGAGAGACCATACCTTCTGCATTTCTCAAAAGTTCTACGCAAATGCTCAATGTGCTCCGTATCGCCCTTT
Source organism: Pinus albicaulis (assembly GCA_034641835.2). Lineage (NCBI taxonomy): Eukaryota > Viridiplantae > Streptophyta > Pinopsida > Pinales > Pinaceae > Pinus > Pinus albicaulis. The sequence goes on along the minus strand of CM076581.1, from coordinate 232,459,818 downwards.
GAAAACACAGTGATATCATCGAGTAGACTACCAAAAATTTATCTTGCTCCCCAACAAAAGCAATGTCCATGGCCCTCTAAAAAGTGGCCCCTGCATTAATCAACCCGAAAGACATCCTAGCATACATAAATGTCCCCCATGGCGTGGTGAAAGCAGTCTTCTTCTAATCTTCTGGAAGTACAGCCACCTGATTGTAACCAAAGAATCCATCCATCATTGACATCCTAGAAGCTCCAACCACTTTCTACAGGATGTGATCCATCTTGGGCAGTGGATAATTATCTTTTAAGGATGCTCGATTTAAATTTCGGAAATCAACACATAGCCTTATTTCTCCATTCTTCTTTCGGACAGGGACTAGGTTTGCCACCCATTCAGAGTACCTCAGTGGCACAATTATTTTGGCCTTTAACAGCTTCTTAATTTCTTTCTCAATGGAGGGAAGCAGCAGGGGATTCATCTGTCTAAGCTTCTGCTTATGAGGTTTCGCATCTCCCTTTAGTGGAATTTTATGCTGCATTATACTGATGTCAAAACTTTTTAGGTCCTGATAAGACCATGCAAACACATCTTTGTAAGACTGAAATAATTTCTAGTACAGATTTTTATATTCTTCTGGGACCTTCTTGGATAGTTTTACAATTTTGGGGTCAGCATTAGTACCAAGATTCAGGTTTTCTACCTGATTTTCTTCTACCACTTTGCTTGGCTGCAGTGGGACATCATTCTTGTCAAATAATTTTTCTAAAGGCACCAGCCCTCTAGGTATAACGTTTCCCTTCAATTGCAACACTTTATTACCTACCATTTTCTCCTCCCAATTTCTTTCTGAAGTGTATTCAGTCCCTTCTTCTTCACAAGCATCAATCTCCATATTGGAGAATTCCCCTATTGTTTCCAGGAATCTCTTCACCTATTCTTCATCCCCAAATACTTGCCAATGCTTGATGTTATCTGGGATTGATGGTCGATAACGTACCTCAATTTCATACCTTAAGAGAGGGTTCTGAGGTGGATGGAATGTACTAGCAGCCACAGCAAGGGAATCGGCCATCCTATTATGTTCCCGGGGCATGAACTGGATATTAAATGCCAAGAAAAAATTCTCTACCATGTCCCAAACTTCATTCCTATAAGCCCTTAGCCGAGGATGTTTGGCTTGACAATGATTCCTGACTTGTCTAACCACCAGTTCTGAATCTCCCAAAACTTTTAAACTTTGTATATTCATGCTCCTAGCTGTCTGTAACCCTAACAGAAGTGCTTCGTATTCAGCCACATTATTAGTGGCTTCATATTCTAGCTTGAAAGACAATGGGACCCATTTGCCTGTAGGAGAAATCAATAGTATTCCAGCTCCATTGCCTTCTCTTGAATTTGATCCGTCGAAATGAAGTGTCCAGATTCCTGCTTCATGGCTCTCTGAGGGCTGATCGGTCTTGATCTGGCAGAATGATGGTTCTTGAGCATAATCCTGGTCTTCCTCCAGCATTAAACATGAGAAATCACCTTCTTTACTGTAGACTGGTGAATTAACCGAGTTATCAGCTTTAGTAACCATCTTGACAAATCTAGTTTCCCTGTACAACCTCCTCTCCTAGCCACCAAAAACTGGGATAGTGGCATATGTTAAGTCCAACTTGATTGACCCACCAATTTTTGTCCCACAGGACCTTGACAGCAACATGCCAAAGCGAGATGGGATGTCAGCCACCACGATGTCCATTACCACACTTTTTGCTCGGATTTGGGCCAAATTGACCACCAAATCCTTGATCATCCCCAGGCATTTAACTCTTTTGGAATCAAATGAATAGAGGTCCTTGTATGGACAGGTGATTTGTAATCCTAGTTGTTCCATGACTGACAGAGGCAGAAGATTATGGGAAGCTCCAGAATCTAACATACAGTTATGTAATAACAGGTCATGGATCACTAGAGACACATAGAAGGGAGGAGTAGAAGCGTCTAACTCCTCAACTTGTGGGCCAAATACAACCATGGGTCTTTCTTCTTGAATGTTGAGACTATCTAGGATGAGTGCTGCTTCTGGAGGAATTATGAAACAAGTGACTTGGGATTGATATGCAAATTGCTTCAACAGTTTAGTCAAGGGAACTGGGATTTTGACCTTCTCAAGTTCCTTTTGCAGACTGAAAGCAGGAGAGGACTTCTCTATTACAACTTCTTTTGACTCTTTATTTTCGGCTGAGGGTTTGACTTCTTTTGACACAGACTTCGCATTAGGGGGAATGACTACTTTTGAAGAGGAAGGAATTTGATCATTAGACTGCAAAGGTTTGTTTGGAGGCCCCTTACCTTTGTCTGTGACTTTCTGCATTGTTGACTCCTTCTGAGCGGGTGCTTCCTTCCGAGGTGGCTCTTCTTCTTGATCTTGAGTACGAGTCCTCTTCCTACAAGATCTGAGATCATATCTTCTATTGAACTGTGCTTGCATGAAATCAACAAATTGCTTACAATAGTGATCAATTTCTGAGTCTTCTGTGTCTCTAGCCTTCTCTTCTTCTTGCAATGAACACTCGGTTCCATCACTTCCTTGTAAGGGGCATTCTTCTTCATCACTATTCGAGAAAGCAAGATTTGCATCCTCCATCTCATAAGCAGTGTCTTCAGTAGGACCATCCACTGGACCTTCCAAGTACAATGGGTGTGGTACCTGATCTTGTTGTTCCTTTAGTTCCCTCTGCAATATTTACAGGGGTAGTTTCCTATACTGAGGATTGTAACCTCTGTTTGGAGCATTCTGGAACTTCTTGGAGGCTGAATTCTTGGCCTCCAATTCAAGCTGGACCAGCTTACCAGAAAGGTTCTTAATCATTTTGTTCATTTCTTCAATTCTGTCATTAGCTGAGTCTCTGTCTTGGTTAGAGGTAGATACCTCCTCTTTGTCCCTTCTTCTAGTATCTTGTTCAGATTTTCCCTTTGATTTACTAGTGGAGGTGAAATTTGCCTCCAACTCTAGTGCATCTGTCTGAGCATCATCCAGAGTGGCAGGCTTTCTTTCTCTCAGAGACAAACCGAATTCTGAGTCAAAGGCTGCTACAAAAACAACTTTAGCAATAGTTTGATGAGGTTTAATATCAGTAGGAAGACTCAAATACAATTTATTAAATCTCTTGATGAACTCTGACACCCCTTCATTATGTCTTTTCTTGAGTGTATTGAACTCAGTAAGACAATGTCCATGATCTTTCTTCTCTCCCCATTTCCTGAGAAAAGTATCTTCCATTACTTCCCAAGTGTTAACAGAACATTCTCCCAATGTCTTAAACCATTTTCGAGCTTCACCATCAAGAGATTGGACAAACAGCCTTAAGACTACATCTAAATGTTCCACATTAAAGTTCTCTGCAAAAGAGCAGAAGACCTCAAGATGTTTTTGAGCATCAATCTCGTTTTCCCCATTGAATCGGGATAAGATCTTCAGATAATCCTATGGCATATCGTTCAACACTTGAGGTAATGCTATGGGGGCATATTTATTTAACAGGAAGCCTGGAACATTGGCCATTGGAGGGGGTGGAGGTAGTGTAATAGTTTGATGCGTAAAAGGAGGAGGAGGAGGTGGAAGTGGAGTATGAATAACAATAGGAATGTAATGGACTGCAGCTTGAGGTGTTGAGGGGAACAACGGTCTATTAATAGAAAACACTTCAGTGACTTCCTTGACCTCTTCGACCTCAGGAGTAGGGTGAAAGTTGTCTTTAATTCTGACACCTCCCCGGGGTGGACAATCTAAATAGTAATTAGTATCTCCCACAGTGGAGTCGGGACCTAGCACTTGGGCTACTTGAGAAGAAGAGGATGGAAATTTTTCTACAGACAATTTAGGGATTTCAGTGTGGACTGATTTCCTTTCCCTCGAACTTCTTCTATGTATGATATTTTCTGGGTCAGACACTGAGGGTGTCTTAGGCTGTGACGTATCTGACCTTAGGTGTGGCTTACGAGGAGCCAGGAATGCAAGTGAATTTATCTAATAAACGAATGTGGAGTCGCCAAGGTGAGGGATCTACAACTCTCAACTCTCCATACTCACCTACTTGAAGAGTGAATTAGGTTTGTCGAGGCCCAGGGATTTAAATTTTCTCAACTTCGTTCCCCAGCAACGGCGCCAAAAAGATGTTGTCGTTCCTAGAGACAACATTGAGTTGTGAAAGACCAGTGCCTAGGACATCTTATATAACAGGGAGCGAGTGATATAACAAGGGGAGTTATCAACAAAAGGCTCTCATGCTATCTCCTGTAAACAGGGAAATAAATTAGAAGGGGACCAAATCTTCCAGAAACTAGATACAGGGAGAGCAACACTGCAGAGGCAAGGTGCAAAACTCCAGTATAAAAGCATCAGACATTCAGAGGCAGCTTACTGTAAAGAGGGCCGATTCAAAAGATACATCACAGAAATAGATAATCAAAAGGTGTTTACTGCGTAATCAAGATGTAGGATGATACTAACTGTCATTGAGATGAATATCCATATACACAATATCACCATGTAATGGGCTTACCAATTTAAGAATCCATACATGACAATAGCGTTTTAAAAATAACCTCCCAAAGAAGCTAATATAGCATAAATATGGTTGAAGTGAAAAGTAAAACAATATATCATGCCTGAGCCATATTTAAAGCGCTTGACTAATTCGAGCATGGGTATCAACTAGGATAAATCCATACCAAAAACCAGTGAGCCACTCGCATTCCAGAAACATGATACAAGAAAGGCGGATGAAACGAAATGAACAATTAAATTAGCACATATAAGAGAAAGTTACACATTGTGAGGCACCAAAGACCAGAATCCTCTTTAAAGACGAAACTCCTCCTCACTGAAACCCAACGGGATCTGTACATTCATATAAGATTTTTTACAAAATGCATACAAAAATTCTCTCACCGCATCATTTTCTGATAAAATCTGGAACCCTCAATAATTTGTTCTTCGGGGGTTTTATAGGAGAAAAAAGAAAACTCTGTAAAGGAAGTGGATGATGAACATTTAATTTGCCTCATTAAGACAGGATGGCGGAAACGTGCACACCCATACTGCTTGATGACTCTGTAGTGTTGTATGTACTTTGTGGCCTGCTTTCTGAAATAAATGCACTGGGTGGAAGTCTCTTCAGGAACACGATAGAGAAATAAAAACCACATGGGCAGTCTGTCCTTCCCTGGAAAGAAACTTATGCTGAAATGAAACCCTGAGGATATTGTTTTCTATGCATGGACCTTCTGAGTGATCTACGGGGTCTTCAATCTGGTATTCTGTCTTCAAATGGTTAGGTTAAGGCTCAAAAATCTTCAATTATACGCCTTTAACTCTCTTCCTTTCACTGATACTCTCTGTCTGCAATATTAATGTCTCCGATCGTGAAATCTGCGCTTTGAATGACTCTAGAGGGTTTGACAGAGTTTAACCTTGCTTCTTTAATGGAGGTCATGTCGTAACATCTTCCCAGGCCTTTCTCCATAATTCTAGCCTTTGAAAAATGGTCATTTCCGGTGTTCTCTGTTACTGTAATTGAGACTGTGAATCATGGCAATTTACCACCGCTCGTACCCTGCAAAACACGCAAAATCGTCAAGAAAACAAATGCATGGGAAGGTGTATGCAGCGGGGACGACGAAAGTGGACTTGCAGCTGGTGAAATGGTGGAATAGTGTGGGATTACTGTGGAAAATGCAGTGGGAGGCTGGCGAGAACAGGAATTTTAATGTAAAACATTAACATTTGACCTTTGAATGGATATTTATAGGGATGGGCGAAAGATGTGATGAAACACGTGGAATTGTGACATGGTGGGACCGGCCAACGGCAGGCGTGCGAATAAATCTGGACCGTCCGATCTCAGGAGGAGATCAACGGTGGAAAACATATCGAAGGGCGACGGATGGCGGGCCAGGGTACGGATACCTTGGGTTAATTTCCGCGCATCTTCAGGGTGCGATGACCGTTGGATGGAGAGCCCCAGATCGGACGGTTGATATGCATATCGCGCCGGGTCAAATGCCGAACGATAACGCGTGATGGGGGGGCGGTTTTGAAATAGTGACGGAGCCACCTGTCAGGCGGTGAGTGGAATCGCTCCAAAAATAAAATTACCGCCCATCCTCCAAACGCGGTGCGATGGATACCACCAGTTTTTGAACAGTGCGTGACGCGGGGACCACAGGGCGGGTGAACTGTTGACCGTTGATTTGCAGGTTGATCGGATGGTGGATAGGTTGGGCCACAGGCGCGACGCTGATCTATGAAGGCCTTCCGATCTGTACAGATCGACGGATAATATTGCGCTCGATATCCACCTGCGATAAGCACTCTCCGGGCTAGCGCTTGGTCTAGCGCCCAGGTCACTTGGAGAAAAAGACTGAGGGGTCTAGGGCCGAAAGGTGCTAGGCCTTAAATATGTTAAAATGTGTGATTTCGGCCCTTTTTTATGCAATTTTGAGTTTAGAGGAGGGGAACGATAGGCGGAAAAAGGATTTTTTAGGCCAAACAAAGTGGGCTTAAAGGGGATTGCTTGTCAGAATTTGATAGGGGGCTGACATGATCAACAGAGGGGAAGAGAGAGGCAAGAGTAGCAATGATGGCCTCAGAAGATCCAAGGGTCTCTTGAAGGAAATTAATATCCACGTTAAGGATATCCTCGATATTTGAAGTGTATTGCGGGAAACCAGAGGGGGGGCATTTCTTGCTCTAATAACCCATTCAATGGAGAGTTTCCTTCCAACTGCAATATCTAGACCAACCTATAGGATAGCCTTATAAATGTTTGAGTGTTGACCCCGAGAGTATTTAACCAATATATGGGGAGGTGTAGGTCCGATGCCCAATCCAGCATGAGCGGAGGTTGAAGGAGTGACTGGACCATGATTCACATGGGATGTCACGAGGAGATGATGAGGAGGGAGGGGGGGGAGAGTATACCTCCGGGGAGAAAACAATGGGGCATACAATTGATGAAACACTAATACCATATGGTAAAGAATTATAACACATAAACGATGTAGGGGAAGACATGAGAGATGATAAATTAAAAGGAGAGAGAGGAGAGGTATGAGTGTGTTGTGCTATACAACAACCCCCATTTATTTTTATAAATGGGGACCTTTAAAAATAATTATGAAATTCATTTCATTTAATTTTTAGCTTAAGTCAAAAAACTTTAGGAAATAAAGTTTCTTTTGCTTTTTTCGCTTTCATTCCTTAGTGTGCATCGCAATTTGCATAGCTTACAAACTTAAATGACTTAAAAATCCACTAATTCATGTGGGATGTGATATGTGCTAAGCTCTTTCCAAATTCATATCAAATTCTTATTGCAAACACTTCAATCACCGTTATAAACCAAAATCGCATCGCGCCTTATTTAAACGATCAAACTTATAAGCAATTCGGTGAAAGTTGCGATTACGTAGACCCGACAAGCCAATAAAGAAATAAACATAAAGCTTCAAGGTCTGATAAAGCACAGCGTCTTGACTTCTTAAATGCGCACTTCGCATTTCGCAGGACTTAACTAAAAACAAACTCATTTACCACATAAAAGTTGCGATGTGCAATTTGCGCAGATCGCGGGATTTATGGGTAACATAAAAAATGAAAATAGTTATAAGTTGCGATATGCGATGAATGGTAGTTAATTGCTAAAGAATGCGAAATGAATCATGTCAAATAAAACTAAATATGTGATCCAACGTCTTAAATTAATCAATAGATACTTCACGTGAAGGTGTAAGAGATTTGATTTTAAATGATTATTGATGATTAACAACATTTAATAGAAATAAGGTTTTGATAGATTCATATCTACTTCGAGCGTATTTTGAAGTGATTGAGCACTAGATTTGTTTCAATTTTGTTTTCCTCTCCGTTCTCGATATTTTTTATGTTTGTTATGTTCGCTTGAAATCAGGAAACCACTTAATGGAGGAAGGGAAATAGAAATGAGCAAGAAAGGCAAAGAAATTGCCCGAGCACCATCTACCGAAAACTCAGATATGTCTCCCCTATTCTCAGACACAACCTGCGACAAGGATTGTGGAAGTTATTCATGGAAGGCAATGTATAATATTTTCGAAGATGAAAAGCCAAGGGTAATATTCAAGGTTGATTATGCAGGCGCAGACCCGACCTACTTCGACGTTGCATGTTCATTCATCCATAAGGTAGCAACAAGGCCAAATATTCTCCCTTATACAGATATGTTTAAGTGGGTAATTTACCACTTGAACATAGAAGATAGAACATTCAAGGATTCAAAGGGCAAGAATATCGGTTCGTTCAGGGCAGAAGATTTGAGGACAATGTACCACTTACTTGTCCCGCAGCAAAATTATGACAAAGCTTTTCTTCAAAGCTTTAGAACAAAACATCCAGACCTGATGAAAGTCATAAAGGAATGGAAGGAAGACCAAGGAAAGCTTAAACGAGATAAACTCGGTATGTACCCAATAGCACAAATTCCTTCCCCTTACTGTTATGCTGCCGGTATGTTGTCTAGATTATATGCAAAACCTGATACCACTAGGTTTTCTGTAGATTGGGTCCCATTGATTGACGCAATCATCAAATCCTTAATTTTGAATTGGGAAAATATCCTATCTAATAATTTAGCCAGAAAAATCATGGAGTATAGGAATAAAAGAAGTGTTTCATCTAGAGAAATACCCCCCTATAATATGAGTGCTTATGTCATGGACTCAATTTGATTGTCTTCTATTTTTCCTACCATAAGATGGAAATGGACAGCCCAAGACCCTACCCCAATCCACATTTACCACAAAGCTCTTTGGGATTCAGACTTCCATTTTCATTTTTACAAAATTTGCCATAGACTCATGTTGCCTATGCACCAGATGATATTCAATGAGAAAGACCCTAGAGATTCCAAAGAGGTTAGTACAGACATTCTGTCTGTTGCTAGATGGTTCACAGAGGAAAGTTTCACTTATGTCAGAGTATTTGGGAGTTATGCTTCTCCTCACGTCTTGCCATATTTTGTTCTTGATAAGTTACTTGCAAGAGAAATTTCCTACCAGCTTGTTGTAAATGGTATTTCAAAACAGCTTAAAGAGGCTAAGAAGGTTGTTTGGCCTAATTTCCCTTTACAGTGCGGTACTTTTGCGCTTTTTGATATTGTTCATGCCTACAAGGAAGTGTCAAAAGTTAATCTATTGAATTTGGTTGTAATGCCAAGACGACCATATGATCCAAATGATGTAATTAAAAACTACATCACAGAGCTCAAAGTAAAACCTTTTGTGAAAGAGATATATAGATTTGATGATTTCTTTCAAGGCATTGAAAATTTTTTAGATGTACTTAATTTTGCATCTAGTCAACTCAATCAAGATGACTTGGAAGCCTTCCAAGCATATAGAAATAAGAGATTGGAAATATTCCTCTAGATTTATTGACTATTGAAGACGTCGACAGACCTACTCCAAGTATTAGCTTAGATAATGAAGTGAAATACATGTCTGAAGATGAGTCAGGACAATCAAAGCATCAATCTCACAATTCAGATCATTCTGAAAATGAATCCGAAAATAGAAAGGAAAACCCAGAAAATATAATTGATCAAGTAATCCAAGATATTGAGATGCAGGAGAAAGGAGGAAGTAATAGAACAGAGTCAACTTTCCAAGAAGTTCAGCACAGTCAAGATACAATTGATCAGTCAGAAAAGTCCCAACCAAAGAATTTGAATAGTGAATGAGATGAGTTTTATAAAGCAATAAATACTCCTAAAACAAATCCCAATACTGATCAAGCTACCAATTTTTAGACACCTGAACATTCCGAGAAGCTAGTGGAAATTGTTACTCCACTACAACAAGTTCCAGAAACTCATGATCGAGAGATCATCTCGGCTTATCCCACAGAAAATATAGTGTTACAAGTTGAGGAAATTCCTTCGCTGGATGTCTTCTACAGTCCTAGTCATAAGTTTGTAGTCAAGAGAAGCAAAAGGAGAAGAATTGATGATACAGTCACAGATCCTACAAATGAATCTGTTGATGTTTTGTGGAAAGATCCTCTAGTTGATTCTATTGAACATTTAACCAAACTATCATAGTTTCCAGGGGCATATGCTACTGCCATTATTGATAAAGCTACTGAGGTTAAAATGTTACTGAAGCAGAGAGAAGTCAGAATACAAGAATTAGAGAAACTATTAAATCAAGAAAAGTCTAACTCCAACGAGAAAATAGAATTGAAGATGTCCCAATTTCAAAAGGATTTCTAAAGTCTTAATTTACAGCATCTATGAATTTCTCTAACTGTGGATGGCTTTGTAATCTGTTCATCACTGCTTCCAGTTGTGTTTGCTTCTCAATGAGTTGTACTTAGGAAGCATTAGATGTGACTGTTAAGTTAAAGCAACAACAAGAAGTATTTTGCCAACAAGATTCTATTACTGGCTCTTATTGTGACTCAAGTGAAATATTGATCCAGCAAGTAGTTATCCAAAAACTTGAATGTGAGAAGATCGAAAAGAAAATCAATGAATGCATTCAATGGCAAGCATCAGACTCAGGCAAGGAAGCTGGTCTACCCCAGATAGACAAATCGCACAAGCAGATATTATTTAAGGATTGGGAAGCACATATAAAGGAAGCAAAGAAAGCAACAGTGAAAGCATCAAGGTTGACAAAGGAAATTGCTCAATCTGTATGTGAACAGCTGTTGAAAGCATAACTTATCAAAGAGTGCACGTCTGAAGTGCTCTCAGAAGTCAAACAGTTGGAGACACATTGGAAACAAAAGGTAGAAATGTAGGATGAAACGATTAAAAAGGTAAATAAGTTTGATCAATAAAATTATTGGAATTTTCTGATCAAACCTTATCATCTATACCAGACTCTGCAGTATTTAACAGATTCAACAAGAAGATCGCAACCATCATTCTCAAATGTGGTATTCAAGGGCCAGGTCAGATTGAGGATTTCACAGCCAACTCAGCTCATGCCCATGCTAGATATTTGTCAACTTTGAGATCAAATCCAAAAGAAATATCGGAATTCAAAAACCATATTGTTACTTTATTTTCCTAGATTGTAGTTAAAGTTAGTCTTACGAGGATGGTTGTTTGAAACCTCCTCTATTTTTATGTAATAATCTATTTTTAAAAAATAGCTAGTTTAGTATTTAAACCCCTCTCATGCATTTAGATAAGGGTCCAGAAATTTGTCAAAAACATTCTCAAAGAATTCACTATTGTAAGTTTGTGAATGCTTTGATGAATTAATGGAACACAATCTGTTATCTTTTGACATTTGAAGCTGTTTAATTGATGTTGCACTACTGTACTCTTTAAATTGCTTCAAAGTGAAGAGGAGAAAATATCCACTATCAGTTTACATGAGTATAACTTCGTACATATGGCGCTTCTATTCACTTGTATTGAGTCTTACTTTCTAGACAATCATCTTTTTATTGCATTATATATTTGAAACGTCATTATAGATAAATGTTATATGCACTTTTGTACTAATATTTGTCTGTGATTTCTTATCTAATATATAATCACACATATGAATGCGATATACTTTTCACAATTCTTCTAATCAAACTATTTTGTTAGAATCTACATTACTAATAGTTGAAAGATATCCCTTTAGATCGCATAAAGGAAGAAACACCTCGGTATATAGTAGAATATATAGTTTAGATAGATGCATGTGATAGATTAGAATCATTTTCCATTGCATGTTATATAATCAAAACACACCCAAAATCATTCCTTATTGGGAAACTGGTCCCACTATCCCTTGTCGGAGCCACCACACCAAACGAAAAAGGAGTTGCTTTAAGGTCTGGACCGGGTGGTTTTCCCCCATGTTGTGGCAGTGAATTTTGAGGCCTCAACATTTTGGCGCTAGAAGGAGGGCCTTATGAATGGAAAGAAGGTCTGATCAATCTAAAGGTCAACTTAAAGTCTCTCTCCCTCTAGATCCCCATCAACTTTCAGAAAATTATCTAGATCCTCATCTTTAAAATCTGAAGTTGATCATCCTTCTTCTAAGTCTCCTAGTGACACTCAACCCATACTATCTCTCAATTTTCATAAAAAATCCCCTGAAGTTCAATCTTTGATAGAAATGTTGGAGGGAGTATCCATTTCTGCTGAAAAACCTGAATCTTCTAAAAAATCAGATATCAGTATTTTGTCTTCTTTACAACCTCGAAGAATATTAACTCCATCAGAAATTCAAAAGATAGGAATTCTTTCTTTTGAATTTCCCATCGATAGTACTCTAAAGAGAATAAAGAGGACTCAATCAAAGTCAATCACCAGCGAAATATTATCTCATTCACCTCCATTACCTCCACTCATTTCCACCACTTCCATTCCAACAATCAATGTTACTTTAACTAGTTCCAATACTCAAACTACAATCCCTTCAACTAGTTCTAACACTCAACCTACCTCTTCTTCAACTTAAAATCCATCCATTACATCCACTCAAGGTCCAATGGTGGGCCAAGTACCTCCACCAAATGTACGACCATGGAACAATCCAAGGGCCGTAAATATGCCCGCTCCTCTTTATGCTCTACCAATTGCACCTGAAATATGGTTACCTAAGTTTAATCCTGATGATGGTCTTTCGGCAGAAGAACACAATAATAATTATATGTTAGCCATAAATCTGAAAGAAGTAGCTGAAGAGGATTGCGTTGTAATATTATTTCCATACACTCTCACAGGATCCACAGGATCCTAGTATTTTTCACTGCTTGCCCGCTCTATAACTAACTGGAATATGTTCGAAGAACAATTTCTAGCTAAGTTTGGGGATGACAGAACCACTGCTACGCTCATCCATGATTTATCAAATCTAAAAGCTAAAACGAGTGAGAAAATAAAAGATTTTAATTCAAGATTTAACAAGTTTCTCAATAAAATTCCTGCTACATCAATTCCTGGCGCAGAAGTTCAAATTGAGTGGTATATTTCATCTCTTCCATCCAATATAACTATTCTTGTTGATAGAGCAAAACTACTGACACTTGCAGAAAACATGAAAGAATATCTATCTGTAAAGAAATGCATAACCACTCTTGAGAAGAAGAATTCTCAAGAAGATAGAAAATCAAAGAAGGTATCCTTCAAACATGATTTGAAAAATAAGCAATCTAAAGACCTGTTTGATGTAGAAGGTCTTCAGAAAGTTTTGAAGACTATGAAAAATGAGATGGCAGATATCAAGAAACAAGTCGTTGAAAGTTCTAATTCAAAAAAGACTTTCATACCCTTCAAGAAAGGTCAGTCCTCTAGTACTCAACCACCGAATATTATATCTAACGTTGAGTCTGGTCAAGATACTAAGGAAGAGAAAACAGAGGAAGAAGAAAGTGATGAAGAAGAAGAAGTTGAACTAAATGGAATATGGGATTTCATCCTACTAAATGAAGAACAACATGAAGCTTTACCTGTGAGTACAAGAAGAAAAAAGACTACTGAGGCAACGCAGCCAGGTCAACAACAAAAGAATTCAACTGTTGTTAAGGATAAAACAATAAGTAAAAAGTCTACTTCAAAGCTACACAAACAAGTCCTGTTACTTCAGATACTCCACCTACATCAAAGACTATGGTAGTATCAGACACTATTGAGTACAATGTAATTGAAGATATGAATAAAACAAGGGCCAACATTTCAATTCATGAGCTTACTAAATTAAAGCAACAATAGAAGATCTTACTTAGAGACTTGAATGCAGTTCGTGCTTCAGCTTTACCTGCTCCAGTAGTAGTACAAGCTGCTAATGAAATGGGTAAGCCACCTTCTCCTTCAACTAAAATTGATGCTATAGTTTTAATTATGATAGGGGATCGATCCATCTCTCATACTCCTCCATTTCTCTTGACCTATGAGCTCTTTAATAAAAATGTTCACAATTGTTTAATAGACTCAGGGGCCTCCTCTAATATAATTCCAAAATCAGTTTGTTCAAGTTGAACATAACTCCTCAGAGTTCTCATGTTCATATAGTACAACTTGATAGAACCAGAGTAGAGGTGGTAGGAGAAATAAATTTTGTTTCTATTAGATTGTCATCAAATCCCAAGGTTGCTCAAATAATCAATATATTGGTGGCTGATATTCCTGAGTTTTACGGTTTAGTATTAAGCAGAGGCAGGTCTGAAAAGCTTCATGGATATTTTGCAACAGATTGGTCACATATGTGGCTACCATACAATGTAAAGCCAAATCAAATCCAGATAGACCGTGAAAAATTCATGAAACATACAGTCACCGATTTTGAAGGAATAAATGAGTTAGTAGCATTCAATAATAACATCATTGGAAACAACTCGGCAGAATCATTTTTGGGAAATTTCAATACTCAACTATCACCCTTTTTCTATAATGCAGTTACTTCTCAGATCGAGAATTTTTCCCAGGCAGACATTTCAAAATGTATAAGTTTTGTAGATAAACCAGTAGTTAATTCTTTATTTTGGACTCTTTATTTTGGCGGTTCTAAATATGAAGATGGTGCAGGCGCTGGCTGCATCTTAGTAAGCCCAGAAGGAGAAAAAACCATGTTAGCATGCAGACTTGAATTCAATTGCATGAACAATATAGCTGAATACGAAGCATTAGTCCAAGATTTGTACAAAGCCATTGATCTTAATATCAAATATCTTAAAGTCCTAGGAGATTCGGAAATAATTGTTAGATAGGTAAGAAATACCATTCATTTTAATTATGGGCATTTAAAGCATTACCCATCATTAGTCCAAGAGTTGACCATTCGTTTATTAGCCTTTAATATTTATTCTATGCCTAGAATGCATAATGCTAGTGCAAATCTATTCGCTAATGTAGCATCAAAGTTAATTCCATCCCAAGAGTTTAGTCCCGATAGATTTTCTATTGAATTAATTTTTAGACCATCTGTTCCTAACAATATTACCAATTGGAGAATATTCAATGATGATTCAGATATCATAGATTTTTTAACATTTGAAGGATCTTATGATAGTCAGATTGTAGATGAAAATGAACATGACATTCAGATTAAGGAAGAACAAGATGAAAATCCAATCCCTAAGTCAGTTGTCAAGTTAGAAGACCTTTATGATCTAAAAGATAGGTTTAAAAGAGTTACTAACTCAAAAACTCAAAGTTCTACCTTAATATTTTAGTTAGTAAATCTAGGAACTGACGAAAAACCTCAAAATGTCAATTTAGGTCTTGTTCTATCTTTCGAAGAAAGATTATCATTTATCAGGTTGTTTAGAATGTACAAAAGTATTTTTGCTTGGGATTATACTGATCTCAAAACATATGATACTTTTGTGATTCAACACACAATTCCTATGATTTCATATGAGAAACCTATACAACAAAAATTGAGGAAGGTTCACCCGAATCTCAAAATTCAAATCAAAACAGAGCTGAATAAACTCCTAAAAGCAAAGATCATATTTCCAGTTAGGCATTCTAAATGGGTTTCAAACTTGGTACATGTTAGGAAGAAAAATGGTGATATTATAATTTGTATTGATTTTAGGACTTTAAACAAAGCATGTCAAAAGGACAAATTTCCATTGCCAACCATGGAACAAGTACTGCAAACAGTAGATGGTTATGAATTTATGTCTTTTATAGATGGATTCTCGGGTTATAACCAAATTCTTGTACATCCACATGACAGACTAAAGACTATATTAAGGACTAAGTGGGGAACTTACGCCTATCAAAAGATGTCGTTTGGATTAATTAATACAGGTGCCACTTTTCAGAGAGCTATGGACACAAATTTTAGGGGTCTTATCAATAAATTAGTGGTTATTTATTTAGATGACATTACAGTCTTTTCTAAACAAGCAACCAATCATGTGAGAGACCTAAAGAAAGTCTTCAAGCGATGTAAAAGGTATGGCATCTCATTAAACCTAAAGAAATCATTTTTTGCATTAGATGAAGGAAAAATTTTAGGATTCATTATATCAAAAAGAGGTATCTATATTGATCCTGAAAGAATTTAAGAGATTAAAAGAATTCCTTTCCTTCATAACAAGAAATCCATGTAGTTGTTTCTTGGACAAATTAATTTTGTTACAAGGTTTGTCCCTGACTTTTCACAAATAGTTTTACCATTACAAAACATGATTAAGAAAAAATCAATCTTTAAATGGGGACATAATGAAAGAGAAGCATTTGATTTGATCAAACAATCCATTGTCAATGCTCCATTCCTGACTACCCCCAATTTTCTTAATCCTTTTACTTTACATAATTTTTCATCAGATACATCATATGCTAATGTTTTAACACAAATTAATGAACAAAAAATTGAAGCACCAATATCATTTTTCAGTTCCAATTTGCAAGGTGCAGAACTAAATTATTCATCTGTTGAAAAGCAAGCATTTGTTGTCTTTAAGGCTATAAAGTATTTCAGGCCATTTCTCCTAAACGCTCACACCAAAATCATAGTTCCATTCCCTGTAGTGAGACAACTATTAATCCAAAGATAATTAGGAGAGAAAAGGGCTAATTGGGTTACCGATTTACAAGAATATGATGTAGAAATTAGACACTCTAAAATTTTTAGAGGTCAACGTTTTTGCAAAATGCTTACAGGAGCATCCCATCTATCATCAGAAGAAGATTCGGGTAATAATGTACAAATATCAAAGGTAAGCCTCAACGATGCACAATCTCAATACATTGATCTCATATTCTATTTAAAAAATGGATATGCTTTGACCCAACTCAATTACAAAACGAAACGTGCTTTTAGATTAAAGGCCAAGCAATATGAATTAATCAATGATGTATTGTTTAGGAAAAATTTTGTTTATGTACTATTAAGGTGCTTAGAAAAATCTGAAGCAGAGAAATTTTTGCAGGAACTCCATGATGGACTAGCTGGAGGACATTTTGGAGGAAATATGACAACACATAAAGTCCTGCATGCATGTTACTATTGGCCTACACTTTTCAAAGATGCTCGCGAATATGCAAGAAATGCGAAGTGTGTCAAAGTGCATCTGGAAGACAAGGGAAGCCAGTCTTCCCATTACAGCCAATTAATATCGAACAACCATTTGAACAATGGGGATTAGATATAATAGGTGAGGTTGTTCTTAACTCTTCCAAACAACATAGATATATTCTCATAGCTACATATTACTTTACTAAATGGGTGGAAGTAATTCCATTGAAGGTAGCCAACTTTGAGAATATCATTGATTTCATCGACCAATATATCATAAGTAGGTTTGATTTACCTACTGCTTTAATGTTTGATAATGCATCTTACTTCTCAGGAATTGCTATGATGGAATTTGTAATCAAAAGAGGTTTTAAACTTAAGTATTCTGCAAATTATTACCCGCAAGGAAATGGTTTAGCAGAATCCACGAACAAAAACTTGATTAGAATAATCAAAAGAACTGTTGATAAAAACCAACGAAATTGGCACAAGTCATTGATCTTTGCTCTTTGGGCAGATCGAATAACTCATAAAGCTTCTATTGGAACCTCTCCATTCAAACTTGTTTATGGAAAAGAAGTTGTGCTTCCCACGAATGTAGTTATTCCCTCTCTTGCCTTAGTTCAATTCATTAATGAATCTCCTTCTTCTTCATTACAACTTAGACAATCTCAAATTCTTAAGTTAGAAGAAGAAAGAGAAAAAGCCAAACATAATCATGCACATCATCAACAGATAGTAAAAGCTTCATTTGAATCAACTTCTGGTACTCCAAAAAACTTTGAAATTGGTGATCTGGTATTGAAATGGTACAAAGCACATGAGGAAAAAGGTAAACACACGAAGTTTCAAAAACTCTGGCTAGGTCCATTTCAAATAATTGAAGAAATAGGCCCATCAACATTATTATTGCAAGATCTATTGGGCAAAAAAGATTCTTTGCCTGTTAATGGGCAAATTTTGAAAAAAATACTTTTCATAGGAGGTAACCCCTTCTATTCCTTGTATTCTAATGTCTTTTTCTTTCCCTTAGGAAAATAAAAGTTGCTTAGTATAGTTTTTTGGCTTTTCATATAAACGTCTCATATGATCCTTTTTTATTTATCGCTTATAGAAATAAGAAATGTTAAGGAAACAATCGAAAGATTTGAAAGAAAAATATATTTTATTTTTCACTCAAAGATGCAATTTCACTAAAGTTTTTATTCTCTGATGAACTCTCGTCTTTATATAGCATGATTATTCTATTATCAGTTAAGAAAGGAATCTTTAACACAGTAAAGACTCTTTTTCCGAAAAGCAATCTAAAACTCAACGTTATCATCCAGAATCCTCAAAAGGACCAATGATTCACCCAATCCGGGAAAACTTATCAATTTTTGAAAGAAATTCAAAAAAAAAAATATACTAGAAAAGCTTAAAAGATAATAAGCCTCATCACGAGCTTGTTTACCATGTTCATGGGGAAATAGTTAAACTGACATTACCAATACTGCCTACCAAAACAGGGTAATGACTTGAGATTGTATCAAGAGGACAAGGGGTCTCATCAAGAGCTAGCTTGATCGGTTTAATTACAACTAGTGAATGGCATTGTCATTATCTAGTTACCAAGTCAAGACAATGGCATTTAAGTAAATAAAAATAAAATACAAAAAATAAAAACAATTTAAAAAAATATATCAAGTGTATAAGGTTGGAATATTTTTTTGAAAATTGTAAGAAACATTGGATGGGACAATGAATCATTGTTGGGTAAAAGGTAACCATGCCAAGAGCTTAAATTGTCTATTGAATCAGAGGCTCTACCTATGATAAAAGAGTAAATATTTATAAAGCTGATCTGTAAGAGCCACCTGCTTTATCTTTTTGAACTGAGTAAAGACTGCTATAGATTCTCATACTTATATTTTTTTTAAAAGATAAATTCTTATGAATTATAATTAAGAGAAATTTCATTGCTTAGTAAGATATTACTTGTTTGAAATTCATTCCTGCAACTATTTTTATCTCAAAAAAATTTAGACAATTCAAAAAGTTAGTCAGAGATAACTGGTTCTCCCAAGTGAATCGCCAATTGTTGTGCTATACAACAACCCCCATTTATTTTTATAAATGGGGATCCTTTAAAAATAATTAGGAAAATCATTTCATTTATTTTTTAGTTTAAGTCAAAAAACTTTAGGAAATAAATTTTCTTTTTCTTTTTCCGCTTTCATTCCTTAGTGTGCATCGCAATTTACATAGCTTACAAACTTAAACGACTTAAAAATCCACTAAGTCATGTGGGCTGTGATATGCGCTAAGATCTTTCCAAACTCATATCAAAGTCTTATTGCAAACACTTCAATCACCATTATAAACCAAAATCGCATCACGCCTCATTTAAACGATCAAACTTATAAGAAATTCGGTGAAAGTTGCGATTACGTGGACCCAACAAGCCAATAAAGAAATAAACATAAAGCTTCAAGGTCTGATAGAGTGCAACGACTTGACTTCTTAAATGCGCACTTCGCATTTCGCAGGACTTAACTAAAAGCAAACTCATTTACCACATACAAGTTGTGATGTGCGATTTGCGCAGATCGTATTTCGCAGGATTTATGGGTAACATCATAAATGGAAATAGTTATAAGTTGTGATATGCGATGAATGGTAGTTAATTGCTCAAGCATGCAAAATGAATCATGTCAAATCAAACTGAATATGTGATCCAATGTCTTAAATTGATCAATAGATACTTCACATGAAGGTGTAAGAGATTTGATTTTAAATGATTATTGATGATTAACAACATTTAATAGAAATAAGGTTTTGATAGATTCATATCTACTTCGAGCGTATTTTGAAGTGATTGAATGCCAGATTTGTTTCAATTCTATTTTCCTCTCTGTTCTCTATATTTTTAATGTTTGCTCTGTTCGCTTGAAATCAGTAAACCACTTAACGAAGCAAGGGAAATAGAAATGAGCAAGAAAGGAAAAGAAATTGCCCAAGCACCATCTACCGAAAACTCATATATATCTCCCCTATTCTCATACACCACCTGCAACAAGGATTGTGGAAGTTCTTCATGGGGGGCAATGTATAACATTTTTGAAGATGAAAAGCCAAGGGTAATAGTCAAATTTGATTCAGCAGGTGCATTTGTTTCTTCAGACCCGACCTACTTCGACGTTGCATGTTCATTCATCCATAAGGTAGCAACAAGGCCAAAGATTCTCCCTTATATAGATATGGTTAAGTGGGTAATTGACCACTTGAACGTAGAAGATATAACATTCAAGGATTCAAAGGGATAGAATATCGGTTCGTTCAGGACAGAAGATTTGAGGACAATGTACCACTTACCCGTCCCGCAGCTAAATTATGACAAAGCTTTTCTTCAAAGCTTTAGAACAAAATATCCATACCTAATGAAATTCATAAAGGAATGGAAGGAAGACCAGGGCAAGCTTAAATGAGATAAACTCGGTACGTACCCAATAGCACAAATTCCTTTCCCTTACTGTTATGCTACCGGGTTGTTGTCTAGATTATATGCAAAACCTGATACCACTAGGTCTTATGTAGATTGGGTTCCATTGATTGACACAATCATTAATTCCTTAATTTTGAATTGAGAAAATATCCTATCTGATAATTTAGCCAGAAACATCATGGAGTATAGGAATAAAAGAAGTGTTTCATCTAGAGAAATACCCCCCTTTTATATGAGTGACTATGTCATGGACGCAATTTTCTTTTCTTCTATTTTTCCTACCATGTGATGGAAATGGACAACCCAACACCCTACCCCAATCCACATTTACCACAGAGCTCTTTGGGATTCAAACTTCCATTTGCATTTTTACAAAATTTGCCATAGAGTCATGTTGTTTATGCACCAAATGATATTCAATGAGAAATCCCCTAAGGTTTCCAAAGAGGCTAGTACATACATTATGTTTGTTGCTAGATGGTTCGCAGGGGAAAATTTCACTTATGTCAGAGTATTCGGGAGTTATGCTTCTCCTCACGTCTTGCCATATTATGTTCCTGATAAGTTACTTGCAAGTGAAATTTCCTACCAACTTGTTGTAAATGGTATTTCAAAACAGCTTAAATATGCTAAGAAGGTCGTTTGGCCTAATTTCCCTTTACAATGCAGTACTTTTGCACTTTTTGATATTGGTCATGCCTCCAAGGAAGTGTCGAAAGTTAATCTATTGAATTTGGCCGTAATGCCAAGACGCCCATATGATCTGAATGATGTAATTAAAAACTACATCACAAAGCTCAAAGTAGAACCTTTTGTGAAAGAGATAGATAGATTTGATGATTTCTTTCAAGGCATTTAGAAGGTTTCAGATGTACTTAAGTTTACATCCAGTCAACTCAATCAATATGACTTGGAAGCCTTCCAAGCATATATAAATAAGAGACTGGAAAAGATTCCTTTGGATTTATTGACTATTGAAGACGTCGACAGACCTACTCCAAGATTAGCTTGGATAATTAAGTGAAAGACATGTCTGAAGACAAGTCAGGACAATCAGAGCATCAATCTCAGAATTCGGATCATTCTGAAAATGAATCCGAAAACAGAAAGGAAAACCCAGAAAATATAATTGATCAAGTAATCCAAGAGATTGAGATGTAGGATAAAGGAGGAAGTAATGGAACAGAGTTAACTTCCCAAGAAGTTCAGCACAGTCAAGATACACTTGATCAGTAAGAAAATTCCCAACCAAAGAATTTGAATAGTGAATGAGATGAGTTTTCTAAAGAAATAAATATTCCTAAAACAAATCCCAATACTGATCAAGCTGCCATTTTTCAGACACCTGAACATTCCCAGAAGCTAGTGGAAATTGTTACTCCAGTACAACAAGTTCCAGAAACTCATGATTGAGAGATCATCCCAGCTTATCCCATAGAAAAAATAGTGTTACAAGTTGAGGAAATTCCTTCGTTGGATGTCTTCTATAGCCCTAGTCACAAGGTTGTAGTCAAGAGAAGCAAAAGGAGAAGAATCGATGATATAGTCACAGATCCTACAAATGAATCTGTTGATGTTTTGTGGAAAGATCCTCTAGCTGATCCTAATGAACATTTGACCAAACTATCACAGTTTGTAGGGGCATATGCTCTGCTGCTGTTGATAAAGCTCTTCAGGTTAAAATGTTACTGAAGAAAAGAGAAGTCAGAATACAAGAATTAGAGAAACTATTAAATCAAGAAAAGTATAACTCCAGCGAACAAATAGAATTGAAGATGTCCCAATTTCAAAAGGATTTCGAAAGTATTAATTTACAGCATCAAGTACAACTCACTGAGAAACAAACACAACTGGAAGCAACGATGAACGGATTACAAAGCCAACCACAGTTAGAGCAATTCATAAAGGAATCATTAGATGTGAATGCTAATTTAAAGCAACAACAATAAGTATTTTGCCAACAAGCTTCTATTACTGTCTCTTATTGTGACTCAAGTGAAATATTGATCCAGCAAGTAGCTATCCAGAAACTTTAATGTGAGAAGATCGAAAAGAAAATCAATGAACACATTCAATGGCAAGCATCAGACTCAGGTAAGGAAGTTGGTCTATCCCAGATAGACAAATCCCACAAGCAAATCTTATTTAAGGATTGGGAAGCATAGATAAAGCAAGCAAAGAAAGCATCAATGAAAGCATCAAGGTTGACAAAGGAAATTACTGAATCTGTATGTGAACAACTGTTGAAAGCAGAACTTATCAAAGAGTGGAAGTCTGAAGTACTCTCAGAAGTCAAACAACTGGAGCTATAGTGGAAACAAAAGGCAAAAATGCAGGATGAAACGATTAAAAAGATAAATAATGTTGATCAAGAAAATTATTGGAATTTTCTGATCAAACCTTATCATCAGTACCAAACCCTGCAGTCTTTAACAAATTCAACAAGAAGATCACAACCAACACTCTCAAATGCAATATTCAAGGGACAGGTCAGATCAAGGATTTCGCAGCCAACTCAGCTCAAGCCCATGCTAGATATTTGTCAACTTGGAGATCAAATCCAAAAGAAAGATCGGAATTCAAAAACCATATTGTTACTTTATTTTCCTAGATTGTAGTTAAAGTTAGTCTTACGAGGATGGTTGTTTGAAACCTCCTCTATTTTTATGTAATAGTCTATTTTTAAAACATAGTTAATTTAGTATTTAAACCCCTCCAATTCATTTAGAGAAGGGCCCATAAATTTTTCAAAAACATTCTCAAAGAATGCATTATTGTAAGTTTGTGAATGTTTTGATGAATTAATGGAACACAATCTGTTATCTTTTGACATTTGAAGCTGTTTAACTGATGTTGCACTACTATACTCTTTAAATTGCTTTAAAGTGAAGAGGAGCAGATATTCACTTTCAGTTTATATGAGTAGAACTTCATACATATGGTACTTCTATTCACTTGTATTAAGTCTTACTTTCTAGATTGGCAATCATCTTTTTATTGCATTATATATTTGAAACGTCATTGTAGATAAATGTTATATGCACTTCTGTACTAATATTTGTCTGTGATTTCTTATCTGATATATAATCACACATACGAATGCGATATACTTTTCACAATTCTTCTAATCAAACTATTTTGTTAGAAGGATCATCTTACATAATTTTCATCTCTTTCGACTGTTAAATAATCTACATTACTAATAGTTGAAAGGTATCTCTTTAGATCACATAAAGGAAGAAACACCCCGAGTATATAGTAGAATAGATAATTTAGATAGATGCATGTGATAGATTAGAATCATTTTCCATTGCATGTTATATAGTCAAAACACACCTAAAATAATTCCTTATTGGGAAACTGGTCCCACTATCCCCAGTTAGAGCCACCACACCAAACAGAAAAGGAGCTGCTTTAAGGTCCGGACCAGGTGGTTTTCCCCCATGTTGTGGCAGCGAATTCCGAGGCCTCAACACAGTGCCCAGAGGATGTCCCGATGCTGCAGCCGCTGTCATGGATCTGGTAATCCTGGTAGAGGAGTGGGAAGCGTCAGCATTGACAGTCCCCAAGGGTGGTATGCCCTGGGAAGAAGAGTGTATGAGCTCCCGCTGAAGTGGATGTAGAGGTAGCTTTTGTGAGCAGTAAACAATCCTTATAGACATTCCCAGCCATGTGGCACCGTCTACATCAGAAATGAACTTTTTCATAATCCAGGATTTGTATCTGGGTTGTGTTCCTCCAATGAATCTTAAGAGGCTCCTCCAAACCTTAGCGAGTATCAAGGTGAACCAATATATGAGAAAAATCCATATTCCCAGTGTCTGTGAAAGATCTAACGTGATCAAGGTAGGAACCCAGGATGTTTCCAATACTAATGAATATCTCCTCCTTCCAAAGGTGCAGAGGTAATCCAGGGAGGCGAACCCAAATGGGATCATCACCCAAATGTTCTCTCTCTGGATCAAAAGGGGACTCCAACATTTAAGATGCACATGGGCAAGTTCAATATGCCAAAATTGAGATAGAACACAATTAGTGAGGTCCTTGGATGTGAATTGTATGTCAAACCAACACTTTGTTAGCATGAAAATTGTTGAGAGTTCATGCAAGGTATTTCCCCAAATCTCAAATACCCATTGTCTGAGTCTTTTATCATTTTAGCTCCGGCCATGGAACCGACCCACCAACACACGGTCCACCGTCCCCATAACGTCTGCCATTTGTAAACCTTCACCAAGGGTGAGCTAACTGCCTTTTTTGCACACTCGGGCACACTTGGTCTTCCTGGACGCACAAGGGTGTGTACCAAATGAGAGGGGCTTGAAGTTAACCAAAGAGGGAGGAGTAGTGACCGAAGCTGAGGTTGTGGGGATGTGAGAGTCAGGAAGGCAAAAGTTGAATCTAACAGAAGGTGAGTGAGATGAAACAGGGCTAGTACGAGGGAGAGGGGTGGATGTGCAGACCGAAATAGGAATAGCCAGATGTAGAGCCCCAGTGATCCCAGGTCCAGAATTAGCACAAGAGGGGTGACCCTGGATGCCATAATGCGGGAGTAGAAGGACTTGTTAGAAAATTATATATTACAGAGAAATGCAACACATAAAATATGTGAAAAACAAAAGCACACAAAACACATAAAACCAGAGAGACACAGATATACGTGGTTCACCCAGTTTGGGCTACCTCCACCCCGAACAGCCAGTCCTTCCTTTCTATTATCTAGCAAAATGAAGAGACACAACCTACAACAGATCCGTTGTAATATCCTTTGTTCTCTCTCACAGTCTCCCTGTTTGTTTCTCGCTCTGAGAATACATATACCATACATAGCCGCAACACAATACCCTCATACAAAGCGAGGGGTTGCCTTCTAGGGAAAAAAACCCTAAACTAAACATAACTTCTACCGTCAGATCATCCGCCTAATGAACAACCCAGTTGACTATAAATTACTATACTTTTACAAGGAAATTTTACATTTGTTTTTAGCTTCGGGGGGGGGGGCTCCATAAAGTCGCAGTTGTCCCTAACCCCCCCTGCCTCCCTGGACCCCCCAGGTAGCATATAATTACAGTCAGCGTTGCTGCCCCATTTAAGGTACAAGGATCCAACACTATGATACAAAATAAACAAGATAATCAGGCTCCACACCCAACAATCTCCCACTTGGAGACTGATTGTAGCAACTCCACTGTTGCTTCATTTGTTGGAAAATGACTCCTCTTTGGACCTGTTTGTTTCTCATCTTCATCGTCATCCTTGAAGACCAATTGAAACTGAGCATATTCTCAGTTTCTCCCTGGTTACAACTTTTGTTAGCATATCTGCAGGATTCTGGCTAGTGTGTATCTTTTCCAGCTTCAATTGTCCATCTTCCAATATTGACCGTATGAAATGGTACTTGAGTTGTATGTGTTTAGTCCTTGAATGAAATGTTGAGTTCTTTGCAAGATGAATGGCACTTTGGCTATCACTGTATAACGTGCCCATATCATGCTTCTTACCTAATTCATCCATAAACTTTTGTAACCAAATCATTTCTTTACTAGCCTCTGTAGCAGCAACATACTCTGCTTATGTTGTTGAAAGTGCAACAACACTTTGGATTTTTGAAACCCAACTGACAACTGTTCCACCTACAGTAAATACATATCCTGTAGTGCTCCTCCTGTTATCTCTGTCACCTGCCATATCTGCATCAACATATCCTTGTAGAGAAATGTTTGAACCACCAAAGCATAATGCTTGATTTGTGGTACCTCTCAAATATCTGAGAATCCATTTTACTGCCATCCAATGTTCTTTTCCGGGATTGTTCATATACCTGCTTACAACTCCCACTGCATGTGCAATATCAGGCCTTGTGCAGACCATTGCATACATTAAACTTCCAACTGCTGATGCATATGGAACTTTAGACATATAATCCATGTCTTTTTGGGTCTTTGGGCACATCTCCTTACTAAGTTTGAAATGGCTAGCAAAAGGTGTACTAACTGGTTTTGCATTCTGCATATTAAATCTTTTCAACACCTTTTCTATGTACTCATTTTGAGACAGTGTTAATTTGCAATTTTTCCTGTCTCTAGTTATCCTCATACCAAGGATTTGTTTTGCAGCTCCCAAATCCTTCATTGCAAATGAATTTGCCAATTTTCTTTTGAGCACATTTATTTCCTGCATGTTAGATACTGCAACAAGCATGTCATCTACATACAATAACAATATAATATAGCTGCCATCATTTTTCCTTTTTAGATAAACACAATGATCAGAGTGACATCTAGTATAACCTTGTTCAGACATAAACTTGTCAAATTTTAGATACCATTGCCTTGGAGCCTGTTTTAAGCCATACAAGCTCTTCTTTAACTTGCACACCAATTTTTCTTTCCCTTTTACCTCATATCCTTCTGGTTGCTGCATGTATATCTCTTCCTCCAAATCTCCATGGAGAAATGTTGTCTTTACATCTAACTGTTCAAGATGTAAATCTTTCGCTGCTACAAGACTTAAAACAGTTCTGATTGAATTCATCTTAACAACGGGAGAAAATATTTCATCAAAATCAATACCTTTCTTTTGTGCAAACCCCTTCACCACAAGTCTAGCTTTGTACCTCTGTTTTCCTCCATCTTCTTCCTTCAGCCTGTAAACCCATTTATTCTGCAATGTAGTTTTACCTGCATGCAACCTGACTAAGTCCCAAGTCTGGTTATGCATTAAGGAGTCCATCTTTTCTTCCATGGCAAGCTCCCACTTCTTCATGGTTTCAACCTACATTGCTTCTTCATAACATTCAGGTTCACCAGAATCAGTCAACAATAAATAATATAATGAAGGAGAGCATCGTTCAGGGGGTCTACTTATCCTGGTAGATCTTCTAACACCACTTTCAGGTGTTTGAGGTGTCTGCTGCTGTTGTGGTGGTTGCTATTGTTGTGACTATTGATTATTATTATTTTCAGGCACCTTTACTTTTTCTGTGATCTCATCAAGAACTGTGTATTCTTTGTTTTCTTTTTCCTGTTTCTTTTCCTGCAACTGATTCTTATACAAGACCTTTTCATTGAATATTACATCTCTGCTCCTAATGATTTTGTGATTTTTATAATCATATAAGCGATAACCAAAATCGTTAACACCATATCCAATAAAGGTACATTTCTTTGATTTTGCCTCAAGTTTTGTTTTGTTTTCTTTATTAATATGGACAAAGGCCTCACAACCAAAAGGCTTTAAAAAATAGTAGTTTACCTTTTTACTTGTCCATGCTTCCTCTGGAATACCACCATCCAAGGAACTTGAAGGCCCTCTGTTTATTAGATAAACAACATTATCTACAGCATCTGCCCAAAATTGTAAGGGCAATCCTGCATGCAAGCTCATGCACCTTGCACGCTCCATGATTGTTCTGTTCATCCTTTCTGACACACCGTTTTCTTGTGGTGTTCTTGGAACTGTCTTCTCTCTGTGAATTCCATGCTCTGAACAGTACCTATCAAACTCTTTGCTACAATATTCACTTCCATTGGCTGATCCGAGACACTTCAACTTCTTTCTTGTCTCATTCTCAACCAAATCTTTCCATTTCTTGAAAGTATCAAATACATAAGATTTATTCTGAATACAATAAATCCAAGTCTTTCCAGTTGCATCATCAATAAAAGTAACATAATAACGAGAGCCATCAAGAGATGATACCTGAGCAGGTCCCCATACATCTTTATGCACAAGCTCTAATTTTTCGCTCTTCTTTTCTTTCCCAACTTTGAGAAATTCGACTCTCTTCTGCTTTCCATAAATGCAATTCTCACAGAAATCCAAATCAACATTCTTCAAACCCGACAACAAATTTCTTGAGTGAAGAATCCTCATCCCCTTCTCACCGATGTGTTCGAGCCTATGATGCCATAATGCTGCATTTTCTCCTTTGGAAGTTAAAGCATTAATAGAGTTAGAAATACCATTGCATAAGTACAATGTACCAACCTTTTCACCTTTTGCTATTACTAGGGCTCCTTTGGTGACCTTCCAAGTTTTATCTGTGAAAGTTGTCACACAACCTTCACTGCCTAACTGCCCTATTGAAATTATAATTTTTTTCAGATTTGGAACATGCCTTACCTCCTTTAATAGCCATTGGTTTCCATTCTACTGTTTTACAAGAACTTTACCCATTCCAACAATTTTACAAGGTTTATCATCACCCAAACGCACTTGTCCATAATCTCCTAGAACATAGTCATGAAAATATTTCTTATCAGGTGTGGCATGGAATGAGGCCCCTGAATCTACCACCCAGGAATCAGTAACATTTTCAAAAGAAATAATTAAAGCATCTTGTAACACATCACCTGTTACATTTGCTTCATGACTGTTTTCTTGTTGTGTGTCTCCTTCTTTTCCCTTTCAAGATCCACAGTGTTTCTTCAGGTGTCCTTTCTTTCCACATTTCCAGCACACTATCCCCGATCTGGACTTGGATCTGCCTTTCCTTGATTTACTGCGATATCTTGAGCTCTTTCCTCTATCCATTCTTCTTCCCCTAAACTCTGCACTCAAAGCATTACTCGATGTCTCACTGGAGCTTTTTTGTCGCATTTCCTCGCTAAGGATAGCACTGACAACATCATCAAACTTTAAAGTACTAGATCAAGAGACAGAGTTACTAATGGCCATAACTAAACCATTCAAGCTTTCTGGAAATGAGCACAGAAATAAAAGAGCCCTAACTTCATCATCAAAGTTTACCCCTGCAAAACTCAACTGACTGGTAACTGTATTAAAATCATTTAAATGGTCTGCAACAGATCCACCTTCCGACATCTTCATATTAAATAAACGTTTCATAAGAAATACCTTGTTTGAGGCCGAGGGTTTTTCATATAATTTCGCCAACGCCTTAATCAAACCCTCTGTTGTTGTTTCCTTCGAAATATTAAAGGCTACCGACGCCGCGAGGCACAACCGTACTATTCCGAGTGCCTTTCTATCGAGAATCTCTCATTCTGCGTCTGTCATAGCCGTCAGCTTCTTTGTTTTTCCTCTCAATGGTAGGTACAAATATTTCTGATACAGATAATCTTCCATCTGCATCTTCCACATCGAGAAGTTTTGGCCGTTAAATTTCTCAACCCTAAATTTACCATCTTCCGCTATTGCTCCCACTCGAACCAGGAACCCTTCTTTCTTGCGAGTTTCTTAGCCAAATAGACCTTCGGATCCGATACCAGTTGTTAGAAAATTATATATTACAGAGCAATGCAACACAAAAAATATGCGGAAAACAAAAGCACACAAAACACATAAAACCAGAGAGACACAGATATACGTGGTTCACCCAGTTTGGGCTATGTCCACCCCGAACAACTAGTCCTTCCTTTCTATTATCCAGCAAAATGAAGAGACACAACCTACAACAGATCCGTTGTAATATCCTTTGTTCTCTCTCACAGTCTCCTTGTTTGTTTCTTGCTCTGAGAATACACATGCCATACACAACCGCAATAAAATACCCTCATACAAAGTGAGAGGTTGCCTTCTAGGGCAAAAAGCCCTAAACTAAACATAACTTCTATCGTCAGATCATCCGCCTAATGAACGGTCCAGTTGACTAGAAATTACTATACTTTTACAAGGAAATTTTACATCTGTTTTTAGCTTCGGGGGCGCTGCCCCCAAAACCCCCCGCTAGGGGGGGGGGGCTCCATAAAGTTGCAGCCGCCTCCCCCCCCCCGCCCCCGGACCCCTAAGGCAACATTTAATTACGGGCGGCATTGCCGCCCCATTTAAGGTACAGGTGTCCAACGCTGTGATACAAAATAAACAAGATAAACAGGCTCCACACCCAACAGGACAGAGGGTTTCAGGAGCGACACAGGGAATGTCTGAGCCAAAAATGTGAGAGAATATGGGGATGGAGGACAAAGATATGAAGAAAGTGTATTGTTGTAATCAACAGAGGTACAAACCACGAAGGGGCTACTGGCATTGAGGTCAGCCACAATGAAAGAGTCAAAATATGGTAGAGGGTAGGATGAGGTAGGGTACACCGGAGAAACCCTAAAGACCCCATTAGAAGAAAACAAAGTAACAACCGACAGGGTGCATGGCATACCTGTGGTAGTCCGAGGAGGGTCTGACCAGATGTCAGCGGAGGTATATGGGTCATCGGTGAAGTCGAGGAGTTCCTCGTCCATATCTGTTGCCATGGTAAAAGTTAACCGACAACCATTACCGGTAACTGACAGTAGGAGGTAGCAGAACTCCGTGAATATCCCTTGCAAACCCAGGAGAAAAACGATAAACCGTTCAACAGGCAAGTAGGAGAAAACCGTCAGGGGAGAGGAGAACTGGGGATGATGTTCAATGAACAGTCCCGCGCATCCAATGGTCACGGGTTCGAGCCCCCTAGCTAGCAGGCACCTTCATCGTCTTCTAACCTAGGGTGGATTATTATTGTGAAGACACCCACTATAATAATATCGTTAAGGTGCTTAATCTCTCTTATGCATTAAGGTGCTTAATACCTCTTAACTTGAGAAATTTTAACCTTGAAACAACACTATCACCACTAATTAACCTTGAAACAACATTATCACCATTAATTTATTGTCGTTGTTTTTTCTTTTCTCAATCCCAAATAAACATGTTTCTAAATTTTCTTTAAAATTAAAAACAATTCTTACATGTACCACTTATTACACTTCAAGCAATATTAATAAATAAAAATATTGTTCATTTATTCGATAGTCTTTTAATTTTTTAATTAAAATATTTGATATTAAAAATATATAATAAATTAATATAGAACGTAGAATTCCAACATTCACAGATTAATATATAATTAAATGCGGAGTAACATTTCAAAATTAAAATATTTGATATTAAATATATATAATAAATTAATATAGAACGTACAATTCCAACATTCACAGATTGATATACTAGCATTTGCACCAAAGGGGTGCAAAGACATGCCGATAGAGGTGAAGATTATGATGAGAAGTTGTTTGGATGAGGGAGAAAAAAACAATTGAGATACAAGCATTTCATAGGGTGCTCAAAAGCTTAAACTGATTGAATTGATGTCTTTCTCCACAACAATTTAAGGATGGCATGTTGTGATTTTGGATGGGCAACAAGTGGATTACTTGCTCACATTATTGTTTGAAAGTTTAGAAAATGAAGCTTGGAAGATTAGATAGATTAAAAGGGACAACAATTTGTTTTCAAACAAAACACGACATTTTGAAAACTTATGCCTATTAAAATTTCAAGGAAAAACACAAATAATATCATGAAATCCACTTTATTTCAAAGCATTTCAAACAATATTGATTGTAAAATAAATCCTAAAATATACAAATTTAAAGCATTTAAGCTAAGTTTATGATAAAAAAGCTTCTTAACATTGTATTAAATTTCAATCATATTCACTTAAAAAAGAGTAGTATAAAGATAATAATGTTGGATTAAACTATTGAAGATCAAATTCACTTAAATAAGAGTAGTATAAAAATAATAGTATTGAATTAAACTATTAAAAATTATTGACTTCTTTAGATAAACCAATCACATTTAAATTTAGATAAATTAATAATATAATTAAATATATTATATTATATATAATATATATAATATATTATAATATATAATATTATTTATTATAATTATATTATAATATAATATAATATAATATATTATATATAATATAATATTATAATATATTATAATATTATATAATATTATATAATATATTATATTATAATATAATATAATATTTAGTCATATATATATGACTAAATAAAAATGTTAACCACAAAGACTTAATTTTTTTCTATATCTAGATATATATGAAGTTGATATTGACATAAATTAGTTAATCTAGATATTCAAATAGTTTATTTAAATCTCTTGTTGAAATAATTTGGAAAAGTATAATATTTAAACATTCGATTCACAATTTTTTTAACTTCTAATTATTTTAGAGCATATTCATTTTTAATTATAGCTTACATTATTAAATTATTTTTCTATTTAGAACATAATTTTTATTTTTTATTTTTATTACACATCTCTATGTAGAATAAGCCTCAATAATAAAGAATGATTTATTTTATAATATTTTATATGATGATACTGGCAAATTCTTTCTGTTGTCTATATGATGTTTGATACCAATTCAAATCCACATAAAAGCAATACATCTCAGTGCAAAAGCATGAGGTAGGTTCATCTTCCAATGTATGAGAGATTTTACTTACCAACTGCAGGACCACTGGACATGCTAGCTTCTTTTGCAATCACGGTAATTCCATGAACCCAGACTTCCGCATTTGCATCATTTCTTGCTTCAAAGTGAATTTCTATTTTCTTCATTGTGACAATTCTAAATGTGCCTGGTATATTGGCATCACCTTTCCCACGATTCCTCCAAAAAGTAGGACTCGGTCCCAAAACAACTTCCTTAATAAAAACATTTCTTCTCCCTAATTTACCCCATGTTAGCACACCAAATTAAAGGACCATCTTCATATCTGGAGCACCTTCACCTTGATTTGTATGTTTGCAGAGATGATCAATAGTAAGAACCAACCTACAAAAGATGGTCCAATATAACACCCTCTGCAATTCTTGATAAACTATTTTTCCTGGCAAGGAGCAATGTTGTTTCGCCTCTTAGGTTTACAAGACTACAGTCAGCTCCGCCTAGAAGCAGAATCTTGCAAGTATCTTCTTGGCCTTCTTTTGTAGCAAGTATTAAAGGAGAGTAACAATCCTCATCAAGGGTGTTGACTGCATATCCTCTTTTCAAAAGTTGCCTTATAGCCTCCAGATTCCCTTACGCAGCATAATGCAGAGCTTTGAATTCCTCACCTTTTAATCCATATCCTAGGGTGGCATCCAACATAACACTCTCAAAAAATCACTTTTTCCATGGGCTTGAGGCTTGAGCTAAGCCAACTGTTGTTTCCCCATTCTTATTTGTCAAATTCAAATTCGCTCCAGCAAATATAAGCACTTTGAAAGCTTCAACATGAACCTTTTTTGTAGCTATCATTGCAGCCCAAAAACATTCCCTGTCTTGCTCATTCAAATTTAGCCCTGACTGCTCTAAAGGTTTTTGAAGGACCTTAGAGTCACCAAATATGGCCATATAATGAAGTGGAGAAAACACTAAGTTGGGGATTGCTAGAGTAAACTGTTTTCCCTAATTTATTGCATTTGAAATAATTTGACAGATAGAAAAAACACAATTGTTTACTTTTGCTATGTTGAATACATTTTCCCATCTATGTCTACTTTTTCCAAATCATCTCTTGAAAATAACTATTCCTTGAAGCATTCTTGGTGATTAGCCTTTACAGAGAGCATAAGTGCAGTTTCTCTCCTCTCATTCATTGCATTCAAGTCACATCCATGTGCTATCATCTGCTTCAAGATAGTAAGACAACCCATTTTAGTTGCCATGTGTAAAGGACAGAATTGATGCCCATTCTTTGTTTTTACAAAAAGCTCAACATTAGCTCTAACATCCAAAAGTATCTTGACTGTCTGCATATTATGGCAAAATATTGCATGACAAATTAGTGTTCTTCGCGATGCTCACTATCAGGGGATAAGTGCTTCAACAACAATCTAAGAATAATGCCACTGGCTTCATAGTATTCAATAGCACTCACTTGACATTAACTGAAAATAAGGTGTTGCATTAGTACCAAGCTGCCAAGCATTTGCAATATTTTCTGTAATAATTTATGCCTGAGACATTAATCCTCGAATCTATTTTTTCCCAATTGGGATTATACATGTAATCTTGACATTAAACCCTATAAAGGCGACAACAAACAAACCACAATTTACAATAAATTCCAGGTTTCAATTCTAGTGAACAGACACATGACATTCAATCAAAATTAATGCAGACATGTCTAAGATTAACATTCCGAGTATTGAAACCATAAAACGCAACAATACTAAAAATCGTTGTGCAGTTTCTACATCAAAATCCTAAATTCGCTGGGCAGTTTCTGCATAAAAATCTTGAGTTTTAGGCATGTGGGGCATCAAAACGTGATGGGACCTGTTTCCAGAAGGACTTCCTTGAAACCTGCGACCGTTGACATTGGAATCCTTAGACTCGACAAAATCATGCCAAGATTTCTAGTTTTCCTTCTCGTCTGCTAAAGTTTCAGAACTTCCATAGAAATAATCTAGCAGAGATGATGGGTGAACCTCAGATATGTGAGGCTAGTTCTTCGGCCCTGTTTCCATTCTCGAACTTGGTAGTGACACAGGTGTAGGACCAGGACCAAGACCAAGACCAACTCTGCCACTTTCTTTGCATCGTCGCGATCTGGATCTCTTTTAGGGGATCCTCTCTCAACAGGTGACGGGTTCGATTATTGATCCTAACATCCTATATGGTTGCTCTGAATTCCCTCGCTCTTGTTGATTTCGCAGACAGTTCTCAAGAGCAAAACCACCACCCACCGCTTCTATAGAGTCTACATTTCTGGCCGCTTCAGGTAATTGGTCAGGCTCGAAGCTTTGTCTAGATACAATGCCATTGATGTTGACCAAGCCATCACAAATGAACCACAGGCTAGATTAATTGATATTGACTAAGCGAGTAATACTATAATAATGAGGTGGGACACGTGTTCAGATTTGGTCGAGGACGATGAATCTGAACAGTGTCACCACCAAAAACCCCACAATAGAATGCCTATCGGCATAATAATTAAATGTGGAGTAACATTTCTCTAATTTTTATATTGATTTATTTTTGGTTTGTTAGTTTGTGTTGGACTAGCTAAGAAGGTATGATAAGACATAGATTTCATTGGTTTCACATGTGGCAAATTATTGTTGTGAAGACACTTGGTTTCATTTATGGTGGATTGTTGTTGTGAAGACACCCACAATAATAAGGTACTTAATTTCTCTCAATTTGAGAATTTTTAACTTGGAACAACACTATCATCATTAATTTATTATTGTTGTTTTTTCTTTTCTTTATCCCAATCCCTAAGTAAAACATGTTTTTAAATTTCTTTTAAAATTAAGAACAATTCTTACATGTATCATTTATTACATTTTAAGTAAATTTTTTTTTTAAAAGTTTGGTAGTTCCTTTATATTCCATTTTAAAAAAAACAAGCAAGTTTTACATCCATATCCAACATGGTCACATGGTCTTAACTTGTCCACTGGGAAACCAAGTTTGTTGGCCATCTGACTGCATTGTAAGCCATCCAAAATTTAAAAAGTCTAAGACTGTCTAGCAACACTATATAAGTTTGATTGTCTTTAATTATCCTATGGGCTATGTAACTATAAAAAAACCTCAAAGTCTGTAAAGCATTCATGTATACATCTTAAAGTTTGAAAAAGATAACCATGTTGATCAACAAATTATTCATCAAAATAGTCTATGGTTGCCATATCTTTAGCACTGGACCTCGATAATTCATACTGTGGGAGGTAGGGGTTGTGCTTCTCGATGTGACTGAGGCGAGCATTTTGTTGCTGAATGAGTTGAAATTCCCTATGAATTTCCGACAGATTTGTGTCTGGATTAGTTGAATCGACAAAGGAGGTCCCCATTGCTTTTTCCATAGTGTTCTTCATTGTCCAATATAAATATATTGTCTACTGAAACTGAGTATATCAACCTCTAGAATGGCCTGGGTCTTGGACTAGGGTCTGCCAGTCCTCCAAGTCTAGGTCAATATTCTCAGCCTCTTGTTTTACATCTAACTCCCACCTTGAAACCAATTGTCAGACTTGTGGAGGCGTGTTGACTTGATATGCCTAGGCGGCCTCCCGGGTCATCCTTGTGATGCTACGACGCCCCCTACCTCTAGACTGACGTGGCTGAGATTATTGACATCCACGTCCCGGAACATTGCTTCGACTCCGGTCTTGCCCCCCTTGGCCCATGTCCCCTCTGCGCGAGGAGGGTCATGCCATGATGCTGAATTGCAGACCACACAAGAACACACGAAACCAAAATCTGAGTACCACAAACGCTGCTGCCCAGGAACCCATATGAACTGGAAACCAGCTCACAGAGAGACGATCTAGCATGGTAGCCTTACGAAACCAAAAGAAATGCAACCCTGTAAAATTAAAATGACATAATACAATAGAATAATAAGCAAGAGACCCACGAAATAGAGCATTTCTCACGGAGTTGACCCATCGCTGACACAACGGGCCACCATCTTCTACCCTCGGTTCACAAAATCCCCTTGAGGCCGGGACTATTAATCATTCATGGGATTTCCTCTTCCAATTTCCCCATACTATTCCAAGCAGATGGTTTATCTCAAATATATCTAATTGAGAGAAAACCCATAAACAAGAGATGCAAACTAAAGCCCCATAATCATTCGTAGAACGCATAGCCATCAAAGAAAGCAAATGTCATAATAAACAAAAAGAATACGAAGGTGCGCATACCATTTATCAAAATTATAATTTCTTGCCTCTCATATATCCCGAGAGTCATCATGACTTTCCCAAATTACCATCTTAGAAACATCCATCCTAAGAATTAAGAGGTAATAATTAACCATAACAGGAAGGGCGTGCTTAGAGAAAACAAAGAGGACATACCCACAACAATTGCTCGGAGGCTGAGAGGCGGAGTCGGGCTAGATCGTTCCTTTCGCAGTCACCCTTGAGGTTTCAAAGAAGCAGTTTATAATGACACCAGACCAAACTAAAGGCAATTTTTCTATTCGGTGCCCGCGCCCCACGATAACTCTATTAACGTTCTTTGCCATCTTGCCCATGTAGAGAAGTAAATGAGGGCCGCCACCTTACTACCCATCATTATATTTCATAATTACTCTGCTCATGGCTCGGATCCCACCGATGTCAATTCAACGACTCTCACCTCGATCGGGGGTACAATTTAAGTAATATTAATAAATATAAATATTATTCATTTATTTAATTAAAATATTTGATATTATACATATAATAAATTAATATACAACAATAAAATAATGTACAATTCCAACACTCACTGATTGATATATAATTAAATACTGAGTAAGATTCCTTTAATGTTGAAATTGATTTATTTTTGGTTTGTTAGTTTGTGTGAGGACAAGTTTAAGATTTGAACTTGAGACCTAGTGAAAACTAAACCCCACTCAAACCAACTAATGTACACAAAGATTGCATATATAAATATTTTTATTATGTAGCATAACTTATCAAGTTTTATTTTATTATGATGAATAAATAACTCAAATATTTTTATTAAACATATAATATATTTTGATAATTTATTTTTATTTTATCATAATGAATAAATAACTCAAATAATTTTATTAAATATCTAATATATTTTACCTTTTTCTAGTTTTATTAGGGTGAATGTATAACTTTGTGATTATGTAAGATACTTTGTCATATTTTTTTTGTTGTTTTGTTTTATTATGATGAATTGGTAATTTAAATATTTTAATTAAACATATAGTATATCTTGTTTTTTTTGAAAAAGTGAATGGATTATATTTTATTTTTTTCTTATTTTATGGATCACAGAAGCAAAATTCCCAATCATAATTTATTATTATATATAAATAATTTTATTAAATATGTAATAATTTTTATTTTTGTTTTATTATGATGAACGAATAACTATATTCGAGTATTTCGGGAAATTTATCTGAGAGATTAATTCTAATTTTTAAACTTTATCACCCTAAGACCAAACATAATTATTGAAATTAAACGAGGATAGATGAGGAAATTACAACTCAACCAGAAATTACTAACCCAACAGTCCAAGAAATCCAGATCAACTCAACATATCACGGATATCTCAGCTTCCACCCTGTCATGCAAAAACCCAAACCCCGAATTAAAAACTTGCACTTGCATCAAAAATAACAATAGTTATGAAAAACCATAAACCGTACTTGCTTAACCATGAACCTGTGGGCATACCGCAATTTGCATCCCGCACAAATGATGTAACACTTTAAAATATGCTCGAAATTTTTCACGCAGTATTCTCTATTATAACATGCCTGCGGTGCAGGATTCATGTTATTCAGGATTCAGCGAATTTGGGATGGTCAGAAACTGCGAGGGCTCATCCTCCAATCCGTTCGAGTAAAATTTCTTTGATGTGAAGTCTTGGGCATCTGCATTTCAGCAATCTATCAAGTGGGTTCTCAAATCTGGTACAAAAGAGGCCTCTTAATCCGATATCAGGATGGATTTCATTCAGAACATATATGTTCAAGCAGGTCTCCTGATCTTAGCAACCCTCGTACTTGCAAAAGTTGTATCAAACATATTGGGCTCTGGATCCTCCAAAAATCTTCCTCCCATGGTCCCTGCATGGCCTATTGTTGGAGGTCTGATGAAGTTCTTGAAAGGTCCCATCGTAATGCTCCGAGAAGAGTACCCCAAGCTGGGGAACGTGTTTACCATCAAGCTCCTGATAAAAAATGTCACATTTCTCATTGGCCCTGAGGTGTCACAGCACTTCTTCAAGGCCCCAGAGTCTGATTTGAGCCAGCAGGAGGTTTATCAGTTCAATGTACCCACTTTTGGTCCCGGCGTGGTGTTTGATGTGGACTATTCGGTCAGGCAGGAGCAATTCCGGTTCTTCACAGAGTCTCTCAGGGTTAGCAAGCTGAGGAGTTATGTGGATCAAATGATTCTTGAGGCAGAGGTCTGTACGTCGCCCCTCCCTTTTTTTGCTTTGCCGTAGTGTTCATAGGCAATTTTTATTTGATTTTTGGTTTACTCCGAAAGCAAACAATTGTTCAGAGATTCTGGCATCGGGTCATGCGAGGCGCTTGTTAAGATTCATGCACCATTAAATTACATTAAATACTAATAGATTAGCTTTTTTGGTATAGTCAAGTGGGTTGTTGTTGGTGGTTAAATGAAAGCACTTTCAGTGCTCAGATCCGGGTTCACAACCGCTGGAAGGCATGTTGACGTGGCCAACCGAGTTACTCTCGCATCCAGGACCAGGTGAAAGTTCCAGCGATCTTGATGGCCGACAAAGACACTAAGATCTCAACGGATGAGGGCGGGTGCAAACCCTTGATGAATTTGACAGTATACACGTCCCTCGGTCGTAGCATCTATGAACAGATGATCATTTACCAAACCCAAAAAAGAAACGAAAAGATATCGGAGAACATTAGATGTATACTGCTTTAATAGTATATATTTTAGGCAGATTTAGTTTAATTTGCTGACGGCCATTGGTTCACTGGTGAGGTTGATAATTGCGGAGACTTATTTTCTCATCATGGTTTGCTTGAATGCTGTTATAAAGCATATGCAATAAAAAACTCAAGCATAGAGAGAAAATAAAACTATTCTATAAAGACTTTGGAGTGCATCATTCAATCAATAAAACCCTATGTAATTGAACTTGTGCATTCTGGCAACAACGCTCTTATGCAAGATTGATTTTAGTTCTGGTTGTGATGAACCTCTTTGCCCGCCCCTTCACACACTTAATTCTCTTGTACTGGACCTTCATGGTGTCGGTTTTCCACATGGCGACCACCTCAACGGTGGAGATGGCAATATGAAATGCTGGCAAGGGGGATTACACCACCCACTCCTTGCCTGTACAAATCTGCATATTCACAGATGGCTGTCATGGTGCCCAGTATGTCAGTCATTGTAATAGGTTGTGAAGCCATACTAAAAGCCATAGCAGTTCCCGCAGGACATATCTTAACAGTACTTAGTTCCATGATTGTGTTCCCCTTTGATAAGAAAAACAAATTTTCAAAATATTTATATTGTGAAGAAGACAAAAGTTCTCTACATTACACTGCCATGAACATAGAAAAATTGGGCCGTTACTCAAGTTAACATTCAATCACTTAATAAGTTAATTCTATAGAGAAATGACTGGATGACATGAAAAAAGTCCATAGAAGTGTAATGGACATCAGTCTCAGTGATTCTTCCTTTGTAAGCTATTCAAAAGTGTAATGGTAACATTTGTCACGGTAATCTAAATTTCAAATCAATGAATATCTAAGCTCATAGTTGGTAAATGATAAGCAATCTCAAAATATTTGATCACACAAAACAGAGGTTTTTTGAACTGGGAAAATTCAAAAAACCCTCTTGCGGTAGAAAATTTCAGAATGTATTAAATACCAAAACACGGAGATGCAAATTACATTCTCGCCTTCTCTATTGGTCAGGGATGCTGAATGGCTGTCTAATGCAGTGTCTACTCTTGTCTCTGCCTCTCCTCATTTTCTTCCGAGCTGTTTTTTTTTAACTGGCTGTTGTGTTTTATTACTCTTTGTTTATGGATCAGAGTGAGTAGCTCTCAAATCAGTTATGTGACATGTCCTTTGCAGTCCTAATGGTTGGGAATTGGGATTCATTTCATTTGAATGGGACAATTGTGTGAGGGTTGCTGTTTCATTGAACATGGTA
This sequence comes from Pinus albicaulis, assembly GCA_034641835.2. Classification (NCBI taxonomy): domain Eukaryota; kingdom Viridiplantae; phylum Streptophyta; class Pinopsida; order Pinales; family Pinaceae; genus Pinus; species Pinus albicaulis. The sequence continues at coordinate 232,418,882 of CM076581.1, read as the reverse complement.
CAATGTTTTGAGTTATTCTCAGACAACTTGCAATAATGACATTTGGGGTTTACATTTTGGAACGTAGGGAAATGACTTTGTCTCATGAAGTGAGTATTTGAGAAACTACCCTTGACTACTCACTATCAATATTGTACATTATGATAAGCCGTTAGGTTTTATTGCTCTTTGTTTATGGATCAGAATGAGTAGCACTCAAATCAGTTATGGCCTTTGCAGGCATAATGACAGGGATTCATTTCATTTGAATGAGACAATTGTGTTAGGGTTGCTGTTTCATTGAACATGGTACAATGTTTTGAGTTATCCTCAGACAACTTGCGACAATGACATTTGGGGTTTACATTTTGGAACATAGGGAAATGACTGTGTTAATTTCTGAAGATATTCTATGCCATTTCAGATTAGGGCACAATACTGAAGAAGATAGAACATACTAATAGATCGATAGAAGACAAGCCAAAACAGAGATAATAAATGGTGCTGTTACGGCGATCAACAAGATGCTTCTACCAGCAAAGTCTCCAATAGGTCATTCAGCCAAGTGTGTCACACATTACCCCAGAACAACCCAAACAAAGAATAGTCCATATATTACGCAGCTCCAACGCTATCCAGAGAGAGAGAATTCCTCCACAATGTGTGTATCAAATGAACTCTAAGTCTCTCCAATATATAGGAATCTTTGGGGGTGTGTGACACGTCCTTTAAGACATTTAAGTCTATATTTTATTCTAGGCCGACGTAGCACATAAGTGGAATAAATTCAAAGTACATGTTTTGCTCATACGATCAAGATGATCTTTAGATCAATCTTACACCTCTCCGAAAGAGGAATCCAATAAAAATATTGGGATCGTCATCTGAGCAGCACAACCCGGAGTTTGGACCTAGTTGTCCAATTTTAACACTCCCTCTCAACTAGGGAGAACTCCGTCCACAAGTGCAATCCAAACATCGTTCGTCCTCCCGTCGTAACTTGCTTTGCTGGCCTCTTTATTTCAGAACAGAAGTGGGTCAGTCACAAAGACATCATACTCGGCTGACAAATTCAGCCCAGAGGTCCGAAACCTCTATAGGACTCACAAAGAGTCACATACCAACCCGAAATTGGTTTACCTGACCCGAAGTCAGTTGGAGGTCCAAAACCTCACTATGACTCAAGAGAGTCATATACTAACCCGAAGTTAGTTTCACTGAGCTAAGTCAGTTGGAGGTTTGAAACCTCACTAGACTTGATCCCAGATCAAGTGGTTGGACACGTGCCATCCTAGACATAGAGAGTATGGCAATCTCCGATGCGTCCATCGGTCTTGCTATGGTCTCTATTCACATTTCCCAACTCATTGGCCAAATGAGAGGTACTTTCCATGAGTCCAAAACTCCATGGGTAGGATGCATACGAGGCACATATCAAAGAGAGGTAAACCATCTCAATATCATCATGGTGGGGTAGAAGCACACCAACTAGGTTCGGCAAGCCTAGCCCCGAGGTTGCTTATAGCACCAAAGCTATCCCTAGAGCCCCATAGAGCTCCTAGAGCTCATCGTCCAACAGGACCCACATCATAGGGTCGTTCCATGATTCCAAGATTCTCACGGAAGGTTAGGAACATGACCTTCCCCAAGGGCATTGTGAGAATGTTCGCGACCTGCTCATCAGTTCCTATATGATCGAGCCTTACGGCGCCTTGCTATACCATATCTCGGATAAAGAGGTACCAACCATCAACATGCTTGGATTAATCGTGGAACCCAGGATTCTATGACAAATAAATCCCCCTCTGGTTATCACAAAGGATAACGGTGGCATCTAGCACATGCTCGAACAACTCACTGAAGAGCTTTCGCAACCAAGTGACTTCGCAACAGGTCATACATGCTGTAATGTATTCGACCTCAGCGGTGCTCAAGGCTATCGTCTTTCGTTTCCTGCCCGAAGCAGATCTACTTGTGAAGTAGCATCCAAATGTGCTCTTGCGATCCACCACACTGCCAGCCCAATCGACATCAGTATATCCAAGGAGTGTCATGCTCTCGGCAGTGTATCTCAGCCCATGGTCTATCGTGCCACAGAGATATCTCAAGAGTTTCTTGGCACCAACCAAGTGAATGTTATGATCAACCATGTGTTGACTCAAGGTGTTCACTACACAACATACGTTCGGACGGGTGTTCACTAAGAACATTAGAGCCCCTACGAGTTGATGATACTCAGTAGGATTTGCTAACACGGGCCCAGCAGCGCTGCTACTCAATTTATTAAAGTTAAGCTCCATCGGTGTCGACACGGACTTACAGTCCACCATACTAGAAGCTTCACAATGTATTTTCCTTGAAAGGAAAATCTCGCCAGGTCTCTGCCGGACCTTTAGGCCTAGGAAGTAATGCATCAGTGCTAGGTCCTTCATCTCGAACTCAGCAACGAGCTCCCTCTTGCACCGATGAATGAGAGGGTCAGCATCTGTTAGGAAGAGGTCGTCCACATACAACACCAGAATGAGAGGCTTCTTTCTATCAACTTTGATGTAAAGGTTCGGATCAACATTACTACAAGTGAAGCCCAGCTTCATCAGGTAGCTATCTATCCTCTCGTACCAAGCTTTGGGTGCTTGCTTCAGCCCATAGAGGACTTTCTTCAACCTACAGACATGGGTGTCCCGATCCTGGACTTCGAACCCCAAAGGTTGCTCTACATACACCTTTTCCTTTATCGCATCATGCCAAAAGGCAGTCTTTACATCCATCTGATGAAGATTCCGTCCTTGCGTAGCAGCAAGGGAAATAATAGATTATAGGTGCAATAATAATCAATGTCTTCCTAGAGAAGACTCAGGCAACAAAATTTTCCATAAATTCATGCTTGATCTTATATCGAGGTGACAACAGCTTTGTTCTAGGAACCATATCCCAGACATCATTCTTGCATTTATGTAGACTTTGATGCTTTCCAGTTTCTGCAAATGATCCAGGCTCATATTGTACACATGGCAGCTAGATACCCCTGGTATTTATATGGCTTCTTGGTTTTCTTCCAGAATTTCCCCCTCTGAAGCCATATGTCTTTGAGCCATGAGGATCTTCCTTCGTCCAACAATGATATTAGCTCAGGAGTATATACAGAGATGTATTCTCCCTCTTAATGCCAGCTTCTCTCGTGAGAGAAGACATCTATTTTAAATGAGGGCATCCCAGACACCAACTTGGAAAGGAGTTTTGTACTCAGGGGCCTGAATCTTATTCTCCCACAGTCAAAGCCATCCAAGACTCATAGCCATATACTGTCATATAGCTGTCATGCATCTTGGCACGTATCATATACAATATTTGTTCAAAACTTCACAGGCTTTGCTGACCACGTTTCCAAATACTTGATGGTTCAAGACTCCAAATCTGTGACTGTCCAAGGCTCCAAAAATTGAGCCCTCACAGAGATATAACGAAGTCACTGAAGCATCTATACAATGATGTGACAACTCCACAGTCATATTATCTTTTACTATAAGTCTGAACCTTTTGATAGTAGGACTTCTCCAGTAGTCTTAAAAAAAATCAGTGCTTTATCATGTTGAATCACTGGCTAGTCGGATGTGCTGTAAATGATTTTCATTCCAAGGTTCAAGCTTTTACTGAGATCACAAAACCCATACTACGCATAAATTTGAGCTCCACCGAGACTGTGATGCCCACTAAATCGGGCTCTACCAAGACTGCACTGTACCTTAATTTGAATTCTGTGACAGCCTTTTCGAAGATCTGTGATTTGCTGAGCCTAGTTCGGGCCTTTACGGCTGATCTGAGCCATAACAATTCATGCTACAGGTCTGAGGGTATTAATTCATATATGGCTCTATGTAATGACAATCTCAGCCAACAATAAAAGAGTAACCCGAACCCAAACTTACGTCCAAAATTTGAAGAGAATTTCAGTTCCATCCACAAGGAAACTCGACCAGAAATGATAGAAGAACTGGGTTTCTCCTACAAAATTGAACTCGGCTGAAATCTGGTTCTTCGAGAGCATAACTCTGCCAAGAGTAATGAACTTCAAAACTTATAATCACCTTAGGAGTTCTGTAAATAATTAGGCTCAAAGATGTATGCCCATGGTCTTTTAAGAGAATTCGATTTCTTTTTGAATGGAATTCGGTCCTCTTTAAGTCAGAGAAACTCAGCCTGCTTAAGAGTAGTTTCGACCCTCTTTAACCTGAACAAATTTGGCCCCAGTTTGTTGTTTTGTGTTGATGGAATCGGTCAAAGGAAACTCGGCACCATTACTTTGACGGAAACTCGGTCAAAGGAAGTTCGAGTCTGTGCTTTCTTAAAAAAAACTTTGACGGAATATTTTCATGAAATTTGGGATTTGAAAAAAAATTAAACCATGGCCTTTTTTTTATTGCAGGCGTGCAAGAGAGAAGCACAGGTGCAGGAATGCGGCATTCGTTCATATCATGCAAAATCAAACGATAATGATCTCCCATTCAATCCGTAATAGAGCCATCTTATTAGAGCCGTCCTCTGATCATTCAAAATCTAGGTTCGGGATTGCTTTTCGGGCGTCTCTTGTCGAGGTGCCTGCTCCTCTTATGGCAGTAATTACTAGTTCCCGGAGGACAAACTTGAAATTACACAGAATCCAGGAATTAAAAAATGGACGAGCGAAAGAACTCGTTTCAATGTGTCGAACATCCGTATGGATCATTTTTCGATCTAGCATAGTTGGAGTGGCCAAAGATAGTTATCGCGTGTCTATGCCAATTTTCAGCAACCCACTTTTTGACTAGATGGTCCTACAGGATGTCGACCAGAGTGCTTCTACCGAGGTTTCTTAATCTTTTTAGGCTGCTATAGTCATTCGAATTTCGACACTGTGCGCTGTAGGAATTTCCGCCTTTGCCTAAGGCGTATGCTTTTTGAGCGCGTCCATCTTCTTCGATCTTTCGACACATAGACTATGGTGTATGCTTCTCGAGCTCGACATCATTCCTTATAGCCAAAAGAATATGCCTTGGGATAATTATGTTATTTTTATTATCTTTTGCCGCATTTCCAGCCAATTCAAGAACCTCTGCTGCAAGGTACTCCATGACCGCAGCAAGATACACAGGGACCCACGATATGATATCCTCTAAGACAAAGGAGAACAACACGGATTCATTGCAAGGAAAAAAAATTCAGTGTGTCTAGGTTATAAAATTTATCCGATCTGCAAACAACGCTGATCTGCAACGTTTCTTGTGTCTGATGATAATCAAGATAGAAGTCCGCTACTGACCCCCACCTTTATTTTATACATAGCCAGCTGTCAACCTTCCTGCTGCTTGTTGCGGCTAAAAAAAAACGTGTTGAAAGGTGGTTTTGACAACCCTGGTTAGGGCATGACATGTTGTTTTCTTCAACACACCAGCCTCTCAAGGTTGTGGTCCACATACGTTGCCCTTACGCTATCATATTCAGCACTTCAAAATTGCATCCTTAAATATACACACTGACACTTGCTGTGGTGGTATGGCTTGCGACCTACCACACAGCTTTTCTGAGGCCAACGACACCCATAATCGCCCTTAGAATAACCCATATCTCGCTACCCTAGATAAGCTGGGCGATGTCTTCTCCTAGCTCTGCTACCATGTTAATTTCTGAACATATTCTATGCCATTTTAGATTAGGGCACAATACTGAAGAAGATAGAACATACTAATAGATCGATAGAAGACAAGCCAAAACAGAGATAATAAATGGTGGTGTTATGACGATCAGCAGGATGCTTCTACTTGCAAAGTGTCCAATAGTTCATTCAGCCAAGCGTGTCACACATTACCCCAGAACAACCCAAACGAAGAATAGTCCATATATTACGCAGCTCCAACACTATCCAGAGAGAGAGAATTCCTCCACAATGTGTGTATCAAATGAACTCTAAGTCTCTCCAATATATAGGAATCTTTGGGGGTGTGTGACATGTCCTTTAAGACATTTAAGTCTATATTTTATTCTAGGCCGACCTAGCACATAAGTGGAATAAATTCAAAGTACACGTTCTGCTTATACGATCAAGATGATCTTTAGATCAATCTTACACCTCTCCGAAAGAGGAATCCAATAAAAATATTGGGATCGTCATCTGAGCAACACAACCCGGAGTTTGGACCTAGTTGTCCAATTTTAACACTTTTCCTCATGAGGTGAGTATTTGAGAAACTACCATTGATTTCTAATTGTCAATATTTTACATTATATAAGTCACTAGATTGAAACTTGGAGTTGTTCACAACAAAAGTGTTTCCCAAACTAGTTAGTTTGGTTGGCTTAGATTGTTTGGATCTAGACTGTCCCTGAAAATATGGGGCCCCACCCATTCACAATCATGCCCAAAAAAGAGGAAAAATCAAGCAAAAAAAAAGAAAAAGAAAAAGGAGTGTCCTCTCCCAAACCCTAATTTCCTTATATCATGATGCCCCTGCCCTCTATTTGCCTCACACATCTCTCATTGATCCTAGTAGAAGAAATGAATTTTGATGTGTAGTTGTAGCATGATGCGTTTTTGGACACTAGCGGCCCTTTAGAGCCCCAATGTTTGTATTTGTTTTAAACATATATAGAACTAAATGCTAGTTTTCTATGTTAACCCTTTCATGCCATATACCTAAGTTGTAGGAAATAGGTTTAGGCTTTGAACCACACCCAAAAAAGTTTGGAAATGTTGAAAATGCATTGGAAACATAAGGAAATGTATGAAAACACATTTCATGATTTTGAAACATGCACTAAAAAGCCATGTCACGTTCCCAGGCAATTTCTATATGTGTATGGTGCATTTTAGGAATTTGTTTGGGCAATTTTGGCGTCAAGTTGATTGTATAGACCCAACTAGGTATCTTGAACTCATTCAAATCCTAGTACAAGGCTAAGGTTAATGAACTTTTAGAGTCCTCTAACAACAATGATTTCTTTTATAAAGAGGATTTGCCTCTCATTTTTCCCTTGCACTGCTTGAGCAAGGGTTATTCAACAAGAAAAATTTCAGTCTTTTGGGCACCTACAACTAGAATTTCATGGTGTTATAGGTAGCTGCAACACCATTTCTTCTGTGTTTAGTTGAGCAGCAATCAATTTCAATGTTTTGGGCCACTACAACAAGCAATTCATGGTGTTTTAGGCAGCTTCCACAACCATTCCCTGTGTGTTTCGGTGAGAAACAAGCTTACTTGGCAGTGTTTTCTTCTTTTATTATTATAAAGTGGATTATTGTTGTGATCTTAGGACTTATGCCTCCATATTCTTCATTTATTTTTGTTTTTGCAGTAACAATGTCTTCCAATCAAGCTATTTCTCTTCCTCAAACTCTTAACTCCAACAAGAAGAATGATTTCTATCCTATTTGGAGGCATGTTAAGAAGATTGCATGAATTCTTTATGTTGGTTCATGGGAATGGGAGTGCATTCTCTATCATATATTGTACAAGGGCTCTTACCCAAGAGTGAAGGCACACCTTTTGCAAGATTCTAGAAAGTGTTGATGTTTGCAAAAAAAAACTATAGACCCAACTAAGAAGTGTGAGAAAGAACAGAACGGGGCTAATAGGCTAGAAAGCAGATGTGGACAACTTGCTAATGCTACTACTCAAGGCTTCTAACATTGAGCCAAGGAATGTACATGAAGCAAAGAAGAGGAATGCAACTTATCAGCAAGAAGAATCATAAAAAAATACAGAAGGTTGTTCTGTTTTTAAAGAGAGCAAAATAACTTAAATGGTTAATGTTTAAGGAATAGAAGTTGAAACAAGAGTGGCAAGGCCCATTTATTCTTGTGTTATCACGTTTAATGTGGATCTCCTTATTGAAGATATGGTGAGGTAAATTAACACAACTCCACAAGGGTTCAAGGGCCAAACTATGGAAGACTTTGAATTGATTTTTGCTCAAAAAGGAGAAGGAGCTTGTTGGGGATTTTTTAACACCTATCCATGCTTCATGGAATATTTCCAAGGTTTTTATTGTCTTGAATGGATGGAAAATTACTAGATGTAGGCCATTGATTGATATCATTGCGAATTCACTAAAAGGAGCAATGTCTTTGAAGGCTAAACACTGTTCAGGTGAGGAAAATGATGCTCCTCTCGTTGCTAATATTTTAATCATTGTTACTGAGCAAGGCATACTAGGGTGGTGCAAATTATCATAGATAATCCATTCGTTTGCAAAGGTACAAGTGTGATTTTTGAGAGTAGTTATAATCACATTCTTTGGTTGCTTGCATTGCCCATAATTTAATGTTAATGCTAGAAGAGTTTGAGAATAGAGTTCCATGGGTGAAGGAGCTCACATATGTTAATTTTCTTTAAACCTAGCACTCGATAAATCATTAACCTAGCAGAATGCAGATCTACTGAATAATTTATACAACTAGGTTCTTAAGGTAGTGGAAGCAAAAATAATCAATCTCATAAAAACATGACACAGATTCTACCCAACAAAGCTTTTCATTAATGATCCAAACTTACTTGGGCTCTCATCCTGGGATAATGGCTCGGCTGAGAAAATACAGAATACAAATAAACGTGGATCTTATCTAACAGGTTTGACCTCGATCAATGCTCAATCTTCTTTGCAGATCTAGATCTCTAGCCTCTTTGCGCTCCCTCAGACCCAATACACTGCTCATTGAGATGCGTATCTCAACCTTGTGTTGTTGTTGTGTGTCTTTCCCTTCTCCCTAGCCTTGCTTTTATAACTTTACATTGAACTAAATCCCTAACCCTAATTCTAATCTCCAAAGTGATTAACAACTAAAGTTAGATCTCGCCTCACTTGGGATCAACGACTAAGATTAAAATATAATCACTAAAGTAAATTATTTAATTTTGTTAATTTTAGATAAAAATGGTATGTTCTATGCTTAGCACAATTACTTCAATGTTCCTTTAGCAGCCCAATGACAATTTCAAATTTGGATTTCAATAGCAATCACAAAAATCACATTGACAGTAAAAGTAGATAGAACATGAAACAAAATGTAGAAAACAAGCCAAGACAAGAGGACACCAGATTTAGCGGACGCTAGGGAAAAATCCCAATGTGGGGAAAACCCTTTGATCAATTTTTCTTATTATTATATCAAGTGTTTAGTAGAGAGAGTACAAAAGTGAAAATTTAACTTGCCAAATCACAGTTAAAACAACCCTGTCAAATTTGTAGTCAACTGCAATCAAATTTAGCCCTAACCAGAAAGTCAAAGATGGTCAACGCAACAACAAATCTTCTTTTTTGGAGCTCGGTCATACCCAATCAAACTTGTCCGGATAAGGTGGTCAAAGTCGACCCAAAATAGTCCTGAAAATTGCGGTCAAACTTGGTAAACTCTGCGATCAACTCTATGGTCAACTCTGTAGTCAGCCTTGTGGCCAAAGTGCCCAGAAATTCTTGGTTCCTGTGCCAAATTGTACAGCTTGCCAGAAACGAATTTTTCCCACAAAACTCGCAGTCAAAGGATGAGTCAAAGTGCTTGGTCAACGTTGGTCAAACTCCCACAAAAATCCTAAAATTCGGCCCTGCAATTAGAAAATTCGTCCTTTTGGCACACGTGTGAGAGAGAGAAGATTTGCCCAATAGCTGTACAAACCAATGAGATAAGGGGAGAGAAGAAATGTGTGTGATGATGATGCCAAATGAGGTGAGAGCTAAGTAACCGGATTCGTCCTAAAGGGGCCACGAATCCCAAATCCCCGTATCGAGTACGTATACGTATGGGATTCTGCCCCAAATCATCGGATATGGCGTATCCGAACGGGGTACGGCATATCCCGATCGTACCCCGTTCGAATACGCCGTACGCCGTACCCCGTTCGGATACGTCGTATCCCGTGAAACCAGATACGACCGGGCCTGCGGGTAAGAAATACGCGCTGTTTTGCTATAAAGTGGGGTTTTTCCTCACTCTTTTTTCACCCATTTCATTTGTGAAGTGAGAAGGAGAGCTAGTGTGAGCAAGGAGCAAGTGTGAGCAAGGAGAAAGGGAGTTCTTTCGAAGAGATTCGAGCATCCGGTAAGTGCATTGCCCCTATATATTTTGCATTTAGTTTGTTGTTAGTTTTTGCATGTGCATATGTTTTATATATTTGGTTGTTTTTGTTTATTTTTTACAGTATTCATGGCTCAATCAAAGGCAGCAAGACAGGGGCAAAGAAAGGGGAAGAATGTCCCCATTGGAGATGCCCCTCCTGTCCCTCTTTCATCAGGGTCTGCAAGTATTCCATCCATTGGAAGTGGGGCTGCAATAGCAGCTTCAAATGTGCAGGGAAAACAAATTGTTGACCCCAAATACCCATTGTGGAAATATGTGACAAGAGAGGAAGGGGCAACAAAAAAGGGAGGAGGAGGAAATTGTTCATGGAAATGCAATTTTTGCAATGGCCATTTCATTTGCACATATTTCCGTGTGAAAGCTCATTTGTTGGGTATTCCAGGTTGTGGCATTAAATGTTGTATAACAATTGAATCGCTAAAGAGGAAGGTATTGGAGAAAGAGCAGAGTATTGGTGAGGCAAATGTGGCAGCAAAATAAAAAAAAAAACCAAGAATGATGACCCCCTTCCATTCTTAAGGAAAAGAAGCAACAAGTTCCCTTTTGAGACTTTTAGTAGGGGAGAATTAGCAAAGAGAAAGGCAACTGCAGTTGGTCCAATGGACAAGATTTTCCAAAAAGAGAAGAGGGAAGAGCTTGATCTCACCATTGCATTTTTTTTCTATTAGAACTTTATATCCTTTAATGTTGCACGGTCACCTCTATTTATTGAGATGTGTCGAGCTCTTTGTCATGGGGCTCCATCAGGGTATGTGCCTCCTGGGTCAGAGAAGCTCAGAACCACATTGTTGACAAAGGCAAAGAAAGAGGTGGACAAAATGCTTGAGCCTATTAAATCAGCATGGCCAACATCTGGGGTTAGCATTGTTTTTGATGGATGGACAGATCCAGCACGCCACCCACTCATTAACTTCATGGTGTCATCCTCGAATGGTGCAGTTTTCTTGAAATCAGTGGATGCACTTGGATAGCACAAGGATGCACAATATATGGGTGAGTTATTTCTCAAAGTTATTGAAAGTGTAGGTGTGGATTGTTGTGTGCAAATCATTACAGATAATGCACCTATTTGCAAGGCCGCTGGCATGATTGTGGAAGCAAAATATCCACAAGTATTTTGGACACCTTGCATTGTCCATTCATTGAACTTGGCAATGAAATCTATTGCTTCTGATGTGCTTTGGATTGGAGCCATTATTGAGGATGCACGACATATCCGCAACTTTGTACAAAACCATACAAATGCCCTCACTATCTACAAGGAGTACATCAATCTATCATTGTTGAAGATTGCAGATACACGGTTTGCCTCTTCATTCATCATGTTGAAGAGGTTGAGGGAGGTCAAGACCGCTCTTGGGTCCATGGTTATTTCAGAGTTTGGTCTTTTTGGAGAAAGACGGATCAAGCAGCCTCAAAGAAGGTGAAGGACACAGTGTTGGATGATATATGGTGGGAGAAGGTAGATCTAGTTATTCAGATCATGGACCCTATCATTTCCTTGCTCCAATTTGTAGATACAGACCAACCCATCCTAGGAGAGGTTTATGAGGGATGGGATTCCATGATTGAGTCTGTGAGGACCATTGTTTTATAGAGTTAGTGCCCAGAGTATGAGACATCACCTGAGGCCTTCTTCACCGTCATACAGGATATTCTTGTCAGCAGATGGGACAAGAATTGCACACCTTTACATTGTTTGGCTCACTCCTTGAACCCAAAATACTACAGCCATGAGTGGCTGAATGGTGGACCTTCCCGCAGATTCCCTCCTCACATGGATGCTAAAATCTCACAGGGGAGGAAAGATGCATTGAGGAGGATTTTTCAAGATAGGGCATCCCTTGATGAGGTGGAGGATGCCTTTGCAGATTTTTCCACTGGCAGGGGGTGATTTGGAGGCTATGATTTGATTCGAGGCAGGGGGGCTAAGAAGCCCTATTCTTGGTGGGCAACTCACGGGGCAACAAGCCCTCCTCTACAGCAGTTAGCCATGAGGCTCCTCTCTCAGGTGTCTTCATCCTCTTGTTGCGAGAGGAATTGGAACACATATGGGAATTTGTATAGTGTGAAGAAGAGCAGGCTTGAGTAGTCCAGGGCAGAGACAATGGTGTATGTGCACACCAACCTTCGTCTCATCTACAGGCAGAGGGAGGATTGGTTGAAGGGAAAGACAAAGATGTGGGATGTATTTCCTGATGATATGGGTCTGGACAACAGTGTTGAGTTGGCATTGGCCAACTTGGATCTCAATGCGCCAGTGCTAGAGCCTGTCACATTTGATGATGGAGTAGATGTGTCATCCTTCACACCAACAGATGCAGAGATGATAGAGGAGGAGGATGCATCAGAGCCAGAGGAGAGCAGTGGTGAGCATGGTGATCAGGATGAGGACAGTGACGCTGATTATGAGGATTGATGACTCTGACTCATTGAGGCTTCAGGCTTGTAGTCTTGTAGACTGTAGTTGCTTTTGTATTTTCTATTTCTATTTGCCATTGGCAGTGTACTTATGTAACACATTTTGATTCTGATGACTTAATGAGAAAACTACAGTGTCTTACTATCTTCAATCTTGTCTTTCTGAGTAAATTTGACAATTGTATCATGTATGGTGTATCAATGTATTATAGTATCAATGATGATGTATGACTCATGAGTATCTATGTTTGAATCAATGAATTTTGTATGAATTTGTGCAAAAAATATCTAATTTTTAATATATATATACTATGTCGCTAGGAAACGTGGGTGCGGGTGCGGGTGCGGGGATGGGGGCGACATTTTTTGAAACAGGGTGCGTGGGTTCGTCTGGGTATTTTTATATTAATATAGATTATAAACTATAAATTATAATTTATATATCATATATAATACTATATTTTATAAATTAAATTTATAAATTATAAATTTAATGACACTAATAATTTATAAACTTTAAAGTTTAAACTTTAAAGATTTAAACATGCACATCATTCAAGAATCAACAATGAACATTCAAGTTTCAACATTCACATGTGACATTTGCCATTGAAATTTCAAAATTAAAATTTGCTTCATTTATTGTTTCTCATTGTTGATATGAACTCTGATCATAGAATTTTGTTCTTGCAACTTATAAACCATTTAAAAATTACCCAAATCATCATTATTTCCAAAAAAATAAAAATAAATAAATTAGAGTGAAATTTTACCCTAGCAGAAAAATACTCACTAGAAAAGTTGACTGTATTCACTTATTAATTCACTCCGTCCTTTACACCGACTCCACTTAGCACCATATTCTATAGGTTATTCAAAACGTTCTGAAAATTTTCATTATCTCCAGAATTTAGAAAAAGTAAAAAATCTAAAAAAGACATACTTTCCAGTAGTTTCAAAGTTTTCAAGACTCTACGTCTTTCCAAAAATCTCAACTCCTAAATCATAAAGAAACTATATACTATTAAATTTACAAGATATTTTCCTAACACCGCATCCAATTTCTAACTTAAACAAACAAAAATATAATTTTAAATATGTTTTTGCCATGCATCCTCTTATTCTCTCCCAATCCCTTGCACATGTATACTATCTCACCTCATTTTCGTGTTTTGCACTTGACATAATTAATCTCAGGACCCAAAATTTCACATTTTTCTGACAATCATACCTCTATCCCTCCCATAAGTATACTTACCTCACTTGGCGTTTTGCATCCTGCACCCAAGTGATCTCAGGACCCAGAATCTCACTTCTTTCTGACCATTGTACTCTCTTTATGGACCCCTTAATTATCTCGTTTTCTGGAACATTAAACACATATATATTACTTAACCTCTTTCAGACTATTATTTCTTCCAGATCATATCATGTCTCGACTATCTTAAACTTAATTTTTTATATTAACTCCATAAGTCAATAAGAAAATGATCTGCTCGTGAAAGGTGCTATCATTTCTATTTGAAGGTAGGTCTTGGAATTAGATTTTTTTAATAATAACTTATAAATTATTTATGGAGCAGAGCAATATATTTTAACTTTTAAAAAAATCAAAATAGTTCGATTTTAATTTTTATTTATCGTTTGAACTTTGAATCATGAATGTTTTAAAATTTAGAAAAAAAATAAAAAATAAAATAGTTTTTATAATTTATTTTATTAAATTATAATTTATTTTTAATATTTATTAAAATTTAATTAAATTTTTTGATTTTTAATCATTTAAAAAAATTTATATATTTGAAAAAATTGTTCATGAAGAACCCTGAAGAACCTGAAATTCGGGTTCTAAGTACCCAAACGATGGGTTCTTCATACCAAAAGAACCCAAGAACCCGAATTTTTTTTTGAAGAACTCGGTTCTTCTGAGAAGAACCCGGTTCGTTTGGGTTCTTCTGAGAAGAACCCGTACCCGAATCCGGTACTTGGGTGTGGGAACTCGGTGCGGGAACCCATGCAACGTAGTATATATATATATTTAATAAAATAATATATAACGTATCGTATCCCAGAAGTATCCTGTTCGGGGGTCATCGTACCCGAATCCGATTCATCGAATCCCCGTATCCCCGTATCAGGTGACTTAGGGTGAGAGGGTGTTGAGAAATCCAGAGTGTGGCAGTTAAACAATTTCTCTTATTATTACATTATCTTGTGATGTTTTTCATTATTATTATTTGTTATTTCGAATTATCTTTTCTTATCATCAAGACTAATGCCAAGCAACAAATAGTCTTACACAAGATGTAGGCACGCTGCCAGGGCAAAGCCCGGACAAAATTCTTCCTTCAGTAGATTAAAACAAGATGAGACGGCTAAGACCCTTACAACCTAGACCCAAGACACCCTCCATCAAGTCAACCTTGTTTGTTCTTTAGTTCCGAGTACACAATCCAGTAGTATGCTTCATATAGTATTCATTTGATAACTTAGTCACATAACTAAGTTATGTTTCTGTCCAACACTATAATATATGCTTTGGTTCAACAATGATGATATACCACTGCTCAAAACTAAGATCTCAGTCCGAGTTTGTTAAATTTGGACAACTAGGTCCAAACTTCGGGTTGTGCTGCTCAAATGACGATCCCAATATTTTTATTGAATTCCTCTTTCGGAGAGGTGTAAGATTGATCTAAAGATCATCTGGATTGGATGAGTAGAACATGTACTTTGAATTTATTCCACTTATGTGCTAGGTCGGCCTGGACTATAATATAGACGTAAATGTCTTAAAGGACGTGTGACACACCCCCAAAGATGCCTATATATTGGAGAGACTTGGAGTTCATTATACACACAATGTGTGGAGGCATTTTCTTTTCTTTTGATGGCGATGTAGCTGCGTTCTTGGTGCTGTGTCTTTGTGGAGTATTCTTGTCTGGGTTGTCTTGGGGTTGTGTGTCATGTGTGGGTGGCTGACCTTATGAAGTCTTTGCTGGTTGAAGCATCCTACTGATCGCCGTAATGCCTCCATTCTGTATCTTTGTTTTGGCTTGTCTTCCATCGATCTATTGGTATGTTCTATCTGCATCTTACTTTCACTGTGCCCTAGAAGGTCAAAGTATATTTGCATCTAAGCATAGAACATCTTCAGAATTTAACATGGTATCAGAGCTAAGGAGAAGACAAAGGCCATCTTGTTCTGAATCTAGGGCAATGAGATAAGGAGTTGTAAATGACAACGAATGTTTGTTTGGGTTTGATTTGGAGAAGGCCACAGCTACAACAAGTTGCTATGCTATGGCCTGCGGAAGTGGATATGCTTTGAATCTCGTCAATGGCCATCAAAATAACGAATTCTACTCTGAAGAAGGCACTGCAAAAGGTTTAGACCACATACAGATTCAGTCTTCCTAAATTTCCAGTCAAGTATCTTCCTCCGAAATCATTTACGTCTATTTCCTCTATAATTTTTTAATAGATCCTTGAACCCATTGTTGCCAACGTACACACAACAATGTCGTTCCTTCTGCTGCAATGAAACCCTTAAAACCCTCGATGATGGAAACCCCTCAATCTCAGGCATCGAGAATTCAAAGGACGCAAATATGATATGCAGACTTTTGGTGGAGCTTTGCAATCCTTTCCACGCCATGGGTGACTAATTCACGTGATGCCCGGAAGGGATCAACGAAATTTACAAATTATTTGCAAGGAGCTGCAGCCATTTCACGATTACGCAAGAGTGCTGTGTGTAAGAACAAATCTGGGATGTCTAATTTCTAACAACGATTTCTGGCCACCCAAGAACCATTTTATGCAGCGGCCGGATTAATCCCTTGCGAGGAAAATTTTTATGGTGTTTTTTTTGGCATAATTTCAGGCTCGCGATAGTCATTTTTGCAGGGCCGAAAGACGAAAGATTTGATCCTTGTTCCCGCTCAACCAGATTTTTGTCCGTCAATTTGTGGGTTTGGTCGCTCCAACGATGGCGGTGAACGTGATGTTGGTGATCCACGAGAAGAAAACGGTTTGATTGATCTGTACAGGCCCTTGAGACAGTACATCGTCGTCCACTACTTCGAGCGTGAGGCGCAGAACATGGAAGACGACCTCGAGACTATGAAACAGATGCGCAACGATGTGGAGAAAGCCTTAGACTCGCTGGAATCTCGTCGTGACCTCTTGCAAAATTACTACAAGGCCTTGTGTGTTATGGAACCGAAATAAACTCAAATCTTGAAGAAGCCTCAACCCTCAATCAACAGCTAGGAGACCACACTCTAATTTCATGCTCCAAGGTGACGCACATTTTTTTTCATAGCTAGGCAGAATAATTCTTGATTGAAATTGTCGAAGACTGTGCGTAGTCGTGCTCGGCGTGGATAGCGTGGATAGACTAAGAAGTGCGTTGGATCATTGATAAGACACATGAATTGCTGGTGATTGTTGCGATGGGAAAAGTAAGTATAGATAGGCGTTCTGCGATTAATGCTCTGCAATTAAGAGCGTTTTGTATGCACTAGTCTAAGTGGCGAATCCAAGCAGCTAGTAGGAGAAAAGTAGAAATCATCTGAACGTCAAAGGAAGATGGACGGTTGGACGATAGTCATGCATCTGATTTGGTGCTGCAATATGTGTGGCATGTAAACTGAGTGTGCGATTTGGTGCTGCAATATGCGTGCCTCTGTAACGGAAGCCAAATTGCATTGAAGCTTCATCTCAATCTGCATTCTCAATCGAGAACTACCCTAGGCATATCAATAACAACTTGTTTAACTTGTCTTCATATAAATATTGTCTCTGCTGGTACGCAACCCTTATAAAGCCTGTTCAGTGGTTTGGAAGTCTTGCTCTAATTTTCTGTGTGAAGGATAGAGGGTAGAGACCCTTAGAAGGAGACATATGCCTGTGATTTAAGCCGTAGTTTCTGAGTAACTTGCATACAGGCTTTGTATATATGTATGTCCTAAAGTGGGCCGAAAACCAATCCTTGCAAGTTAAAGGACATAGTATAAGGGTAATACAGTGAAGTAAAGATTCGGATCGACATTACATCATCATTTCTGGAGAAGTCTTTTTTGAAGTCTCAAGTTGCATTAAGCAAAGTCTCTCATAGACAGTTGCTGAGCATATTTCCTCACCGTGGATCATCTCTGGGTATGCTTAAGTCTGTCTTTTTGCCATCATAGGATGAGTTTACTCATACCTTGTTATCATAATATTGTCTTGTGCATGTGGTTGAGCTTATTCATCAGAAGGGGACGATGCTTGGAGCATATTTGAGGAAGTTGTTTTTGAGATATTCTGAGCCCTAGGTAGGGCTCCTTCTAAGCATACACAACTCTGTCCTGGAGTCTGATATATTCTCTGTGATAGGGTCACAAAGCCTCAATAAAATTGCACTTTAACTCTGTAGTATTGTCTAATCCAAGAGAAAGGCACATTCTTTGAAGTTGTTTTGGGAACGTCTGTCCTTGAATGTTGAATAGGACAAAGTGATCATTGTGTTGAAACCCTTGTTCGAATTCCGTGATCAGTGATGTTTAAGCAACTCTATTGTTTGAAGGCAGACTTGTTGAGATAATATTTACAGTGCTTTGAAAAACTACTATAAGAAGGCAGACAAAAGAAGTATGTATAATTGATTCTTACATGGAAAGTTTGTTAAAATATGTCTGTTTTTGAATGTTGTTTAAGGAAATCTAAGGATAATATCAATGGATGATCAATGAGCCTTAGAACAGTGACATGTGGCAAAGTATATATGACCTCACTGTGGCAGAGTTTATATAAACTTGATCTGTGGTATCTTTAGAGGCATATATATAACCCTAGAGTTTGATATCTTCAGTACTGTATGTCAGTATGACAATGATGAATATGATAATGATGCATATGATAATATCACGGCAACACTGAAATCCATGACATGACAACTATATGACAGTGTATGGCTATGAGTCTTGTATGGCTTTGATAGTGGGAGAATAAGGTTCGGGTCCACGAGTGCAAAACTCCTTTCCAAGTTGGTGATTGGGATGCCCTCATTTAAAATAGATGTCTTCTCTCACAAGAGAAGCCGGCATTAAGAGGGAGAATATAACTATATATGCTCCTGAGCTAATATCATTGCTAAAAGAAAGAAGACCCTCATGGCTCAAAGTCATATGGCTTCAAGGGGGGAATTTCGGAAGAAAACTAAGAAGCCATATAAATACTAGAGGTATCTAGCTGCCATGAGTACAATATGAGCCAGGATCATTTGAAGAAGCTGTAAATCATCAAGTCTGGAAGGATGCGATACTCAATAAGTACAAGTCGATTATGAAGGATGATGTCTGGGATATGGTCCCGAGATCGCAGGACAAAGCTGTTGTCACCTCGATATAAGATCAAGCATGGATCTAATAGAAAATGTGTTACCTGAGACTTCTCTCTAGGAAGGCATTGATTATGGTTGCACCTGTAATCTATTATTACCCTTGCTGCTACGCAACGACGGAATCTTCACCAGATGGATGTGAAGACCGCCTTCCTGCATGGTGCGATAAAGGAAGAGGTGTATGAAGAGCAACCTTTGGGATTCAAAGTCCAGGATCGAGACACCCATGTTTGCAGGTTGGCTAGCCCCCAGGGCTTGGTACGAGAGGATAGATAGCTACTTGATGAAGCTGGGTTTCACTTGTAGTAATGATGACTCAAACCCTTTCTTCAAGGTTGATAGAGAAAATCCTCTAATTCTGGTTCTCTATGTGGACGATCTCTTCCTGACAGATGCTGACCCTCTCATTCATCAGTGTAAGAGGGAGCTCACTTCTGAGTTCGAGATGAAGGACCTAGGACTGATGCACTACTTCCTAGGCCTGGAGGTCTGGCAGAGACTTGGCGAGATTTTACATTGTGAAGCTTCTAGAAAGATTCAACATGGTAGATTGTAAGTCCGTGTCGACACTGATGGAGCTCAACTTTAAGAAGTTGAGTGGCAGCGCTGTTGGGCCCGTGCTAGCAAATCCTACCGAGTATCGTTAACTCGTAGGGGCCTTGATGTTCTTAGGGAACATCCGTTCGGACGTATGTTGTGCAGTGAACACTTTGAGTCAACACATGGTTGATCCTCATAACATTCATTGGGTTGGTGCCATGAAACTCTTGAAATATCTCTGAGGCACGATAGACCATGGGCTGAGATACACTGTCGGGAGTATGACACTCCATGGATATACCAATGCCGATTGGGTTGGAAGTGTGGTGGATCGCAAGAGCACATCTGGATGCTGCTTCACACTTGGGTCTGCTTTGTGCAGGAAGCAGTAGTCGGTAGCTTTGAGCACTGCTAAGGCCGAATACATTGCAACATGTATGGCTTGTTGTGAAGCCACTTGGGTGCGAAAGCTCTTCAGTGAGTTGTTCGAACATGTGCTAGATGCCACCATTATCCTTTGTGATAACCAGAGGGGGATTCGTTTGTCATAGAATCTCGGGTTCCACGATTGATCCAAGCATGTTGATGGCCGGTATCACTTTATTTGAGATATGGTACAACAAGGCATTGTAAGGCTCGATCATATAGGAACTGATGAGCTAGTCGTAGATTTTCTCACAATGCCCTTGGGGAAGGTCATGTTCCTAACCTTCCGTGAGAATCTTGGAATTGTGGAACGACCCTATTTGGAGGGTCCTGTTGGACGATGAGCTTTGGGAGCTCCAAGGGGCTTTGGGGATAGCTTTTTGGAGCTATAAGCAACCACGGACTAGGCTTGTCGAACCTAGTTGGTGTGCTTCCACCCCATCGTGATGATATTGAGATGGCTTACCTCTCTCTGATCTCTGCCCCGTATGCATTCTACCCATGGAGTTTCAGACTCATGGGAAGTACCTCTCATTTGGCCAATGAGGCGGGAAATGTGAATAGAGACCATAGCAAGACCGATGGACGCATCGGAGATTGCTGTACTCTCTATGTCTAGGATGGCACGTGTCCAACCACTTGATCTGGGATCAAGTTTAGCGAGGTTTTGGACCTCCAACTGACTTCGGGTCAGTAAAACTAACTTCGGGTTAGTATATGACTCTCTCGAGTCCAAGTGAGGTTTCGGACCTCCAACTGATTTCGGGTCAGTGAAACCAACTTTGGGTTGGTGTGTGACTCCTTTGATTCCTATAGAGGTTTTTGACTTCTGAGCTGACTTCGGGTTAGTCGTGAGTGATGTCTTTGTGACTCACCTTTTGTTTTGAAATAAAGAAGCCAACGAAGCAAGTTGCGACGGGATGACACACGATGTTTGGATTACACTAGTGGACGAGGTTCTCCCTAGTTTAGAGGGAGTGTTAAATTTGGACAACTAGGTCTAAACTCCGGGTTGTGCTACTCAGATGACGATCCCAATATTTTTATTGAATTCCTCTTTCGGAGAGGTGTAAGATTGATCTAAATATCATCTCGTTTGGATGAGCAGAACATGTACCTTGAATTTATTCCACTTATGTGCTAGGTCGGCCTGGATTATAATATAGACTTAAATGTCTTAAAGGACGCGTCACACACCCCCAAAGATGCCTATATATTGGAGAGACTTGGAGTTCATTATACACACAATTTGTGGAGGCATTTTCTTCTCTCTTGATGGTGATGGAGCTGCGTTCTTGGTGCTGCATCTTTGTGGAGTATTCTTGTTTGGGTTGTCTTGGGGTTGTGTGTCATGCATGGGTGGCTGACCTTATGAAGTCTTTGCTGGTTGAAGCATCCTGCTGATCGCCATAACGCCACCATTCTGTATCTCTGTTTTTGCTTGTCTTCCATCGATCTATTGGTATGTTCTATCTGCATCTTACTCTCATTGTGCCCTAGAAGGTCAAAGTATATTTGCATCTAAGCATAGAACATCTTCAGAATTTAACAGAGTTTCCTCACTATATTATACCAAGACTTCACTGTAATACTTCGGACTTCACCACTGAGGTAGCACCAAACTTTGTTATGCAACAACACCGAACTTCAATAGCATATAACTTCTATATGATAACACAAAACTGCAATGAACTCCTGTGATGGCACTGAACTGTAATAGCATATAACTTCTATGATGAAACCTAACTATAATCGCATATAACTTCTTTGATGACACCTAACTTTAATTTGCATCATCGTTTTGAAACTGATCCAAACTTGTTCATTGTAATTGCATCGAAATCTTTTCTCTAAAATCATCCGAACTTGCATCTTTGAAATTAATTCGAACTTGTTCTTTGTGATTAATTCGAAGTCCCCATATATATATATATATATATAATTGTTTGTCTTTATATTAGGCCGACATGAGTTTATTTGATAATTCCTTTGAGGTCGACTTTGAAGGAGACTTTGATGATGATGCTGACTTGATGGAGGGGTCTTTCACCAAACAATAATTGACTTTGTCAACAACCTAAAGCCTACAATGGAGGCTTGACCTAAGACAATTGACCCAAGCATGAAACCCATGCTTGAACAAGTCAATTCAATTAATTATAAAATTCTTTTTTCTTTCTTTTGACAAATACATTACATTTTTGACTTCAAATACAATTTATGAAGACCGAACCTAGTTACATTTTTCAATACTCCCTCTTAACTAGGGAGGTATTCATATTTACAAGTAGTCAAAGCGGTACATGAAAGAGCTCAAAACACATAATCTACGAAGAAGTTTAGGCATCACAATGCCATGGACTAGATTCATGACCAGGGAAATCTATCCAAGGTCTCTCAACAATTTAGTCACCGCAATGCCACAGACTAGATTCCTGACCAGGGCAATCTATCCGGTTGGGACTAAGATGGACTCAAGCTTTCAACCTCTCTAGGTACCATCAGGGTTACTTACTAACCATCAACCCAAGGATCGAGGTGTGTATCCGAGGTCAGAGCTCTATGACAAACACCATCTTCCTTACTTCGGGACCTAGACATCAACACAAAGTGCCGTCCAGATGTCCTCCTAGGCAATGCTTCACTCATAAAGCCTCAACAACAAATCTCTACCGATTAGACTGATCGATAACCAGCATGCTATCAAAACTTCGAGAGATTTACCTGTACAAACACAACCCCAATCAATAATATGCTTTCAAATGTACATACTCACAATACAAACCTCTGGGGTCATTCAAACAACTTGATGTTGCTTCTCAACTTATCACAGTAGGACTATCAATCGAATATTTGTCAGAAGATTCCTTAATCATTCATTTTCCTTTCCTACTCCTCATGCAACAACATATCCTTCAAAGAGTATTCTCCAATCAAAACTATGGTATGCCCTCCTCTCAACAAGGGAGATTTCTTCTATCCAGGCTCCCTCTTAACCTAGGGAGTTCAAATTCTTCTTACAATATTGGAGAATCTTTCATGGCTTCCATCCTTCTCATCATGCTTATCATATTAACTTCTCTTACGAACATCTTCACCATCTCGAAGATGATGTACCTGCACAACTTAGATAGCAAGTACAACCAAATCTATAGAAGCATGAAGATAGTGATATCAAAATCTTATAATAACGAAAGCATTTTACAAACATAATCAGCAAGAGATTATACTTTTATACTTCAACTTCTTGCCCAGGTTTCGTTACAAACCCTAAATCATATCAACAACTCAAATAAAATATCAAACTTATTATATCTAGGGTTTCAATATTCTTTCAACAATATGACAAGTTCTTTCATATAGAAAACCCTAGAAACAATTCAATCAAGTAATGTATCTAACAATTTTCAGAATTCATATGTTAGACTCCTCATTAGGATTTCATACAGATCCTAGATTTCGTGCATGAGTTTTAACAAACAATCACAACTTAACATCATGAATAACTTCTACTAGGGTTTGATGTAAACCCTAGATTTTCCATCTACAAATTCTCAGCAATCACTATATAGATTTCAGATTGTTATATATACCAGAGAGTTTAACTACTACTAGGATTTAGCCGCAAAACCCTAGATTTCCAAGCAACATTATCCTAGAACTTCAAACTTTGACTAGGGCTTGTTTCCAAACCCTAGGACTTATGACCATTAATAATGTGGTCAACACACATATCTAGGAATTCATTATCAAACATAAGCACATCATATGTCAGGCAATACATTAGACATATATCGACCTAGACTAGGCTAGGGTTTTAACCAAATGGACACATACCTAGAGATTCATTCCTAGGACCTTATTTTAAAGACATAACAAGGGTTTTGCTTATAGAACCAACCAAACCCTAAGGATATAGGGTTTCATAACATAGCAAAGCAAAACCTACTATACCAAAACTTTCTAAGCTTTGGGATCTTAGACAACATCATTCAACCCTAATATGTTAGGGTTTTCATGATCATACCAACCCCAAACATGACATCGTCATCAAAAACTTCACATAGCATTTCCTAATAACCCTAAGCAGGCTAGGGTTTCAAACATTAACATTAGCATACCCTTAAGTTAGGGTTTTCCAAAGGACCTGTCTAGGGTTCTATAAGAACAATCAAGGATGTAAGGTGGGTAGATTTATCAAATGATGAATCACCCTAAATAAGAATCTTTTTGATTCAGGACAAGTAGACATAACAAT
Source organism: Pinus albicaulis (assembly GCA_034641835.2). Classification (NCBI taxonomy): domain Eukaryota; kingdom Viridiplantae; phylum Streptophyta; class Pinopsida; order Pinales; family Pinaceae; genus Pinus; species Pinus albicaulis. Next base: position 232,394,765 of record CM076581.1, on the reverse strand, counting down.
GTTAGTAATGTAACACAAATTTCAAACAAGATGAGTGTATTTTTAAGAGAATTTTATAAGGTGTATAGTTTATACCTGAAGATGTTCCTTAACAAACCTTATTAGGATTCCTTCCTTGTATTCAACCATGATCTTTTATACCTGTAATACATACTTTCAAGCAAAACATGTGATACCAAGAACATGATTTAATTTCTCAAGTTAGATCTCTTACATAACCATGGAGGATGGAATCCTATGAAAAGTTATTCCTTCTTTCAATTAAGGACTTTTGCTTGAAGTCTTAGATTACTTGTAAACCCTAGAAGATGAGGTTTTCGTAAGTTATCTAAGGATTACAATTTTTATCCTAAACTATAGCAATAAACAAGGATTATATGAACCATTTAGGATTAGATACATTAAAAATCTAAAAGCTTATGAACATACGTACCTTGTGAATTATATACCTCTGATTTTATTAGTCTTGTTATACTCGTCGTATATGCATCAATACTTACTTGATTTCCTTGATTTGGTTTAGACTTTCAATTCAGATCCTCAAGGCTTGAATATCTTTCTCCGTAAAACAAATTTCGGATTCCGGAGTTACGTGGAGATGGCCTCGTCTTTGGTCTTGTAGTAATCCTTATCATACCTCTTGAAGTCATAGATCTCCATAAGCAACTTGTACCGAGATCTTTGTAGATCTTTTTATTGCACTTATATCAGTTCTATGATAACATACTATTCAACCCATAAACATAACAATGCTTTGACCATATATAACTGAGCCTGAATTCCTTTATGACATGACTGTGACTGTGATTTACACAAAACTTTCCACTGAACTTTCTTCTGAGATATCGCCGAAGTTGATTCGAATTTCTCTCCTTGTGGTATGCTGAAACCTTGTCACTTGATTCCACTGAAACCTTCTCTGTAATTCGAGTGAAGTATCATCTTTCTTGACTGTGATTTTACCAAAAATCTAGGAACCCAATCTCAAAAATGATCCGTATTACTCTGAATTCCTTCACTGTCATATCTGAACTGTATACTGAGATTTGCATCTCTTCTTCTCTCCAAATTTATTCGAACTTGTCTCCTTGTCATTTGAGCACAGCCCTTCTCAAGCTGGGCTCTTGATCTTTAATACAAACGCAAACAAATCCTTTCACTGAGAATTCTTCAAAGATGTATAAGTGATCTTCAAACTGCCTTTGATCATTACCTTAGCTCTGATTCCATGTTGAGAAATCCAAAATGTGGCAGTTAAACAATTTCTCTTATTATGCCATTATCTTGTGATGTTTTTCATTATTATTATTTGTTCTTTCGAATTATCTTTTCTTATCATCAAGATTAATGCCAAACAACAAATAGAAGAGAACACAATATGTAGGCACGCTGCCAGGGAAAAACCCCACTCTAGGGGAAAACCCAGTCAAAATTTTTCCTTCAGTAGATTCAAACAAGATGATACGACCAAGACCCTTACAACTTAGACCCAAGACACCCTACATCAAGTCAACCTTGTTTGCTCTTTAGTTCTGAGTACACAGTCCAGTAGTATGCTTCATATAGTAGTCATTTGATAACTTGGTCACATAACTAAGTTATGTTTCTGTGCAACACTGTAATATATGTTCTGGTTTAACAATGATGATATACCACTGCTCAAAACTAAAATCTCAGTTCGAGTTTCCTCACTGTACCATGCCAAGACTTCACTGTAATACTTCTAACTTCACCACTGAGGTAGCACCTAACTTTATTATGCAATAACACCAAACCTCAATAACATATAACTTCTATATTGTGATAAGTTATAACACAAAACTGCAATGAACTCCTGTGATGGCACCAGACTGTAATAGCATCTAACTTCTGTGATGACACCTAACTGTAATTGCATATAACTTCTTTGATGACACCCAACTGTAATCCGCATCATCGTTCTGAAACTGATCCAAACTTGTTCACTGTAATTGCACCGAAATCTTTCCTCTGAAATCATCCAAACTTTATCCGAACTTGCATCTCTGAACTTAATCCAAACTTGTGCTCTGTGATTAATGCAAAGTCCCCATATATATATATATATATAGTTGTTTGTCCATTTAAATAGGCCGACATAAGTCCTTGAACATAAGTGTCTTTATATTAGGCCGACATGAGTTTATTTGATAATTCCTTTGAGGCTGACTTTGATGATGATGCTGACTTGATGGAGGGGTCTTTGATCAAACAATAATTGACTTTTTTAGATCTAAGACTATTGTGATCCATAGTTTAGATAGATGTCTTTCGGATTAATTACATCATAATGATTTGGTCGACATTTTGAACCAACTAATGTGGTTCATCCTCAGGACAAGGTGAAGAAAATAATCGATCTCAATGAATAGATAGTGTGGATGCATCATTGCCCAGTGATAGCTGCTGAAAACTAGCCGTTCTTAGTTAGTTAGTTAGTTAAAAATATAATTTTTAAAATTTATTTAATAAGAATATTTAGAAGGGGGTTAACGAGAAATTTTTATTATAATAGGGTAATAATGAGCAGGGAATAAAGGTAAGATTGATTTTTATTTTATTATTTTATTATTATTATTTATTATATTAAATATCAAGCTAATATAAAATCCAATATAATTAAATAAAATAAAGATCAAGCATAAAGAAATATATGAATAAAAGGACGAAAAAAGGAGAAAAGGGGGTTAGAGAATATCTAATAATAAATAAATGGAAGAAAAAAAAAACAAAAAAAATATATATATATATATATATATATATATAAGTGCCCAGTTTGATGGCATACTCTGCATCGAAAGGCCGTGTTTTCGAAGCCTAATGTTTGTGACCATTTGAGGTCTTTGTGTATTAGGTCTATGCAATCTGAAAGGCCTTTGCTCAAATCCATCTCCACGCAGATACGTGCAAAGGTGAAGATCCCTATGTCCATCCTCTCTCAGTCCAGCTTTATGAACCTTCCTAGAGAGTTCCCAATGTTTTCTAGAACCTGATGGTGCCAGAAAGGGAGCGGCAGGTTGTGTAATCTCACCCAAACATGCATTTTAGTAACCACCATTGAATTTGCATCAAAATCAGGGAACCATGGGGCAACAAAGAGGCCTGCTCTTCCCCAGAACCATGGTCATTCAGTAGTGGCAAAACATTAGTCCTCTAGACTATCAAATTGAACCACGAAAAGCCTTTTGCACACAGATAAATATCGCAGTTTCTGGTCCAGTTTTGGTGTATCCATGCATTCAACTCTTCAGGTTTTGGCCAATATCCATTAAAGCGGCAAATAACAGCTTTTGACTGCAGTGCATCAAACAGCCCAGTTACCTCTGGTATTTCTACTGCCAGATCTGGAATGTTCTCTGTCTTTTCTACAATATTTGGTCTTGGTAATGACAGGTCTGGAATTTTTTTTTCCCGTGTGGAAGCTTTCCCTCTCAAGATATCTCTGACAGAGGGGAGACCCTTTCCTGTTGTTGCTGATCTAGTAGATGTTGTTGTCCCTGGAACACCACCTGTGAGTCTTAAGTTCAGACAAATAGTGGAGTTTCTTTGGATTTGGTATTGTTTTACTTGAAATATTTCTTGTAGCGCTTTTCCTGAGAATATCAATTACATATTCTTAGTGTTCCATTTCATTTCATCGACGAGTTATGTAGGGTGTCTGATGTTTCTGATTTCTCATTTTCAGGTAGAAAATGGTCAATGCGTTTTTCTTACTTGAAAAGCAATATCCTTTTTCATCCTAAAATTAAGCACACACATGAAAGTCACCTAACTGTCTCTTTTCACTAGCTGTATGCATTCATGTTCATTTTCTCAAAGCATTATGTGAGCTAAATTAAAAGGTGTCTGGACTCTGAACACCTGTTTTCTCTGCTTACATGCATTCATGACTATTGTCCTTTTTCATGTTTGTGCCATACAAGAACTTGGCGGGGAGATCATATAGGATCATCAACTTTATTCTTTCTTTTTTCTATTGCCTGCTTAAACTTTAAATCAGGAGTGTCTTATTGAAAATTACATTCATTTCCATATGACAGTGATTTCTTGTTTCATGTTGCTGGATATCCACAAACAATCAAGACGAGTGAGCTTGACCATACTGGGTCAATAGTCATCTTTTATCCTGCAGATATATAAATTGTTATGCTTAGTTTTAAGAATGCTCACATTTTTCCACTGGGCATTCCTTTCTTGCTTAACAAGTGCAAAACAATTTGGCTGCATAATTTCAATTTATTCACATAAACCATTTGTTACCTTTTGCTGACAAGTTCTGCCCTAGTTATTAAATCACCACATTCTGGCTTTCGTCCTGCTTGACAGAAGGATTTGTGGCTTTTAATTAATGCTACCTTAGAACACAATAGGCTGTATGTTTACTTTGGCTGACATAGGAAAATCTGTTTTCTTTTCTACAGAGTTACTTCGCCAATTGGGGAGAAGAGGGTGTTGTTGATCTCAAATATGAGCTGGAACATCTAATTATCCTAACTGCCAGCAGATGTCTTCTTGGGAGGGAAGTCAGAGACCAGTTGTTTGAGGACGTGTCTGCCCTTTTTCATGACCTTGACAGTGGTATGCTCCCAATTAGTGTAGTCTTTCCATATCTGCCCATACCTGCTCATCGTCGCCGGGACAAAGCACGGAAGAAACTAGCTGAAATATTTACTAGGATCATTCAGGGTCGGAAGCAGTCTGGGAATGTGGAATCAGATATGCTACAATCTTTTATAGATTCCAAGTACAAAGATGGTCGTCTAACAACTGAAAGTGAGGTCACTGGTCTTCTTATAGCTGCTCTTTTTGCTGGCCAACATACCAGTTCAATCACATCAACTTGGACTGGGGCATACCTCTTAAGGTGAGATTACCGGTTTTAAAATTATTTTGCTTTTAGAGGCTGTTTTTCTTCATTATTATGCGCTTTGTTGCCATCTTTTATTAAAATTTATTTTTCTGACATGCATATTTGTTTGTCTTGTAGAGGGCAAGCTCTTGATCATTAATTCCAGCTATGCTTTTAGAGGCTGTTTTCTTCATTATTATGCGCTTTGTTGCCATTTAAACATATTTTATTAAAATTTATTTTTCTGAGATGCATATTTGTTTGTCTTGTAGAGGGCAGGCCCTTCATCATTAATTCCAGCATACCTTACTTTCATGTTTTTCTGTTTTATATTCAGAAGTGCATTTAGTTGAAAAACGTATGCATGAGAAAATATGCGGAAGTGATGCTAAACCAACTCATGGTTTGCCTCTTAACAGCCATAAAAAATATCTGTCTGCTGTCGTGGAAGAGCAGAAAGATGTGAAGAAGCGCCATGGAGACAAACTAGACCATGATGTGTTGGCTGAAATGGATGTTCTTTATAGGTGTATTAAAGAGGCCCTGAGGTTGCACCCACCATTGATTGTTCTTCTTCGCAGTAATCACAGGGATTTTACTGTGACTGCTAAGGATGGGAAGGACTATGTCATACCGAAAGGACACGTGGTTGCAACATCTCCAGCATTTGCAAATAGATTACCGCATATCTTTAAGAATCCTGATACATATGATCCAGATCGCTTTGCTCCTGGTCGTGAAGAAGATAAGGTTGGAGGGGCTTTTTCATACATTTCTTTTGGTGGGGGAAGGCATGGTTGTCTTGGTGAACCTTTTGCCTACCTTCAGATAAAAGCTATATGGACTCACCTACTTCGAAATTTTGAATTGGAACTCATCTCCCCATTTCCTGAGATCGACTGGAATGCAATGGTGGTTGGTGTCAAAGATAAGGTGATGGTTCGCTACAGAAGGCAACCATTGTCTGTTGATTGATAATTATGCATTTGGTCTGCATTTGTAGTAATGAGGATTGACTGGATTAGTTTCTGCAGTTTGATCTTTTGATCTTGTGGCTTTGTTAGCATAGAGGTTAAATTATTGAGTTATTCAAGACTTCATGTTTTTCCCATTATGGGTTTAACCAAGGAAAATTAATCTATTGTTTTATTGATCTTCAAGATACTTCTCTCTGATTACAAAGGATGGGTTGTTGGGTGGTTAAATTCAAATTGTTTGGTTTTGTTATCTTACTCAAATATTCCTCTGTGAAACACTAACATGGCAAATTTTAATGCTCGAGGAAGGTGACCATTGTCTGTTGATTGATAATTATGTATTTGGTCTGCATTTGTAGTAATGAGGATTGACTGGATTAGTTTCTGCAGTTTGATTTTTTGATCTTGTGGCTTTGTTAGCATAGAGGTTAAATTATTGAGTTATCCAAGACTTCATGTTTTTCCCATTATGGGTTTAACCAAGGAAAATTAATCTATTGTTTTATTGATCTTCAAGATACTTCTCTCTGATTACAAAGGATGGGTTGTTGGGTGGTTAAATTCAAATTGTTTGGTTTTGTTATCTTACTCAAATATTCCTCTGTGAAACACTAACATGGCAAATTTTAATGCTCGAGGAACCCCTTTATCAAAAGTGATGCTGTGATTGCTTTTAAACATCATTAGTGGATTATATGATTTTTTTTGCTTAATATTTTGATGGATTATATGACCTTTGTCTATAATTGCAGTTTGAAAAATAAGTCTTGACTCGTCAAGGTCCACAGTGCAACAGTCATAATGAAATACATGGGATTCTTTAAGACACACCTCAATGTTTAAAGAGTCCTCCCTTTGGATAGGGATATAACAAGAAATCCAGAAACATCTATTTATTGTGAAATCTGCCAAGCCAACAAATAGCAGAACACCCTTCAAGTCTACAACAATCTCTACCATTTTCCTGAACAATGAGGGAAAGTAGCAGCATGGATTTTATTATAAATTATAATTATATCAACTCAAGAGGACATGATTTGCAGTCAATTAATTAACCAAATTGACCATTTTTGTGCTCATCAAAGAACTTCATGAAGAATATACATAGATTATATGGGTTGCCAAAAATTGTCGAGGGTGGCAATGAACCAAAATTAAAAAAGTTCTCGAGTTACTTTTGGAAAGTTTGACAACTATGAACAAGTACTTATTATAAAAAAGTTGATCAACAAGTTAAGATTGTCAATAAATGTGTGGAAACCTACATAAGGAGTTTTGCAGTAGACAGACTCAGAAATAACATTCAAATCATAAATGGCTTCAAATAGCAGAAGCATCGTACAACATAGAATATTACATGTGTCAAGGCATTGTAAGGGTATGGAATGATTTCAGGCATGGACTGAGCCATAATGGACATCAATGACACCTACCAGACGTAACTGATTTCATGACTTCTAAAATTAGATTGAATCAGTGAAAGAACACCTATGCTGAAAATTAGGTTAAGCAGAGAAGAGAGGAAACTTGAAAATGATTTTCAAGCAAAGGATGGGCTTTATGTTAGATTGCAGCTGTGCAAGTGAGAATCTTTAGGAGGGAACAAAACGGAGAAGCTTGGCCTGACATTTTGTGGAGCTCATTATATCTTTTATGATAGAAAAAAGTTTCGCATGTCCTAGACCTTTCTGCAGGATGAAAAATCTACAGTGAACTTCTTGCTTAGAAACATGTTAGGTTCAAAAGTTGATCCAAACTGAAGTTCCCAGGCTAGATGAATGTTGAGCAGTGACAACAACTGCCTGATGGTTCGTTTCATTTCTTTGTGGCAATGAACAGTCACACCATTTGGCTGTCCAGCTTCTTCAGAACAATTGCTTATAAGCTTAATGTGGCTGTGTAAACCTGGGGATTCGGGAATGACAATCCCATGGATATTGAGCATTGAAATTGATTTCTTGCCAAGTTATTTTTTTGGTGTTTAACAATTTGTTTTGTGTCTAATTCTGTTCTGCCACCTCTGACCTCAACAAGTTGTTAGACATTGGATAAATCAATGCCCCCCGTGTGTTTCGTGTCATGGACTAACCGCCTCTCATGGATCCTTATCTTTGGCGATGCGATCGTTGACTAACACCTGCGGGTTTTGGTCTAACGGCAATCGTGATTCCCAACAAGTTGTATCAGAGCGTAGGTCATGAGTTCGATACACACCCGACTCGCGTTGAAGAGGGGGGGGGGGTGGGGGGGGGGGAGATTGTTGGAAATTGGATAAATCAACGCTCCCCGTGTGTTTTGTGACATGGACTAACCGCCTCTCATGGATCCTTATCTTTGGCGATGTGATCGTTGACTAACACCAGCGGGTTTTGGTCTAACGGCAATCATGATTCCCAACGCAAGTGGCATCGGAGCTCCAGAAATTGGAGTTAACGCAACTCTGTCCCGTCTGTCCAGTCCGTTGAAATTTGGGGGTTCATTGTTGTTGTGTACAGTTTAGGTAACCAGTGATTTGATTTTCAAGTGATGGATTGAACCTGTAGTCAACTGTTCATATGCCTGTGGATGACACTGAATACATATACAACTATAATCTGAAATTAGAGAGTATCTGGTCGACACATGTGAGCACCAGCTGCATTCGCTTATAACGACCACTGTTGCATTATTCATTTGTTTCATTGCGAGGAATGTTGAGAGAGCCACTTGGGGACAGTCACTGCTCTGGTTTGCACATATCAGCCTTCATTCAATTCAGCAATGTGAAATTTATTTACACAAATCTAGAGACAAAGCTATGTGAGGTAAACTATTATGCTGAAATATTTGCTTGCAGTAGTCACTTAAATACATGTTCCTTTATTACACAGAACGAGTTTGGTGAAATTCGGGGTTTGTTGTTGGCTTGTGAAATTTTGGGTTCTGGCCCGAAATCTGGTGTTTATTGTAAATTTGGGGTTGACCCAAAATTTGGTGTTTTTGGCCAAGAGAGATTGTTTAAAAATTCAATGGGGAGAATAGCTTCGAGTTGTGGAAGCTCAAGATGTGGGGTTTTTTGGTGCAACAAGGCTTGCATAAGGCCTTGGATGGCAAGAGAAAGAAAACCGGTGAGTATGTCTGATGAAGACTGGGAAGATTTAAATGCGAGAGCTCTCAACATTATTCATTTGTCTCTAGTAGATGATGCCCTTTTCCAAATTATTTGAGAGGAAACAACTTCAGGCCTATGGAGTAGAATGGAGGTTCTCTATATGAAGAAATCCTTGACAAATGGAATCTACTTGAAGAGGCAACTGTACAGTCTATTGATGAAAGAAGGTACCAAAATTGCTGATCATTTGAATGTTTTTAATACACTTATATGCCAGTTAACTAGTATGAATGTAAGGATTGACGAGGAAGATAAGGCAGTGACATTATTGTGTTCGTTGTCTAAATCTTGGGATGATTAATCAATTCCATTAGCTTTAGTACAACTGACTCTCTTGACCATGATTCTGTTGTGGGAGCATTGTTGTCTGAGGAGGTGAGGAGGAAACCCATTACAGAAACCTCGACACCAGGAGCAATGGTGGCTAGAGGTCAATCTAGAGAAAGAGGAGAGACATCAAGAGGTACATTGAGATCTAAGTCAAATGGCAAGAAGGCTGAGTTCAAATGTTGGTACTGCAAAAAGACTGGGCATCTCAAGGAAGATTGTTAGAAGAGACAGGGATACAAGGAAGACTCCAAGATGAAAGCAAATCCAGTTCAGTCAATTTCAGGTATGGTTGATGAAGTTTTATCTGTTTGTAATCACTCCTAATATCATGAAAAATGGTTATTAGATTCTGGTGCTTCACACCATATGTGTCCACATAGGAGTTGGTTTTCCTCTTATCACGTTGTTGATGGTGGTACCGTTCTTACGGGGAACAATGTGTCTTGTAGGACTGTTGGGGTTGTGAGCATTAAGATTAAAGTGTTTGATGGTATTGTAAGGACATTGACAGAGATAAATCATAAGACATGTACCTGAACTTAAAAGGAATTTTATTTCTTTGGGAGCTTTGGGTTCTGGAGGTTGCAGGTTTACAGGTCAAGGTGGAGCACTGAATGTGTCCAAGGGCATCTTGGTGGTTATGAAGGATACACAGATAGGGGACCTCTACAAGTTGGAAGGAAACACTCAAATAGATGAAAAACTGGTGGCATCTGATGAAATATATGTGGAACAACTAGAAGCAGTTGTTCAAGATCCCAAGAGAAGATTTGTTTGCCAAGTCATTGTATGGCCTGAAGTAGTGTCTCAAGGAATTGTACAAGAAGTTTGATTTCTTCATGGTGAGCCAAAATCTTACTATAAGTGAGTATGGCTATTGTGTTTCAAAAGTTTAATGGCATATTCATTATTTTGTCGCTATGTGTTGACAATATGCTTGTTGCAAGCATGATTGAGGTCAACAGGTTAAGGGCTCAGATGACTAGCACTTTAGTTATAAAGGATCTAGGAGCAACAAAGCGAATTTTGGACATTGAAATACATAGAGAAAGGAAATTGGTAAGCCTTGGTTAACAAGCCTTGGTTAACAGAAGTGTGTGGAATGCGAAACTTGTAAATATTTCTTTTGCTTCCATTGTAAGCTTTCTTCAAGGTTATGTCGGTAAAGAAGAAAAGGGTTATATGTCTTGTGTACTATATGCCAGAACAGTAGGATGTTTAAAGTATGCAATGAAATATTTCACTTGCAGTTGGTGTTGTCAGTAGTTACATGAAAAATCCAGGTACAAATCATTAGGTAGCAGTGAAATGGGTGCTTTGATATTGTAGAGGCACAAGTGTTCGTTGCCTCATCTTTGATGGAGGAAGAGTAGATCTTGAAAATATTCTTGCTCAAGAAAGTTATAAAAAACATGTACTCCCTTTGGCTTACAGGAAATGTGATGAATGGGCGTAGGCAACGTATCCGTAAATTGTTGTCAAGGTGAGATTGTTGAGCAGTGACAATAACCGCCTGATGGTTTGTTTCATTTCTTTTTGACAATGCACAATCACACCATTTGGCTGAACAGTTGCTTATAACTTTAGTGTGGCTGTGTAAACCTGGGGCATGACAATCCCACGAAACTTGAGCATTAAAATTGATTTCTTGCTGAGTCTTCTTTTTGATGTGTAATAATTTGTTCCTTGTGTCCAATTTTTGTCCTGCCACGTCCGACCTCAACAATGAAGAAACGAGATGACATTAGTATGAGAATCCTACTTTCACTTAGACTCCCTTTCTCCATAGGATTGCATAGCTTTGAAACATGTAGATTGTCCAAATTTTTTCCAAATATTAAGGTGAATCATTGTCTTTTATTGATAACCTAAGCATGATTGATTCAATTGATTATAAATATCGAAAATGCAGGCCCCGAGTCTAGACACCTCATAATTTTTTACTGATATTCATTTCCAATATCTTTCATTGACTATGTCTATTTATGCTTACACATGTTCCCTTGATCATTATCTGCACTCTGATATTGGTTATCTGTTCTCTTTAAGTGTCTGGTATATACATTTTCATTATATTGAAATATGTTAAACATCAATATTGTGACGATTTTCTTAGTTTAGTTTTGAAACTTCTTGTTCTAGGTGCTGTAGATGTCTATAGGTGATTTAACGTGGCTAAAGGTCTTTAATGCCTCCCTGTCCATTTTCTTCCACATTGTGACATTGATTATCCTCTTTTTATCATCACCTATTCGAACATAGCCTACATTGCTGCCATCAATTTTGTCTCTGATATTTCAGAAATTCATGAAATGTTTTGATGAAGGCAAGAAAGGAATGCCTGGTAACACAAGGCTTAGACAGCTGGGAACCAAATTGTTTCTCTGATGTTATATGTTTATGACATTGCATTAGTATTTTAGAAGATCTAAGCAGCGTGGGTCTATCAAAATTATTATGATTAAGTACTTCTAAGCAACGTGTAAGTAAGTTAACGGGAAACAATTCTGTAATCCTGAATTCTACCTTGTTAACATCCCAGATTGGTATTTTTGCAGGTTTTCTCTATAATCTACATAGTTTTTTCTATTGATATTCTCATCTTCGGATGGCAATTGTCTCTATGCTTTAAGTGATGTGTTAATAATAATATAATTTGTACATTGAAGCACTAGGTTGGAGGAAAAACAAACCATGCTAATTAAGCCTCCCATGTGTTGTTGCATTGGAAAAAACCTGCAGAAGTTACTCTTTGGACTTGTTTGGATTTTTATGTAGCTTGACAAATACAGAATGATTCTTAAAATAACTCGGTTGTCTTCCTATTAATTTTGGGCAACTAGGTCGAAACTCCATGTTGTACTGCTCAGATGATGATGCTGATATTTTTATTGAATTCCTCTTTCAAAGAGGTGCAAGATCGATCTAAAGATCATCTTGATCGAATGAGTAGATCATTTATTTTGAATTTATTCCACTTATGTGCAAGGTCGGCCAGAATTGTAATGTAGGCTTGGAACCCCAACAGATGTGTCACACATCCTCACAGATGGATATATATTGGACAAACTTGGAGTTCATTTCATCATCCACTCTTCATACCCTTGTGTCTGATTGGTTGGATCATCATTTGGAGGCTTCTCTTCTCACACGTGTGGAACAACAACTAGGGATTCTGTTAGGATCTGTCTAGGGTTTCAACGCAGCTTTGACTAGCGTTGACTTTGGTCAACGCTTGGTCCATTTGACCTCAAACTCCACCAAAAATCCGATTTTCGTAGTCCGCATTCTTTGGCACACAAATCGAGGCTAGATGTTGACCTTTGACATGTTGCGTTGACTTTTTGCCGTTGTTGTTTTGCGTTGACTGTTCACTGGACAACATTGACTTTCGTTGACTTTTGGTTGACTTTTGTGGAGTTGTCTTGAGGGTCGTGTGACACTTTTGGTTGGCTGATCGTGAGGAGACTTCGTTGGTTGAAGCATCCTGTTGACCGTCGTAATGCACCACAACATATATATTTTGTTGATCAAGTCAAGTGTATTTTTGGCTTGTCTTCTGTCAATCTATTGGTATGTTCTATCGGCATTTTACTTTCATGTTTATATGATTGCTATTTGGTATCGGGTTTAAACTAAAGTTGCATCAAGCATAGAACATCTTTGAAAATTTACATGGTATTAGAGCTAAGGTGAAGACAGAGTCCAAGTTTGTGTTAAGAGCAATCACCATAAGTAGCATTTGTCAAGGACCCATGGGTACCTCAAATTATAATGACTTCAACGCTGATGATAAGTTGCCTGGCAACTCTGACTATCATGCTTGAAGATGTCTTTGGACTTGGTCTTGGAAGATCAAGAGGTCATGGACTATGTGCAAGGTAAAATCCAAGAGCCTCCATCATTTGCACGTGCTGCCACAAAGACGTAGTATAGAAGAGGAGAAATCAAAGCTAAGCTGATCATCCGAGATTCCATCCATAAAAGTCTGGTTGCTTACATCTCTGAGCTGGGCACAAAGGAGATGTATGATAAGTTGGTCAATATGTTTAGGGCTAACAATGCAAATCAAGTTCTTTTCTTTAAGAACCAATTGAAAAATCTTAAGAAAGGCAGGGATGAATCCGTTCAATCCTATTTTCTGAAGTTGACTAAAATAAGTAATAACCTTCTTGCCATTGGGGAAACAATAGCTGATCGAGAAATGGTTCTCACTGCACTTGGAGGTCTCTCCTCTGAATGGCATGTATTCATTACTACCATTCTCAATAATAATGTGATTCTTGATTTTGACGAAGTATTGTCGAGATGCACTCAAGAGGAAACAAGAATGATGGAATATGAAAATGAAGGTCATGCTGCCTTCACCACTCATGCCAAGAAGAAGAACAATGGTGGTCCGAGGAACCATGGAAGAGCAGGGGCCCAAGGAAAGAAATGAAGATGTTACACATGTAACAAGTTTGGCCACTATGCTAGAGAATGCCCTAATAGAAGGGATTCTCATGGGGATGATGACCAACAACAAGAGGAATGGAAATCAAAGGAACAACAGGTTCAAAAGAAAGAGGAAGGTTCCCTCTGGTCGTAATGGAAATGAGCAACCTTTCAAAAGGTCAAGAAATTCTAGGTATGCGGAATCTAATGTTGTTGACGATAAAAGAAATGAATTCATTCTTGTATTTGCCCTCTCTGCTGCATCTCCACCCAACACCTTGGATGTCGGGTTGATTGATAGTGGTGCTTCAAGGCACCTCACTGGGTTTAAAGAAGCTCTCTCTGATTTGATTGAGAAGGATACTAATCTGAAAATTATCCTTGGAGATAATGCCACCTATCTCGTGAAAGGGACAGAGACTGTGACCCTCCATCTATCTCAAGGTCAAGTCCTCCGTTTGCAAGATGTATTGTATGTACTTGATTTGAAGAAGTACCTTGTGTCTATTTCGGCTATGGAAGACAAAGGTTTCAAGGTGACATTCGTCGATGGAAAAGTACGCATATGGAAGAAGAGTCTCATGGAAGCTCTTACTATTGGTTTTAGAGTTGGTACACTCTACTAGGTTGGAGGAATTCCATTGGGGGCTATGACATGTGATACAATTCGTCAAACCAAACTATGACACCGGAGGTGTGGACACCTTCATTACAAAGCCCTTCCCGAAGCAAGGAAGGTGGTGATAGGGATGCTCGAATTCAAAAATGATCATGAAGGTGTATGTCAGGGTTGTGCCAAAGGAAAGCATACAAGGGGACCTTTCCCTTCAAGTGTCACAAAGACATCTGATGTCTTGTAATTGATACATTCTGATCTATTTGGTATGCTGCCTGTGACATCCTTGGGAGGATGTTCTTATTACATGACGTTTATAGATGTCTTCTCTTGCAAAACTTGGATATATTTCTTGAAGAAGAAGGATGAAACATTCATGTGGTTTCGTACTTTCAAAGCCTTGGTGGAAAATCAAACAGGGAAGAAGATTAAGTTTTTGAGGACTGATAATGGCACTGAATATGAGATGAACGAGTTCAATAACTTTTGCAGAGAAGTTGGCATTAAGATGGAGACCACAACCGTGTATACTCCTGAGCAAAATGGTGTTGTCGAAAGAAAGAACAGGACCATTGTGGAAGCTGCCCATGCCATGCTATGTGACCAAGGTCTTCCGAAGTTTCTATGGGGAGAAGCTGCGAACACTGCTGTGTACATACAAAATTGATGCCCTACATTCCGCTCTGGACTCCAAAACTCCCGAAGAAGTCTTCTTTGGTAAGAAACTTGATGTTTCTCATTTTAGAGTTTTTCGTTGTCCCGTTTACTTTCATGTGCCAAAAGAGAGAGAGAAGCAAGCTGGATGCTTCTGGGAAGAAGGGAATGTTTGTGGGCTATAGTGAAACTTAGAAGGCTTATAGAGTCTATGTGCCTGGTCAAAGAGAAGTGGAGATTTGCCATGATGTTACCTTTGATAAAAATTCTTCCCTCAGGAAAGTAATAAATCTTCCGAGCTCTGAGGAAGACCATGATGTAAGATCAGGGAATCAGGAAGAGCCGAAGGATGAGATGATGCTCGATGTTGAAGGATCGATGGACCCCATTGATCCACCTCCTTCAATGAAGAGAAGACCCTCATGGCTCCAAGATACTCTCGAAGATGCCGAGAGACATATGGCCCTAAGGGGAACATTCTGTGAAAGCAAGAAGGCGAATAGATACCAAGGGTATCTAGCAGCCATGGGTACAATTGTACAATCTGAGCCTAGATCTTTTGAAAAAGCCATAAAACATAAAGTCTGGAAGGATGCTATGCACGAAGAGTACGAGTCCATTATGAAGAATGATGTCTGGGATGTGGTTCCGAGACCAGAGGACAACGCTGTTGTCACCTCGAAATGGCTCTATAAGATCAAGTATGGATTTGATGGTAGTGCTGAAAAGTTCAAGCCAAGATTCATTGCCCGAGGCTTTTCTCAAAAGGAAGGCATAGACTATGATGATATATTTGCACCTGTGGCCCGCTATACCACCATTCGATCTATTATTGCCCTTGTTGCTACGCAATGATGGAGTCTTCATTAGATGGATGTGAAGATTGCTATTTTACATGGTTCGATAAAGGAAGAGGTGTATGTGGAGCAACCTCTGGGGTTTGAAGTCCAGAATAGAGACTCTCATGTATGGAGGTTGAAGCAAGTCCCCAGGCTTGGTACGAGAGGATAGATAGTTACTTGATGACGCTGGGCTTCACTCGAAGTAATGCTGATCCGAACCTTTACTTCAAGGTTGATAGAGAAAAGCCTCTCATTTTGGTTCTTTATGTGGATGATCTCTTCCTGACAAGTTTTGACCCTCTCATTCATCAGTGTAAGAGGGAGCTCGCTTCTGAGTTCGAGATGGAAGACCTAGGATTGATGCATTACTTCCTAGGCTTGGAGGTCTGGCAGAGACATGGTGAGATTTTCCTCTCTCAAGGAAAATACATTGTGAAGCTGCTGGAGAGATTTGGAATGGTGGACTGTAAGTCTGTGTCGACACTGATGGAGCTCAACTTTAAGAAGTTGAGTGGAAACGCTGCTAGGCCTGTGCTAGAAAATCCTACCGAGTATCGATAACTCGTAGGGGCCCTGATGTTCTTAGTGAACACCCGTCCGGACGTATTGTTTGCAGTGAACACTTTGAGTCAACACATGTTTGATGCTCACCACTTTCATTGTGTTGGTGCCAAGACTCTGTTGAGATATCTTCGGGGCATATTAAACCATGGGCTGAGATACACTGTCGGGGGTTTGAGACTCCATGGATATACTGATGCCGATTGGGTTGGCAGTGTGGTGGATGACGAGCACATTTGGATGCTGCTTCACACTTGAGTCTGCTTTGATATCTTGGATGAGTAGGAAGCAAAAGTCGGTGGCTTTGAGCACCACCGAGGCCGAATACATTGCAGCGAGTATGGCCTGTTGTGAAGCTATTTGGTTGCAAAAGCTCTTCAGTGAGTTGTTCGGACATGTGCTAGATACCACCGTTATCCTTTGTGATAACTGGAGTGAGATTCATTTGTCAGAGAATCTCGTGTTCCACGATCGATCC
The DNA here is from genome assembly GCA_034641835.2 of Pinus albicaulis. NCBI lineage: Eukaryota > Viridiplantae > Streptophyta > Pinopsida > Pinales > Pinaceae > Pinus > Pinus albicaulis. The sequence continues at coordinate 232,377,852 of CM076581.1, read as the reverse complement.
AAGCATATTGATATTAGATACCACTTTATTCGGGATATGGTACAACAGGGCGCTGTAAGGCTCAATCATATAGGAATTGATGAGTAGGTCGCGGATATTCTCACAAAGCCCTTGGGGAAGGTCAAGTTCCTAACCTTTCGTGAGAATCTTGGAATCATGGAACGACCCTATGCTGAGGGTCTTGTTGGACGATGAGCTTTGGGAGCCCCAGGGGGCTCTGGGGATAGCTTATTGGAGCTATAAGAAACCACATGGCTAGGCTTGCCAAACCTTGTTGGTGTGCTTGCCCCACCGTGAAGACATTGAGTTGGTTCACCTCTCTTTGATCTGTGCCCCATATGCATCCTACCCATGGAGTCCCGGACTCATGGGAAGTACCTCTCATCTTGACCAATGAGGTGGGAAATGTGGATAGAGACCGATGGACGCATCAGAGATTGCCGCACTCTCTATGTCTAGGATGGCACATGTCCAACCACTTGATCTGGGATCAAGTCTAGTGAGGTTTCAGACCTCCAACTGACTTCGGGTCAGTTAAACTAACTTCAGGTTAGTATGAGACTCCTTTGAGTCCTATAGAGGTTTCAAAACTCTGAGCTGACTTCGGGTCACCTGGGAGTGATGTTTTTGTGACTCACTATTTGAAATAAAGAAGCCACCAAAGCAAGTTACGACAGGATGACGCACGATGTTTGGATGGCACAGGTCGATGGAGTTCTCCCTAGTTGAGAGGGAGTGTTAATTTTGGGCAACTAGGTCCAAAATCCATGTTGTACTGCTCAGATGATGATGCCAATATTTTTATTGGATTCCTCTTTCGAAGAGGTGCAAGATTGATCTAAAGATCATCTTGATCGAATGAGCAGAACATTTATTTTGAATTTATTCCACTTATGTTCAAGGTCGACAAGAATTGTAATATAGGCTTGGAGAGCACGAACAAATGTGTCATATACCCTCACAGAGACTTGGAGTTCATTTCATCATCCACTCATCATACACTTCTCTCTTGTGTCTGATTGGTTCGATCATCATTTGGAGGCGTCTCTTCTCACACGTGTGGAACAACAGCTAGGGTTTCTGTTTGGATCTGTCTAGGGTTTCAGCGTAGCTTTGACTTTGGTCAACGCTTGGTCCATTTGACCTCAAACTCCACCAAAATTCTTACTTACGTAGTCTGCATTATTTGGCACAAAAACGAGGCTAGAAGTTGACCTTTGACCTGCTGCGTTGATGTTTTGCTGTTGTTGTTTTGCGTTGACTGTTGATTGGACATCATTGACTTTCGTTGACTATGGGTTGACTTTTGTAGAGCTGTCTTGAGGGTTGTGTGACACTTCTGGTTGGCTGACCGTGAGAAGACTTTGCTGGTTGAATCATCCTGTTGATCGCTGTAGCGCACCACAACACATATATTTTGCTGATCAAGTTAAGTATTTTTGGCTTGTCTTCCATCGATCTATTGCTATGTTTTATCAGCATTTTACTTTCATGTTTATATGATTGCTATTTGGTATCGGGTTTAAACTAAAGTTGCATCAAGCATAGAACATCTTCGAAAATTTACACTTCTAGATCAAATTGATATCTTAGGGCCAAAGTGTTTCTCCCCCATGCAACATTCTGCTAAGCTAAACCAAAGTCATGAGACGCAACTCAACACACAAGAATCATTTTGGCCCACGATTAAAACTTGACACATGACGGCAAAACACATGCAGTTAACCTGGCAAAAGCTTTCCAATCATATGCAAAAATGAGGATTATGTCAAATTTCTGTTGAGAATATTGTGGGAAGCTTACAGTGATCTGAAATTTCTCGAGTTCCTGTTGTCCATCTAATCTCTCTCAGAAACTAAATAATAGTCTTCTCATCCAGGCTTTCCTTTGTCTCACATATCAGGCAAAAATGAGGATTTTATCAATATTCCATTGAGAATTTTGTGGGAAGCTTACCATTTATCCGACATTAAGTTTTTCAGTTCCCATTGTCCATCTAATCTCCCTGAGAAACTGAATAACAGTATTGAACCTTGATAAATGATTGCTTGCTGGATATGTTTCTTTACTAACTGCATGAAACTCTGATGCTAATTGGTTTTATTCAAGGATAAATGATATTTTATCAAGGGATAAAGGTGAGGAGAGGCATGGAAGTGAAAATGAACTTACCCAATGTATGATAGGAGAAAGGAAATATGTGTTGTGTAATGGAATATAAAAGGAAATCTTTAGACTTAGTAAATCTTTATAATATATTGGGTCAATCAAATTATAAAAAAAATGATGAATAATCATTTTGAACCAACTCAAGTGGATGTTTCATTCATGTATAGCATAATGCTTGAGTGCTCGAAAGGAAAGTGGAGTCGCCCCATAGTTTTGGGTAAAAGCGAGAGGTGTTACTAGGTAGTTATCCCTTTTAGCCTAGTAGATACATTAATGACTTTTGTCTTGGTGACATTTATGAGTTATATTAATGTCATGGGTGGAAAATGTACTTAAAAGTTTTGTACCATGTACTTTTCTAATATTAAATTCACTTGTACTTTATAAAGTGACTTATTGTGTAAATTACTAAGTGTACTTTTTTATTATTAAAATGCGGTGAAAAATCACTTTATGAGAAAAATAGAAAAATGTACACAACTTGAAAAAGGTACTAAGAGGCTTTTAAGTAATGGAGCCAATGTATGAGGGGGGTCATTTGGGAGAAATGATCTCAACCACACATCTTGAGATTTGGAGATTAAATCTCATCCATTAGATCCTAGGTTTAGGGATTCAATCTTTTTTAAGAGAAAAGGATAAAAGGGAGGCTCATTTTTCACTTCACATTTGAGAGAACATGAGGAGAAAAGGAGAGGAGAACTTCAAGGAGAATTTATAGCAAGAGGAGCGCTCGATTTTTTAGGAGGGAGGAAACCATAGGAGACACTAATTCCAAGGAGAGGAGCACAAAAATCAAGGAGAAATGTTGGAAATACTGAGAGGGGTGGTGAATCAATATTTCTTTTCAATTGTTATTTTTACCAGTTAGATCACTTATATGTAGAACAAAAAATAAACAATGATGGAATAAATACTTTTATTAATTCATTCTTTACAATAAATAAACTACAATAATAGTATAGGGCTCCAACCCTAGATGAAGACTCCAATCTTCCAAGCTCCAACCTGTATTGTGCCAAGTACCGACTTGGACTTTCCAAGGCTCCAACCTTTTCAAATTGAGGCACCAACCTCTAGGGCTCCAACCCTATCTTTGGTACAGGCTCTAACATGGTTTCTTGAGGACTCCAATCCTCTAGGGCTCTAACCCTATCTCTGGTACAGGCTCTGACATGGTTTCTTGAGGATTCCAATCCTCTAGGGCTCCAACCCTATCTTCCAATGCACCGACCTTGTCTCTATGAGGCTCCACCTCTTGCTTCAATTTGTCAAGATATATTTGGTTATAATTCACGGCTCCCAATGTTTTCTTCAACGAGCCCTGTCAAATCTTCAGCGATCCCCTCACTTAGTCTCCACGTCACGTCATCAATGACAACCTTGATATCTTAGAAGGTGTCACCATTGCTCTTCATGTTACCCAAACCACCTTTCTTCAATGTCACTTCATGAGGTTTTCAAACATGCTCCAAAGGTCTCCAAGAATCTTCAAAAGTTACAATCAATGAGCCTCAAATATGTTATCACTGTGTCATACTTCCATTAGCAAGTCTTCAAGGTTAAAGCAGAATGAACCAAATTATCCATAGTGTTATAGGAATTTCGTCTACGTTTCGAATCCCAACGAGTATCCAACATGGATCCATCTTCAACACTGATTTTTGAATCAAACCTCTTGGGATTTGAAAAATAAAAAATCAGTCCTGAAGATGGATCCTCGTTGGGATTCGAAACATTGACGAAATTCGTGTAACACTGTGGATAATCCGGTTCATTCTGCTTCAACCCCGATTCATTCTGCTTCAACCAATAACCACGGGAGCTTAAAAATCTTCGAAGTTAAAAATCTTCAGGGATATATTTTTTCTTAACCACAGGTCTTTCACATTTATGAAGTCTGGTGCTTCTAGTGTGCTTCTTATCTGAAGCTCAACAAGGCTGTAGGTGCGAGTTCTTCCTTTTCTAGATCCGCAAGTACCCCAGTCACTAATATTCATCAAAGAATCCGCAAGCACCCCAATCACTAATACTCATTAAAGAAACCACAGGCAAACTTTGGTGAGGCCGCACTGTAAATGCCCATCAAGTATCTTCTGAAGTATTTTATGCATAGATCAGGCTCCATGAGTTAGACCAGAGATCCGAGTTCCTACAGGTGCCTCTTCATAGTTTTATTGTTGTCACATGGAGACGCCGACATCAAGGAGCTGAATCCGACAGGACTTCACTAACACGACACCTTCAAAAATCCGAATTCGATGTCAAATAGGGCTTCACTAACACATCACCTTAAAAAATCTAAATTCGATGTCAAACGTGCCATCTGCCAAGCTCGAAACCAGTGCCACCTGCGAAGCTGTTTCGAAACCACATGAAGAAGGCACAACCATAAAGGGTGAATATTTAATTTATTTATAATTGATATATTTTCTTACATCCAATGCATCGGGGATTAAATATAATTTTTGTATAGGAGATAAGGATGAGTTAGGATAGGAGCTTTTGAGAAGGATTTAATATGAAAATGTTTGTATATACAAAATGGACATAGGGATTAGGGTTTTATCTTATTAGGAATAGATATGTAGGCATAAACATGGATTAGGGTTTCATGTATTTAAGAACTAGGATTTATTCAATAATTATGGTTTAGGGTTTTTTGCTAGGTTCAGGATTCAATTAGGATTTCAATAATTAGAGTTTAGGGTTTAACACTCTTTTATCATAGACTTAGGTTTCTATTACCTTGGGCATTTGGCACAAGGGTTTCATGGGCATCTTAGCAAGGCTAGGGCATATAGGTATTCTTCATTATGGCTCCAAGTGTGACCAATCATCATTATCATGAATCAAGGGATTTAGGCTTTGGGGATTCTTCATCAAGAGCAAGGACACCATATAGCTAGGGTTATTAGGGAAAGGGATTCTTCATTCAACATTAGATCGTGCATTATGTTAATGCTTAGGATTTGCTAGGATTAGGGCAAGAGGTCAGGGCAACATCACAAGACAATTTTCCATCACAAACAATGCCATATTGACATCAATGACGACCTTGACCAACAAGAAAGTCAACACGAATTTTGAGGCAAATAACATCGCAAAATTCGACGTTGCTTCAACAAAAATTTCGAGGCAGATTTGGCACATAAATTGAGGTTGTTTTGGTACAAAAATTTGTTGGAAATACTAAGAGGGGGGTGAATCAATATTTCTTTTCAATTGTTAATTTTACCAGTTAGATCACTTATATTTAGAACACAAAATGAACAATGATGGAATAGATACTTTTATTAATTTATTCTTTACAATAAGTAAAGTACAATAATGATATAGGGCTCCAACCCTAGATGAAGACTCCAATCTTCCAGGCTCCAACCTGTATTGTGCCAAGCACCGACTTGGTATTTCTAAGGCTCCAACCTTGTCAATTTGAGGCACCAACCTCTAGGGCTCCAACCCTATCTCTGGTACAGGCTCCAACCTGGTTTCTTGAGGAATACAATCCTCTAGGGCTCCAACCCTATCTTCCAAGGCACCAACCTTGTCTCTATGAGGCTCCAACCTCCTTCTTCATTTTGTCAAGATATATTTGGTTATATGTCATGGCTCCCAATGTCTTATTCAACGAGTCTTGACAATCTTCAACTATCCCCTCACTTAGTCTCCACTTTACTTCATTAATGACAACCTTGTTCTTCACATGAAGGTGTCTCCACTGCTCTTCATGTCACCCAAACACTTGTTTCTTCAACGTTACATCATTATGACATCAACAATGCATCATGGTCTCCAATAATGTCTCTAATAGGCTTCTAGATGACTCTCCAAGGTATGCTCAAGAAGGTCTTCAAGGTACTCTCCAAACAAGTCTTCAAACTCTTCAAAGTGACATCAGAGAGTGATTCAACTTGGCCCTATTCTGTTCACAAGAGGAGACTCCAAAAAGTTATGTCTATCCAAGCCTAACAAGGCTGCCCAACTTGCAATAAATCTGCACTACCAAGTCCCACAAATCTGCCCAATCAAGAATGTCTTAACACAATTCAGAATTGCCTATAGGGGTTCTTTAGTAGGCTGCTTCAAGGTATTTCAAAGTGTCTTCAATAAGAAATATTCAAGCCTGCTACTTAAAAATGACTCCAAGACTTCTTGCTTCAAATCTTATTGAATTTTTCCCCAACACCAAATCTTCTTCAAAAAATTTCTACAAGAATGCTTCTACAAAAATTCTATTAGATGATTAAAAACATGTGCTCCAAGGTTTGAAATAATTTTTTTTATAAGGATATCACCACAAATGACTGTAAAAAATCCTATGAAATATATGCTCCTTAATGCTGCTTTCTAGGAGAGTTTCCAGCGTTCCCTAGGCCTTATGGCATCCTTCCAAACAATGATACAGGGCCCGACCCTTCTCCAAGACAAGGTATAAGCTGTGGCTCCCTTGTGTAATATTCCTTTTTAAGGAAATTTATAAAACACAGCAAATGCTATAGCGATAAAATGACTCTATGAGCAAACATTCGAATATACATAAAATAACAGGGACAGCTCATGCACAGATATACGTAGACAGAGAAATTACTAAGCCATTTTATTAAGCCGGGAAGTATAAACGATTACAATAGAGGCCTGAATGATAGTGCATCACTGGCGCAGGAAAGATAAGAGACATCCTCAAGAAAACAAGGTACAGTGGTTTCCCTGTGGGCGCGAACGGTACAGAAAACGCTGCCCAGCGTCTTTCGCTGTGCGCGCTGAGTGAGCGAGCCTGTTTGTCTGCTTCAATCTCATCTTCTACCTCGAGTTGAACCAATACTACACTCACCATGAGGATAGGCTGCCGGTCTTCCCTGCACAGTCGCGCGTACGCCAGTGTTTGCTCGCAACAAGCTCCAACAGAATCCCGCGACAAAAACGATGATAGGCACAACACTCACCCGAGCAGGCACTCGAAGTCCCCCAGGGCTGAGGTTGAGATCTCCGCTCGGAGACACTCGGCGCACTAAACAGTGCTGCAGACTGGCTAAACAGCCGACGTGCTCTTAGTCTTGGCGACCAATATCAATTTCATAAAATTCAACCGTAAATCAAAAACGAGGAAGTTGTCTCCCTTAAGTATGCGGCCTTCCTCTCGAACGTTGGACTCCCTCCTTTGCCGCGCAGCCGAGATCCTTCCTTCCCGCGCAGCCCTTCTCGGCCCCACACTGCCAACTCAGCCGCGTGCTTGCCTCCGCGCGCTCAGTCGAGACCACGACCCGCTCACTGTTGTTTGCAATTCACTGGAGGCGGCAAACTTGATACAGACTGATATTCCAATTAGCTATTGCTAATTTTGGAATATTACAGTCTCCCCCGGCAAAATGTTGCTTGCCCTCAAGCAACTACCTGAACATCTCTCCACCGATACTGCAAAATGTGCCTGGGTCCCAGACGCGCTACTGAATCTTCTCTGACCTCTGCATCACCCAATTATGGAGGGATCTCTCAATGCCTGGATCCTGAACCAATCTCTCATGGTACCAGACAACCAACAATCCTCCCGAATCCCATTGCCACCATGGCCAATCATCGCTCAAGTCCCACGAATTAGGCTGCGCACTATCTCTGGCTGTGGTTGATGCTCTCAGAGGTGAAGACCACCAACCAAGCATCAATGCTCCCGGGCTCCTGCTGTGCTGTACCTGTAACCGCATATGTTTCCCCACCAATGGCATACCAACTCATCACCTCTCTCTAGTCCAAGTCCCGACTCAATCCCATGTTGATCCTGCTCTCCTGAAATCGAGGAATCCTAAGGTAACGACAACTGGTGCCCTCCTGCCAACTGGAATCTGTTACATCTACTATGTCTAGGGGCCCCTAATTCGCTGTGCTCCCCACGAAAAATACCGTACCATCAAGAGGGTACCTACTCATGATCTCCCGCCAGTCCATCCTAGAAGAAGAATCCGATGTAGCAACAATTGTATATGGAGCATGCCTAGAGTGTTGCTGCCAGCCCGTGATCGACCCCCACTGCTCTGCCCTATCTGCCAATGGAAGCTGCCTATAGAAGGAAGCCCCTCTCTCTATAATGGGCCAAAGTGGGCAAGATATGCTGCAAGCCTCATTGATGTACTTCTGGGGAGTGCTACTCACTGACGATACTGCAGCTCTGCTGACTGTGTGTACATCTATCTGCACCTCATCCCGGTGTCGACCCATCCATGGACACTCTTCCATCTCCAACAACTCATTTCCCTCCTGATTGGGAATGTAATGCTCCTGCTGCCTATTAGCCCCCTGCAAATCCATCTCATCAACCTCCAACATCTCCATGGGATATGGGTTTGTAGCTGCTGTCACCGTGCTCGGTGTCTGCGCATCTAACTGCTCCCCCTCAAAGGTTGACCCCAATTTTAGTCGCATATCCATCATAGGCTCAATGTGGGCGCCCATCTGGACCTCACCCAAGGAAATGTCATGCCTAATGTCCCTAGTATCCTCCTCTACTAACTCAGGCTCCTTCATATGCTGCTCTGGCTGAATCGTCACAAAGGACTCATCACCCAGAGTATCTCCTATACAATCCCCTGACTGCTCACCCTGTACACTAGAACACAGCTCTGGTCCCCGGTCATCATCATCTATGCATGGCTTCTCTCGCTCCCCAGAAGCCTCCTCAAATGATCCCATGGACTCATTTGAAGAAGAGTCCTCATCTTGGCATACGGAAGGAATGCCTACTGGCTCTACCTCTGCCACCTCATCTGCATCTCTCAAACATGAGTGATTAGGCCCCCAAGGTTCTTTGCAAATGAAGCAAAGTCCCTTCCTCCTCAGCTCCGGAAATGAAGGTGGGCTGAAAATCTGAACTTGGCAAGCATCATAGCTTACCCCATGCTGTCCTTCCCTCCACTCATGGCGAGTGTAGCGTGCATGCTGATCCTGGGCTGCAAAATCATTGCCCCCCGATGGCAAGGTGAAGAACAATCCTCCAAGGAGGGTTCCTCCATCAATGAAGAACAAGATGGCCCAAAACAAACCATCCATGAAGACTAGGACATGGTCATCATGGATCATCCTAATGAGATGTCTGCTGAAGGTTTTACAGGCTGATACATGATGCAAACAATCTCTCATGAGGATACAACACAGTTTCATCCACTGCAACTTCGGAAAATTACATGGCAAGCGATGTACAAGATCCATCACATCTACTAATGGATAGTAAATGGCTGAATGTAACAACAATAATACATGATCAAGCACTTGCCCATCGCTGTACAATGGATGAATATCAATCTGATGGCCCACCTCAAAAGAGAACACATATGTAGTAGTGGTGGCCATGCCTCCTCCCATGCTCCCTTAGAACATGTAGTGCAGAAAATGTGAGAATCTTTCCCACTCACGGACACATCCAGCTCATGTGTCTCCCTCATAATCAAGCCTCCCACACAAATCTGATCTAGATCAGCAAATGGAGACATGATCAACAGCAAAATGAGGGAAACTCTGAAGGTTACAAGTGATGGAAAGAGGTACCAACAGCTTCTCGAACAAGTACAACGCAGTTTTACAAGTTGCTGCTTGATGAAAGTACAAGGCAAAATGTTTCTTCTTACATAGTTAATCATGCATGTCTCTATATGATATATGCTATAGTGTATAAAATGAACATGCAAGTGATGGTAAAACATTTGCCCAAGGCCACAAAAGAGATGGCTGCCTCCATCATGTAGATTGGCCCAATACAACTCGTGGAGCAAAGTGACATGCTTGCCCTCTTGTGAAGCAAGGCACTGCATAGGAATGACAAGAGTGTGCAAGTCAATGAATGTATAAACAAATCCCTCACCATATGTTGGAAGTAAGATGGTACATGGGTCTAGGAATGAGTCCTCCATAGTGTGTTGGCAAGCTATGAAGAAGAAAGACCCATGTGCTGCAAGAAGATAATCCTTCTTATGCTTGGGAACCCAAGTCACAAAGAATATGCCATAGTGATAGATGTCTCTTCCATCATTACCTCCTCTTTGTTTATCAAGTGCAACAAATATGAAGTGATCATGGGACCTATGGGTTATAGATCCACTATATCTATGTCGGGCACACTTCATCCATAAATCTCTGCTCCAAGGTGACAACGCTATGAGCTCATGCGAATAAGCTCCTGTCAATATAAAGCTCCGTTATTTGACATGCTCCTTGTCAAAGACTCCTCTAACAACGCTGCAACAAATGTGGAACACCTCCCAAGTTGGAAGTGCTTCCCAGCCATCATCAAAGACCAAGGAGATAATGCCATCTCCTCCTCCTGCAACATCATACAAAGTGTGAGAGCAAATCTGCCCTTGCTCTCCCAAGCAAAGCAACAAGACATTTTGCTGCCTCCCCATACTTCCATCATACAACTCATATGATGAAGACATAATGAATGATATGAGTATCATATCAACACCATGCATCCATACTCTCTGCTGCTCAATGATGCAAGTATCCAGCCATCTTCTCCCCGTCCTCCTACTCTTAGGAAGAGTGTTTGCCAAGTGATGGCCAAACTCTTTCAAGAGTAACTAGCGCAGCCAAGCCTCCTGTTGCCCGGTATCATAGATCTGCAAGTAGCTCCCCAGCTCCTTGCTCATCATCCACATCCACTCAATCACTTGTGGATACCTCCTTCTTTTCCTCATCCTGGTACTCCTCCCATGAGGGTTACCATCCTCCCAAATCAGATTTCTGACTTTGCACTTCATGGAATTTTGAAATGTAAACTTCTCAAGGATCAATGAGACGAGACCCTATCAAGAATCAAATAGGTGGTAGGAAAAACCTCCTCCTTAGTCTTATGCTCAAGGGATGTCCAACACAAGCATGAGAGATTTTATCCATCCTAAGATGTCCTCCATCTTCTATTTGCTCTTGTGAGAAGGGAAGAAAATCATTTCATTCCATGGTTTGTCGAAGTGCATCTCCAATGAGATCTCTCCTTAAGACCTCCCTTTCATCCATAATCTTCCAAAACCAATGGGGTCTTGGATCTGAAAGTAGAAGTTCCTCTTTGAGCTGAGAAGAGCTCATTGAGAAAGTGTCATCTTGAAGGGATAAAAGGTTTCTAACTCCAAGATGTCTACCATCAATCTTCAAGGGTTCAAACCCCAACCTTCAATGTGATGTATAATCCAACAATGGCTCATGAGAATGATGGTTTGATTCCTTCTTGAGTTTTTCCATGTTGCACAGCGCAGTGCAACCAAGTTGCTCTATAGTAGAAATGAGATTTGACTCTTGGTCATGCAAAAGTAAATCTCCACATTGATCAAAATAATTTGTTGCAACAATGGAATGTGGAAATATTTTCATACCTTCATGTGCATTTGGATCTTCTTGTAGGGCTACAAGAGTCCCTTCCTCAAAAGTGTTGGCTGCCCCAACTATTGATGCATGTGGCTGCTCCTCCATGAGTGGGACAGCGTTATCACAAGCCTCCTCAAGAGGTGATGTGATATATTATTCTTGATGAGAATAGGAAGTGCATGGTACTTCCTCTTCTTTTTCTTCAATCTTCTTGGCCTCCTCAAAGGTGGATGCATTTCCTCTGGATCTGAAAAGAGATGAGAATAAACTCATCTTCTTCTTGGGCTAAGACTCACAGGGATCAGTGGATTTCTCATTCATGGGAAGAGGTGACCTTCCAATAGTATGCTGCAACTCTGAGCTCTGTGTTCTAGATCCTCCCTTGTTCCATTTTCTTTCATCCTGCCTGAGCTGACAGTAATCTTTGAAAGGCAAAGCTGCTTTGAAGTCTTCCCCCTTGGACTGCCATTCTCTGAAATAATCTCCCAAGGGTAAATGATCCTGCTGCCTCTCTTTCTTACTCGGCACTGGAGGTAAGAATGTAGGCATTGTGGTAATGTCCACAGGATGAGCCAGAACCATGCTCTGATACCACTGTAATATTCCTTTTTAAGGAAATTTATAAAACACAGCAAATGCTATAGCGATAAAATGACTCTATGAGCAAACATTCGAATATACATAAAATAACAGGGACAGCTCATGCACAGATATACGTAGACAGAGAAATTACTAAGCCATTTTATTAAGCCGGGAAGTATAAACGATTACAATAGAGGCCTGAATGATAGTGCATCACTGGCGCAGGAAAGATAAGAGACATCCTCAAGAAAACAAGGTACAGTGGTTTCCCTGTGGGCGCGAACGGCTGGAAAACACTGCCGCGTGCTGCTAATAAGCTGTGGCTGGAAAACGGGCACGGGCTGTCTCTGCTTCAATCTCCAGTCCCGAAACCTCTGAGTTGAACCAATACAGTGCTCACACGAGATGGGCTGCGGTCTTCCCACACAGACTGCGCTGTCACTTCTGAACGCTGCTCTGTAACAAGCTCCAACCCTGATCCACTGACAAAACGATGATAGAACTGCCTCACCCGAGCAGGCACTCGCAGTCCCCCGGGGCTGAGGTTGAGATCTCCGCTCGGAGACACTCGGCGCACTAAACAGTGCTGCAAACTGGCTAAACAGCCGGCGTGCTCTTAGTCTTGGCGACCAATATCAATTTCATAAAATTCATCAATAATCCAAAACGAGGAAGTTGTCTCCCTTAAGTATGCGACCTTCCTTTCGAACGCTGGACTCCCTCCTTTGCCGCGCAGCCGAGATCCTTCCTTCCCGCGCAGCCCTTCTCGGCCCCACACTGCCAACTCAGCCGCGTGCTTGCCTTCGCGCGCTCAGTCGAGACCACGACCCGCTCACTGTTGTTTGCAATTCACTGGAGGCGGCAAAATTGATACAGACTGATATTCCAATTAGCTATTGCTAATTTGGGAATATTACACCTTGTTTGTTGCTCCAAATAGCCCTTACACCTGTAATAGACCAGACCCCTGCGCTGTACAAAACAGAGCCTTCCCACACATTACAACACCATAAAACAGTCCTAAAATAACCTCACACCTTGTGTCCCCCTCCTACAATAATTTGGGCCTGCAATGAGACAAAAACAAAACATAAAACAACCTTCCAAAACTGCCCAGATTTCCTTCAAGGTCTGTGGTTGTCTTTCTGTGGTGGCCCAGCGCTTTTGTGGATGCAACCTCACCCCAACAGTCCCTATCTGAGCTTCTCCAACAATTCTTAGGTCATTGTTCCAATTAGCACCAAGTTTGAGCTTGAGGCAACTACAGGTGACTGTAATTTTCACTGATTTAATGCACCACAAGTGGGTCTGCAATCCGAGTTGAGGATAATACAAGATTTTTTCCAAACAATAACTCAACATCCTCCTCAGCTTTCTGTTTTACTTCTGTACCTCATATGTGAATAGATCACCCAAATTTTTTGACTAAAATGAGGGTCTGCGGTCTCTATATATACATATTCTATTGCTTGAATGAAGGGACACATCTCTAGAGTAGGCCAACATGGGTCGGCTAGCACAGGTCGGCTCAAGGAAAAAAATTTACCTTAAACTTGAAAATTCAATAACTTTCAAACCGCTTGGAGTTTCGGGCTGAGTAATAGCTCGTTGGAAAGGAAAAATTATACTCTTCAAGATGGTGTAGGTGCCATTAAGGAATTTTTCCTCTAAGGTAGCAAAACATATTTTTTTTAATGTGACTGGTCATTTATTGGTACAGAATTGGAGGTAGGCAATGTAGACTTCTTAATGGATAGGCTTCCTCTTATCAGGCTTCTTCATCATAGGCTCATGATGTCATCCATGTCATAAAGTCATCAAGTGTTCTTCATGTCGTGTCCCTAGACATTGTCCATGTCATCTTAACATCATGCTGGATCCAGTATTTTTCATCAAGAGTAAGCACATCATCATTAATGGCATCCTTATTAATCAAGAGGCATGACATCATCATTTAGAACCAGAAATCTCAAGAAGATTGACATCTTAGTCAATTTCATATTGACATCAATGACAACCTTGATTAACAAAATTGAGGTTATTTTAGCACAAATTTCGAGGTAGATTTACGGGCACAAAAATCGAGCAACTGACCTGTGGGAAAGTGCAAAAAATTTTGGGCATAAATTTTTTGTAAAATATGAAAATTATTAGTAGGCACAAATTTCCAGATTTGCATTTAATGCTTCAACTGAAGGGAGATAAGTACTATGTTTAATTTTATGTACTTAGTCTAATTTCTCAAGCAATAAAATCCTCCTTTGAAGACCGGTTTTCCCCAAGAGGTTGTGGGGTTTTTTCGGGGTCACCTTGACCAAAAGGAAGTGAATAACATGCTTGAATGCTTTCCTAAATTTTGTATTAATTTCAGTTGATAGGAAAAGTGATAAATAATAGAAGTACTCTTTGAATGTTTACAATTAATGCATTATGATATATCAGCATGACAAAACATGTGGGTTGGGCCAATAAACACATGTAAACTTGTAAACTGGGGTAAGGGTGATCATTAATTTTCTACATGGTATCAAATCTAAGTTGAGCCAAGTTGAGGCTCAAATTTCAAATTTCAGTTTGGGGATAAAGAGGGAAGAAAGCTACCAAAGTCTTCAAACAATGAACCATACCTTTGAAACTTTCCCAGAAACCCAAAGACTTCAGCTGTTCAGAGGGAGGAAGGTTCTAGCTTCTAGATTTGCTTCATTTGGTTGGTTGTGGGGTCATGGCTATTGGGTTGAGAGTAGAGGAAAATTGATGGGCGCTGAAAACTTTGGCCCATGGAAGGAGAGGATCATGCTTTTACTGGAGGAGGTGGAAGTGTGGGATTTTGTTGAAGCCGCTGTGTAAACACCCACTGATCCAGCTCAGTTGGTGGAGTTCAACAAGAAGAATGAGAAGCGAAAGAGGATACTTCTAGATGCCATCAAGGACCATTTATTCCCTCATATTTTAGGGATGAGATATGCATATCAGATCTGGGAGTCCTTGGTCTCTTTGCACTAGAGTTCTAATGAGAACATGAAGATGGTGTTGAGACAAAAAATACACAACACCAAGATGACCAAGACTGACAGTGTGACATCTTTCCTTACCAGAGTCCCACAGGTGAAGGATGAGTTAGCTGCCATTGGAGAGATTTTTCTAGAGGAGTATTTGGTTCAAATTGTTTTAGAGGGGTTCACCCAGAAGTGGGATATTTTTATCCACAACTTGGTGTCTAGAGAGCTCTTTCCTGGTTGGAGGAGGATGTGGGATGTTTTCTTCCAGGAGGAGTATGAAAAGTGGCAACAAGAGTTGTGGGGGAGGTGAAGAGGAGAATGTTTCTCTTGTGGCAAAGGGAAAGAAGGGAAATAAGATCAAGAAACGGTCTTCTAGTGGAACAAAGCAGGATAAAGGGAAGCAGAAGGCTAAGGAGAAGGACACGAGAAAAGTGAAATGCTTTGCTTGTGGGAAGATGGGTCACTATGTTGTTTAGTGTCCCAACAAGAAGGGTAAGAATAAACAGGGAGTTTCAACTTCAGCATGTGGATGATTTTGCGGCTATGTTTGATTCAGAGTGTGCTTTGGTGGTGAGCTTAGCCACTCATGTCACTTCTTCTTGTGCATGGTTCATAGACAGTGGAGCATCCTGCCATATGTCCGGAGTTAGATAGAACTTCACAAGAATCTTGGAGGATGACATTGACTTGGAGGTTGTTCTTAGCGACAACTCCAAAGTCAAGGCGACATGATTGGGGGTAGTTTCATTTCAGAGGGAGTCATCACCTCCTCTGAAAGTGACATATGTTCTTTATGTTCCAGAGTTTAAGAAGAGTTTGATATCAGTTTCTAGCTTGGAGGACAGGGGGTATGAGGTACTATTCCGGAAGTGAAAAGTGTTGATATATCCAAGAGGATTCAATATTGAGTCTGCTCGTGTGATTGGAGCTTGCAGTGGGAGACTATACAGACTCATGTTTAAGCCTCTTCGAGCTATGGTAGCGCAGACCAGTAGTAGTGATTTATGTGAGCTGTGGCACAGGAGGATGGCACACTTGCACCTCAAAGCTTTTATGATGTTGAGGGATATGGTTACCGGATTGCCAGATTTTAGCATTGTGCATCATGATGTATGCAGGGGGTGTGCTTTGGGAAAGTACATCAAGTCACCTTTCCCGAGCAGTGACAACAAAGCTGCAAGTATCCTTGATTTGATTCATTATGATTTATGTGGTCCTATGTCCCATGTCTCATTGCGTGGATATGTGTACTATATGAAATTCATTGATGATCACTCTAGGAGGACTTGAATTTACTTCCTGAAGACCAAGGATGATGTCTTCTGGCGATTCCAAGAATTTAAGGCCCTTGTGGAGAACCGGACAGGGAGGAAGATCAGGGTGTTGAGATCAGACAATGGGGGTGAGTACACTTCAGCAAAGATGAGATATTTTTGTGGGAGTGTTGGCATCAAGAGGGAGCTCATTGTGCCTTATAACCATCAGCAGAATGGGGTGGTAGAGAGGAAGAAAAAGATCATTGTGGGTGCTGCATGATCAAAGTTTACCTTTATTCTTATGGGATGAGGCGTGTAGCATTATTGTTTATTTACAGAACAAGAGCCCACACATAGTTTTGGGGAGAAAGACTCTTGAGGAGATATATACCGACAAGAAGCCAAAAGTTGGGCACATTAAGATATTTGGGTTCCTTACATATTCACACGTCCCTGAGGAGAAGAGGACGGCGCTGTTGGACGGATAAGTCGTTCTTGCGGACAAGACAGACCTCCCAAGTGTCCTACGGACAACGAACAACAAACGAACAAATAAAAACTTTTTTTTCTAGATACTGTTTGATTCAGAATTAACTATAACAGGGTTTTGGAAACCTACTTGTAGTCCAGCGCCGATCTTCTTTCCAGTGGCTTGAAGAAGTCGTTGTCGAGGATCTGCAATCACAAACATAGGAAAAGATAAAAAACACCTGCATAATAAAAATTAATTCATGAATCAAACATCTATCAAGAAGATCAAGGAATTCAAGAAATAAGATAATTAATTAAATAACCCATTGATAAAACATGATAAATAAGCTACTTAATTAAAGAACTCATTGAGAAAACGGTATTCATTCGTATTATCTTTAATAAAGAAGAGCCTTACAACTGTGTCCGCCTTGATGTCGTACAGGCCTTCCTGGGGTCCGGAACATGCATTTCATTTACTCTGACAAGCTTTGCACTCTCTCAGCTAAATGCACATGGGTGTGTAATCATTCCCACATAATGACCAGTTAAGAGAGTCTGAGTCTATACAACATTTCTCCTCAAAAATTCTCAAAGTCTAACTCCCTTTCAATCTCAGTCAGTACCTTTTGAAACTGAACCAAAGCTTCAATTTATAGGAGAAGGAAAGAGGTTGCAACTCCACATAAGAGAGGATAGAATCCTCTTTTCAAGGGATTGAGCTCCATAAACCAAGGGGTAGGCTCCCATAATGGAGGAATGAACATACATGATAGGAGTGAACCTTCGACCAGATAATTGCTTCCAGAAGCTTCCAGATTTGACTGTTGGGCTTCTGAATGTTACTTTTCGCCTTCATTTTACCTTTTACAGGGGTCCGCACATTTAATACACAAAACGTGCGGTAGGTACCGCAGTTTTCCTTTACAAAAGGTGTGGTACCGCAGGAAATGTTAAGAGAAAGTGCGGTACAAGTGTTTTTAAGACTTTTATGAGCTTTTCTCTTAATTTCAAGGCTTGATTTTAGGAAATTTGATGTTGTAGACTTCTAAGGGAGTACTAAAACGTCATGGTGACAAATTTCAGTGTAACAGACGTTGGAACCCACAACAAAGAGGGGTATCCTAATGGGTTACAATGAGACCAACAAAGCCTACTACATATATATTCCTGCATAGAGGAAGATTGTCTTGAGGAGGAGATGGCTTTGAGGAGGCCTCAAGAGCTTGATCAGGTAGAGCAACAGGCTCCTTAGTAGTGGGGCCACACTGCAGGTTTCAGGTTCATCAAGTGGTACATCAGGATCAAGAGATTCACCTTCTTCAAGGGTGATAGGTTCATAAGGTACAATTTCGCATGATACAAACTCACTTGGTGCAGGTTAATCATACACAATATCTCAGAGTTCAAGATCTCCTTTGGTTATTTCAGAGCCTTCCTCGCAAGGAGGAGAGGCACCATTGAGGATTTTCCCATACCACCATAATAGAGTACCGCAGGGAAGAGGAAGCCAAGATGGCCTCAAGAGACCCTGAAGGAGGCTTAGGAGGCAGTGGGGAGACCCAAGTGGTCAGTGAGGGAGAGTAGACTGCTAGAGAGGTTGGGTGGCTTTGTAGAAAATGTTGTAGAGACAAATCCAACTAGTTTTGAGGAGGCCGCTAGATAACAGATCTGGAGGGATGCCAGGGTGGAGGAGTATACCTCTATCATGAAGAATGATGTCTAGGAGGTAGTGCTACGTCCTGATGGAAAGTCAGTTGTGACTTCCAGGTGGCTCTACAAGATCAAACATGTTGCAGATGGCAGCGTTGAAAAGTTCAAAGCTTGGTTTGTGGCACGGGGGTTCTCACAGGTAGAGGGAGTTGACTATGAGGAGACCTTTTCACCAATTTCTCGTTATACTTCCATTAGAGCAGTGATATCTATAGTAGATGAGATGGGCTGGAGGATTCATCAGACAAATGTGAAGACTGCATTTCTCAATGGTGTTATACAGGAGGAGGTGTACATCATTAGGGGAATTTTGGGGTCTAAAATGGGCCTCCTAAAAAAATGTACAACCAAAGTAAACTTTATAAGAACCAATATGATTCAAGATGATGATGTCAACCATGGGGGATGATTCACCATTTTTTAAGTAAAAGGGTAAAAATATTAAAAAATAATAAAATAATAAAACTACTTTTTGAACTCATATTTTCAATTTATCTCCAAAATTTTTTACTCATATTTCGAGCGAGAGTACTCATTGGATGCAAAATTTAATTCCTCATCCAAAGAGTACCCATTTTTCATACTTTTGATGGACCCTGCTATGTGAAAAATAAGAAATACATGAAAAAATGTGATTACAATCATGTTTTTCATGCATTTTTCACTTTTCGTGTGGTAGGGTCCTTCGAAAGTATGCAACATGGGTACTCCTTGGATGAGGAATTAAATTTTGCATTCAACGAATGCTCTCTCTTGAAATTTGAGTAAACAATTTGGGAGATAAGTTGAAAATATGAGTTGAAGGAGTACTTTTTTTTTTCCCTCTAAAATTTAATGATGTCATCGAATCTTGTTTTGTTATTTTCACTATTATTTTATAATTTCCTTAAGAGGTCCATTTTAGACCTCAAAATTCCCCTAATATGAACAAATTGAGGGCTTTGAGTTGCATGTGAGGGATTCTCATGTATGTAGGATGAAGGAAGCCTTGTATGGACTAAAGTGGGCACCGAGGGCATGGTACAAGATGATAGATGGCTACTTGCAGCAGATGGGTTTCCAGAAGAGTGATTCTGATCCGAGCCTATACTTTTATCCTTGTAGGTGACGATCCACTCATTCTGGTATAGTGTGTGGATGACTTGTTTATTATAGGGGAGGACAGTCTCATCCAACACTGCAAGAGAGTTCTTGCTTCAAAGTTTGACATGACTGATATGGGGCTGGTGCTTTACTTATTGGGGTTGGAGGTTTGGAAGGAGGATAGACACATCTTTGTGGTCCAGGTAGGCATGCAGGAGATATCTTGAGGATATTCTGTATGGATGGTTGAGGCCTATGGCTACTCCTATGATCACCAACTGGAAGATGCTGCACGATGCCAATTTCCAGTTGGCGGATCCCACTTTGTAATGTCAACTAATCGGGTCATTGATGTATCTGGTCAACACTAGACCATATATTTGTTTTGGAGTCAACTCATTGAGTTAGTTTATGAGATATCCCAAGACACACTAGGTGCTGCAAAGCATGTGTTGAGGTACTTACAGGGCACAATGGATTATGGGTTGGACTATATTGATTAGTTGCACAAACTCAGATTGGGCTGGCAGTGTCAGTGGCTGGAAGATCACTTCTGGATGTTGTTTCTCATTGGGCTCGACTATTGTGTCATGGTTCAACAGTAAACAAGAGTCAGTGGCATTGAGGAGTGTAGAGGCAGAGTACATGGAAATTAGTCAGGCAGGGTGCGAGGCATTATGGCTTCGAAAGATGCTTCATGGTATTTTTGGTCAGATGCTAAGACCAACTACGATTTACTGTGACAATCAGAGTTGTATTAAACTATTTGAGAATCCAGTATTTCACGATTGGTCAAAGCATATAGAGATCAGATACCACTTCATCATAGACTGGGTTCAACGAGGGGTAGTGAAGCTTGAGTATATATCCACTGATGAGCAGGTAGTAGAAATTCTCACCAAGTATTTTCCAAGAGGCAAGCATGCTTTCTTCAGAGACAGGATGGGAGTGGTGAACAACACTTTCCTCGGTAAGGGGGAGTGTTGGAAATAGTACCAAGGAGAGGTGTTTCTAGGAATTTATCCCTTTTAGCCTAGTAGACACATTAATGAATTTTGTCTTGGTGACATTTATGAGTTAGATTAATGTCACGGGTGGAAAAGGTACTTAAAAGTTTTGTACCATGTACTTTTCTAATATTAAAGGCACTTGTACTTTATAAAGTGACTTTATGTGTAAAGTACTAAGTGCACTTTTCTAATATTAAAGTGAGGTGGAAAATCACTTTATGAGAAAAATAGAAAAAAGGTACACAACTTAAAAAGGTACTTAGGGGCTTTTAAGTAATGGGGCCAATGTATGAGGGGGGTCATTGAGATAAATGATCTCAACCACACATCTTGAGATTTGGAGATTAATTCGAATCCATTAGATCCTAGGTTTATGGATTCAATCTTTTCTAAGAGACAAAAGGAGAAAAGAGATGCTCATTCTTCACTTCACGCTTGACAGAGCATGAGGAGAAGAGGAGAGGAGAACTCCAAGGAGAATTTGCAGCAAGGGAAGGAGGGATTTATTTTCTAGGAGGGAGGCAAAAACTCCAAGGAGAGGAGCACACAAATCAAGGAGAAAGTCAACATGAATTTCGAGGCAAACAACACAGGTATCGAGGGAAGCAACATTAATTTCAAGGCTGTTGAGCACAAATTTCAAGGTTTTCTCCTACGTTGACTTGGATCGAAAATCGAGGAGGGATTTTCGGGTTTGCTGCTATAGGCAACGTGATTTTCGAGGAGGGTCCCTGCTGTAACCTGACATGAATTTCAAAGAATTCCAGTCACTTCCAGCGCAAAATTCGAGGCTACTTCAACATGAATTTCGAGATAGATTTCACACAAAAATTGATGCTGTTTTGGCACAGAAATCAAGGCTGCTTTAGCACAAATTTTGATGTAGATTTTTGGGCACAAAAATCGAGGAATTGAGCTGCGGTAAAGTGCAGAAAATTTAGGGCAAAAAAATTGTAAAATTTGAAAATTATCAGTAGGCACAAATTTCCAGATTTGCATTTAATGCTTTAGCTAAAGTGAGATAAGTATTGTGTTAAAATTTATGTACTTAGTCTAATTTCTCAAGCAATAAAATCCTCCTTTGAAGACCAGTTTTCCCCAAAAGGCTCTGGGGTTTTTCCGGGGTCACCTTGACCAAAGAATAAGTGTCTCACATGCTTGAATGTTTGCCTAAATTTTGTATTAATTTCAGCTGATAGGAAAATTGAAAAATAGTAGTACTCTTCGAATGTTTTCAGTTAACTATCAGCATGAAAAAACATGTGGGTTGGGCCAAATAAAAACATGCAAACTTGTAAACTGGGTTAAGGGTGCAAATCATTAATTTTTTATAAAGTGCGATTGATACCCAATTCTAAAGCCTAAGTGTGCTCTATATCCTTGTGTTTGTCACTAAAAGTATTTCTGTAGGAGAAATTAAGAAGAATGATAAGTGAATAGCTTTATGAATTAACAATCAATTAGGTTTAGTTTGGTTGGTTAAGAAGAGAAATTGTTATTTTCTGTACCCATGTTCAAACTCCACTTCTAACATTTTTGCACATTTGAGGTAAATTTGATCATTTAATTTTAAAAGAAAATCTTAAGAGGATTCCTTATTGCTTTATTTTCTATTTATGTTTATGTAACTTTTATGCATATTTTGTTTATAAAAGAATTTAAAATTGGAATTAGCACTAAATAACAACACGGCAAATGACCCTAAAAACTTACATTAAAAGAGACAAAACTAAAACAAATTGATTTTAGTATTGCTTGTATGCTCTATTGTATTTTTTTTTGTCTTGTTAGATGTTACTAATATAAATAGGAAAGTGAATATAAATGGTAAGAACATAAGGTGAAACTCAAAATTAAAGCTTAGTTTAAAACCCAAGCTGGCTAAAAGTAAGAGGTAAATGCTAAAAGCTTAACAAAGAAGGATTACACATAGATAAAAGCAATAAATGATCAATAAATCAAAGTGATTATGAACAAGTCCTTTGATTTTATTAATAAATATGATCTTCAAATTTGTATTATATAGTATAATAGTGATAACAACCTCAAAACTGAAGTTAGAATACTTTAGCCGATCTTGAGGCTTTAGGATTTACAAAATATTTAAACCAATAGACGCTATAGGTTTGTCTCCACTCTGTTGGTGTCCCGTGTTTTGATAGTTTGGCAAATAAAAAGACAAGGCAACATCAGAACAAATCTTTAGAGTTACAGGATCTAGTCCTCCTGTTCTCAGAGAGGGATCTCTCAAAAGTTTGTTTGCAAAGGTTTATCTTGTGCGCTTTGAGTATTGGTTTTAGACTAGTTATTAAGTGCAGGTGTTTATTTGTTTGTTTGGTTGGGATGGAATGATACAACAGAACATGAAAGGCCTAGGAAAGATATATAGGACAGAGAAATATCTGGTTCATTGGGCAATGGAGTCAAAAAGAGGTCATAACATACTCATCAATGGATATAGGATATCAAAGGGAAAATCTAACTTGGCCACCAGATCCTTTTGTTTTTGGAATGAGATGAACATTAATGATTTGGAAAGAGAGGTTTAATTCTCAAAAAAGGGAATTCGAAAGCATAATTTGAACAATAAAGAGTTCTTTGATAGACATGGCTAACCATAAAATCTACAAATCACAGCTTTAAGCAAATAATGATCTCAAAACAACTTTTAAAATGAAATCTAAGATTCAGGGAACACCCTATTTCCTCAAAGATTTTATTTCAAATGACTTAGAAAACATAAAAGATTTACTGATAATTGCAGTCATAGAAGAGGGAACACCTAACACATCTATGATCACAACTATAAAAGACCTTTAAGCCAACTGTTTAAGCGAGGACAAAGGGAAAGATCAAAACCGACCTCTTTGATTCACTGTAAGCAAAGAAATTCAAAGGGAGACTTCAATAACAGTTTTTAAGTGGCAATAGACAAGCAGGGAGAACCATAAATCATGCTGAAACCAACTGTTCGAACTATTAAGGAAATAAACAAGCATGAAGATTAAAGAGAAAGATTAAAGCCTCTAAAATACTTCAGCAGAAGAAAACATGAAACAGTGAAGGATGAACAGGTCTTAGGTGCTTCTAGGAGTCATTTCTTAACCTAATACTTTCTATCCTATTGTAGTAAGAAGTTATGGAACATAATGAAAACAGGGGAAAAAATTAAACAGTTCAGAATACTTCACCAACAACCAAGCTCATGGATCCAATGATAGAGCCTTCTCAGGAACAAGCATGCAATAACATCAACAAGGCTTCCAAGACTTCAATTTCTCCTTCGACTTCAACGGACTATGTATTTATTTCAAAGAGTTTCAGTATTACAACTTGTGATCAAACAACAACCAACAACCAACCAACACTCACTCATCTTCTACAGAGGTATATATATAAGAATGAGGAGGTGAGATCTGATTAAAGATCTCTATTTACAATTAATATAGACTTAATGGCTTCTTGGCCTTTGGGGGGCTCAATGAAGAAAATTACATGGGTGTACTCTATATTAAATGTTTTTACATAAAGATTTAAGTTCGGTGGGTGCTTTGGTTGACCTTTGAGGCTCTGTGTGGCATCGAAGTAACTCTGCAGATATTTTTTGCATTGAAGTTCCTTGCAGAAGTAACTCTTCGACCGCGTTTTGAGACAAATATCTGATCTTGATCAATAAATTTGGCATCTGATTGAATACTTTGAGGCACAGGTGGCATTTCAGCAGCTGGGAGGAATCAATTTGCCTCAGATGTGGCGGTGGTGGATTTTCTATTGAAGAAACCCTTGAGTTTGTCTTTAAACTGTGTTTTACTTGGGAATTAGGCTTTTGATAAGCATCTTAGACGTAATCCCCACAAATTTGTCCTTTATTCCTCTGTTCTGGTAAATTCTAGTCTTCATCACTGATACTCTCTGACTGTGCCCGATCTATGGTTTTTTTTTTTTTTTTTTTTGATAAATAGGGTTGCACAGGGTTATGTGGCATCAATGCCTGAGGAAAACATTGAAGAAACATGAATTTATACCCCGCGAAGGATTTCCTTTGGCGAAACGAAGGCAGGAAGATCATCATCCTCTGCCTTCGAATTTTCCTCGAAAATGGCGAGAAAACCTCGAAACCCTGCAAAATACAAACAAAAATGATAAAATCCATGCATTTATAGGTTTATTGCTGCAAAGGCATGTGGAGGAAGCGTGGCCGTTGGATGGCATCATCCAACGGTCAGGATTGATCGGAGAAGGCTGAAGAAAGATTAAATCAGAGCCGTCGATCGCGCAGAGATCGACGGTCGAGAGCGAGGGGGAAAGTCAAAACGGAGAACATTGACTGGGCGACGGAATTAGGGCGATGGAATATGGATCATCGATCTGCAGATTAGATCGACGGCGGAGATTAACTGGATGGCGCGCCGGGACCACGTTAAGCATCGGGCATCTTCGGCGAGCGATAGCTGTCGGATAACCCGCCCCAGATCGAACGGTGCACAACGATATCACTGGGTATCCACGTCCGAACAATAACGCGCGATGGACTGCGGTTTTATGAACAATGCCCAGGACACGCGTCAAACGACGTATGGAATTGCTGGCGTTTGGGAAAAAACCGCCTTCGCCCAAAGGCAGTGCGATGAAAACCGCACGGTTTTGGGATGGGTTAGTGGAATGTGGGGACCATTGGGAGACGGACTTCGCATCGTCGATCTGCAAATCAGATCGACGTTGGAGATTAATTTGAAATTCTGACCGGCGGAAACTTTGTAATATAATAAAAATCGAAATTTTAACAAAACCAAAGGTTTTAAAACTTTGGGCAGGTGCGTTTAATATTCAAAATGGCTTGGCGCCCGATTGCGGGGCCGAGGGTCATATGAAGGTCATACGACCAGGGATTTATGCGGGAAGGGGCTAAGACCCATATATGTACAAAATGTGGGTTTTTATGGTTTTCCAATGGTTTTCAAGGGAAATTGAAGGTTCCAATAAGGCTTAAAAGTGGGTTTTAAACCTTATAAAAGTGGATTTTGATGAAGAAAAAATGGGAAAAACATGAAAATGAGGGGTTTTCATGGGAAATAGAGGGATAGGAAATGAGGTTAGCTTTTGGAAAAGGGGAAAAGGGAAATGATGCTTGCAGCAGTATTCTGGCTTGGAAATCAGCATGATTTCTGAGTTTTGAAGGGAAACAGCAGTGACGATTATCCAAAGGATAGGATATTATCAAAAGACTTTAAGCATCAGCAATTTTAGTAATAAAATTGTTTCTTGAAGGCTATCCAACATTATTTAGCCTCTACCTGATATGACAGAATTTATGGGTGGCTAACAGTGGCTCCACTTGGGGATGGTGCCTTTTTTGAAGGCATCAAGAATTTCAGACTTGCTTTATCTGGGAGGCTGATCAGTTGCCTCCTCCATTGGGTTGCCTTTCTTTCTGTGGATGATCTTCTT
Organism: Pinus albicaulis; assembly: GCA_034641835.2. Lineage (NCBI taxonomy): Eukaryota > Viridiplantae > Streptophyta > Pinopsida > Pinales > Pinaceae > Pinus > Pinus albicaulis. The sequence goes on along the minus strand of CM076581.1, from coordinate 232,351,773 downwards.
TTGCTCTAAAACATATTAGCAGTCATAAAAAACAATGGTTCTTTCATCAACAAGCTTTCTACCTACCCAATCCTATTGATCTAACATTTTCTCTTCATTAGAGTGCACTTGGATTGGAAAACTCTTTTCACAACATTTTATTCTTTTGAAAGCATAAAGCTAATCTAAGTCTACTCCTTATTTCTCCCTGAACTCAGATTAAACAGTTGAATTCAGATGCTTCTCTACCTATTCTACCATCTGTTGGGATTAAATTGTCCAACAGATTTTTATTTTCTAAATTCTACAATAGAAATTAAAAACATACAAGTTAGGTTTGAACAGTCTTACTTGATGCTGATCTATGGCATGAAAACAAGTTGCACATAGATTTATTATTTGCAGAAAAAGTAAAACAAAATGATGAAGGTTTAGGACCTGAAAATTCAAAGCACTTCCTTCATCCTTTTTCACAGCTCTGTTTTGATCTTTGTTTTGAGCTATCTTTGCTCTTTGGTTCAGATTTTGAGTTAATTAGAACCAGATTTTTATCCTTTTTGACTCAGAAAACAAAACAGATTTGAGTCATTCTCTTTTTGAAATGTTAGGTTCAGATTTTGAGCATGTTTGAACCTTTGATTTCTATCCTAATCTATCTATTGGTAAGCCAAGATTAAACAGTTTGCCAAATCGAATTCACTATCCTATCAGCAAAAAATTTAAAGGCTAATTAGTCAAGATTAGGCAGTTTGACTAACTAGAAGTGTGTTTTTCAGGAGTGGCATTTGAGCTTGCACACTTTCAGATTTGTTTCTCTTTTTTGGTATGGGGCTATACCTTTCTTGTTTTCACAATCTGCCCTCTTTTCTTTCTTTCTTTGTTTTTGTATTTTGATTTTTCTAACTTTGAATGCAATGGTTAGACTATGATATTTATAATGAAAAATAAAAGGCTTTGAAACTTAAGATTCTTGGCAGAAGTAATGCTTGAGCATCCGACCATTGACAGGACCTCCATATAGGTCTTCTCCATTCAATTCTTTCAAGAAAAATGCATTGTGACCCCTCTCAGCATGAATAATATAGGCCCCTTTCCACAAGTTCTCAAATTTGCCATGTTTTATCTTCTCTTCTTTTCTTGAATCCCACTTAAGAACAACATTTCCAACTTGGAAATTGTTTGCCTTAGTCCTCTTATCAAACAGCTTCTTCATATTCTCTTGGAATAACTGTGTTCTTTCATAGACTTCCTCTCTGGTCTGCTGTAAATGGATTGTCTGGTTGATTCTTCTCTGTATATCATTCTCTTCAATCTGCACTTCTTGAAGGAGTTTCATTACTGGAACTCCTAATGAGGTGGGAAAAACTGCGTCCATACCATAGACTAGCTGATAGGGAGACATGTTTATTGATTTATTTGTAGTTAGCCTATCAGCCCATAAGGTATGAACCAGTTTACTGTGCCATGATTTCTGATTTTTCTCCAACAATTTTTTAATGATATTGATGAGGCTTTTGTTGGAATATTCAGCTAATCCATTTCCTTGGGGATAGTAAGCAGTGGAATGGAACAAGGTTATGTGGTATTTGTAACAGAAATCAACCATCCTCTTAGATTTAAAATTAGCAGCATTGTCTGTTATGATTTTTCTGGGACAACCAAATCTGGATAGGATATTTGTTTCAAGGAACTTGATAATGACAGAGTCATTGGCATTTCTGTAAGGTATAGCTTCTATCCATTTGGTAAAGAAGTCAGTGGCTGTGAGGATCCATTTATGTTGAGTTGAGGAGGATGGGTGAATTTCCCCAATGAAGTCTAAACCCCATTTTTGGAAAGGTGCCTCAACTCTGATAGGATGTAGACTCAACCATAAGTTTTGCTAATCCTTGCCCTTTAACTAGTTTGGTGGGCCTAATTTCTAAGTCATATTCAATAATAGTTGCAATCCATTTTCCCCTTTTACCATCAGGGTCTTGACTTAGAATGTCCTTGACAACAGTATGCGGAACAAAAGCAATTATGTGAGAGTGTAAAATATAGACTCTAAAGTCTTTCAATGCTTTCACCAATGCTAAGGCTTGCTTCTCCATGATGTTATATTTGAGAGGAGCATCTCTTAAGGCCCTACTAAAGAAATATATTGGTTGTTCTTGCCCTAAATCATTCTTTTGAAGTAAAACTGCAGCTATTGTATGCTCAGATGCAAAATAAAAGATATTAAAGTCTTTGGTGAAATCTGGACTAATTAGGACTGGTGTTTGGGTAAGAGCTTGTTTGACCAGTTCGAATGATTGTTTAGTTGGTAAAGTCCATTTTACACCCACATATTTCTTAATCATGTTTGTAATGTTTTTTAATAGCTCAACAAGGTTAGGGATAAACCTTCTCAAAAAATTAATCTTTCCGATGAAATATTGCAACTCTTTGAGGCTTCTTGGATGAGTGATTTGTAATATGCCATCTATCCTTGTAGGGTCTATTTTGATTCCCTCTTCCGAAATTATATGTCCAAGAAGTTTACCTTCTTGGAGACCAAAGAGTGTCTTCTTGGGATACAATGACAAGCCAAATTTCCTACACTTCTCAAAAACTTTTATTAGGTGAATCATGTGTTCTTCATCGGTTTTGAGAAAACAGTTATGTCATCAAGGTAGATGATTATGAAATAGCAAATATCTTCAGAGAAGGCTATATCCATGGCCCTTTGGAAAGTGGCCCATGCATTTATTAATCCGAAAGACATTTTGACATACATAAAGGTGCCCCAAGGTGTGGTAAAAGCAGTTTTGATTTGATCACTTGGGAGCACTAACACCTGGTTGTAACCTGAGAACCCATCTAAGAGAGAAATCCTTTTTGACCCAACTACCTTCTGAAGTATATGGTCCATTTTGGGTAAGGGGTAGTTTTCTTTTAAGGAGGCTCTATTTAAATTTCTGAAGTCAATACAGAGCCTGATTTCCCCTGTTTTCTTTCTAACAGAAACTAAGTTTGATATCCATTCTGAAAATCTAATGGGTACTATGATTCCAACAACATGCATATTTTCAATTTCTGCCTTAACTAAAGGGAGTAAAAGAGGTTTATTCTCCTTAGTTTTTGTTTAAAAGGCTTTTGATTTTTTTTCAAAGGAATTTTATGCTGGATGATGCTGGTGTCATATGATTTTAGGTCTTTGTATCCCCAAGCAAAAACATCTTTAAACTCTTTGAACAACTCTATGTACTGCAGTTTTATGTGAGCTGGGAGAGTGCTGGACAACTTGATCATCTTGGGTTCTGCTAGAGTGCCTATGTTATGCTCTTCTATATTTGTTTCCACAGGATCCATTCTTGGTTCTTTGGCTACATCGTTAAAATCAAAAAGGTGTTCTAAAGGTGCTAGACCTCTTGGAATTTTATCATTTTTGCATTGTAAAACTTCCAAGTTTTCTTGGTATACGTTGTCAGTTACCTCTGCTTCAAAAGGATTTTCATAATGATTTATATCAGCAGTATATGTCATTTCAACTTCTGGGATTTGTTCAATATACAAACAATTTTTTTTATGGCTGGTTTCTGATATTGGTATGCTGAAATCATTTTTTGATTTCAAGAAATCATCTATGTGTTTATCAGAATCAAACACTTGCCAGTGATATTCGTTATCGGGCACGGCAGGCCTGTGTTTTACCTTCACACTGAGTTGTTCATTTATTTCAGGTATCTGGCAATTGCTAGCATTGAAAGTGAGTTCATTTGCTAGATGATTCAATTCTCTTGGAATGAAAATAAGTTCATACTTTTCAAAGGTTTTCAGAAGATCAAGGGAAACGTTTCGATATTCCCTAAGCCTTGGATTTCTAGTTGAGTATTCTCCTTTGATTTGTTTTATGATAAGTTTAGAATCTCCTAAGATTTATATCTTCTGGGCTTCTAACTGTTTAAGCAGTTGTAAGCCTAGGAGAAGTGCTTCATACTCAACAATATTGTTAGTGCATGGGAAATCCAATTTGTATGAAAAACTCTGTTTTGTATTTTGAATCCAAACACCTGCTCCTGCACTTGTTTTATTACAAGATCCATCAAAATTTATTTTCCAAAGGATGCCATCCTTATTTTCATTTTCTTGTTGCTGTTGATTGGTAATGTTTTGAATTTGATTGAAGGGAAGATTGGATTGTTGTGGTGAACTGATTGGGTCTATGTTTTCTTTATCTTGCTGAGTAATTTCATCTTCGTTACATAAGATAAAGGAATCTAAACTTGATTGAAAAGAATAGATTAGAGAGTTGTTTGGTTTTTCTATGTTGTTCACCATGTACTTCATGTGAGATTCCCTATATAGTCTTCTGTTTTGGTTAAAAACAGGGATGGTGGCATAAGACATGTCCATTTGAAGTCTTTCTTGAAGTTTGGCTCCCCAAGATCTTGATAAGAGCATGCCATACTTAGGGGGAATGTCAGCTACAACTATATCCATAACTAGACTCTTAGCAGGGATCTGAGCTAGAGTAACACATAAATCTTTGATTAAACCCAAACACTTGACTCTGATTGAGTCAAAGGAATACAAGTCTTTGTATGGTTTAGTAATTTCTAAGCCTAAGCTTTCCATCACTACCTTGGGAATTAGATTGTGTGAATCTCTTGAGTCTAACATAGTATTGTGTAAAATTTTCTCATGTATGTTCAAGCTAACATAGAAGGGGGGGACAGACCCTTCTTGGTATTTTCCTTCAACTTCTGGACCAAACAACAACTCAGGTTTGTCATCTGTCAAGTTTAAGGTGTCAGTATCACTTCCTAGGTTCAAAGCTTTCAAAACTTGGTTTTTGTACGCTTCTTGGGTTACTAGTTCAGCTAGGGGAATGACAATTTTTATCTTAGCAATCTCTCCCTCAAAACTGAAAGGAATAATTGATTTGTTGATATTTGCATCTGTTTTTTCAATTGAATTCTTTTCAGCAATTTTGATTTGCTGAACCTTGTTTGGAATGGTAATTGGGATAGTTTTATTAGGACCACTAGCTGAAGTGCTAGGGGTACTGTGTTCAATATTTGGCTGGAACCCTTTGTCTTTGTTTAAGTCGGGTTTCTTAGCCAAAGTGTTGGTCTTCTCTGCTGTCTTTTTGGACTGAGTTTCTACGTTTTTCTTGACAACAATATTAGTGTTCTTGTCTTTTAAGTTATCTATGCTTCCCTTACTCCTAATATCATACTGTTTATGTACTTCCATAATTGCATTTTCAAAACCCAATATATAGTCATCAGAGTCTTCATAGGTGTTTGTATTTTGATCATAAGAGAAGAATCCTTGTTCTTCCTCAGTGTGGAAAACATCATCTCCACTGTCTGATCCAATCAAGTTTACATGATCTTCTTCCAACCTTTCCAACTCCCTATCTTCCTCATATTGATCTACATAGTTTTGTTGGAAGGGAGGTATAATCTGTTGGTCATTATCGTTCTGTTTGTCTTGATTGTTTTCTCTTCTATAATTCTGATTTCTATTTCGAGGAGCAGTTTGATTTTGATTTGCTTGTGCTCTCTTAATTATGCTCATCTCTTTCATTATTTATTCTGACATTCTCTCCATTTTTGAGCTTGAAGTAGAAGGAGTGGACTCTTATCTAAAAGATACTCTCTTCTCAGTTTTCATTCTTGCTCTCTTCTCCATCAAGTTGACTTCCACAGAAAGAGCGCCCTTTTGCATATCTTCAAGAGTTGCAAAATCTCTTTCTCTCAGCTGATAGGTCATGTCAGAGTCAAACCCTTCAGGAAATTTGTTTAAAGCTGAGCCCCGTGGAGGTTTTAGTTCTGGGGAAAGTGCATTATACACACTATTGAATCTAGTGCAGTAAACTTGCACACTTTCCCCAGTGTTTCTATGGAGGTTCTTGTAGTCAAAAAGGACTTGGAGAGGGTTTTTCTTTACTTCCCATTTGTTTAAGAACGTTTGATGGAAGCCTTGGAGATCATTAATACTATGGGGGGCTAAACCTTTAAACCATTTTCTTACTTCTCCCCCTAGGCTCTGAGCAAATAACCTAAGCTTGATAGAATCATCATCAATTTCATTTTTGTCAAAGTATTCATTAATTTTATCTACATGTTGTGATGCAGTTGTAGCATTGCTAGCATCATATAATGGAATTTTGGACTGATAGTCCCGTGGAAGGTTGACTAATGGTACACGAAGGACTAGGGGAGCATACCATGCTGCCATGATAGGTGGTGGGGGTGGATTTACAAGGAGCGGATTAATAACAGGAAAAGTGGCCTGAGGTGTAGTGGTTTTGACAGTGGATGAAGGGTAAGCAAAAGTGGATGGACCAGGAATAGACCGCTGAGCTGATCTTGGATGAGAGACACCTAATTTGTGAAGGAAATGTAAATCAAGAGGTGTTGTCTCTCTGTTATCGAGAGGTTCACTTGTTTCAGGAGATGATAGTAAAGACTCAGAATCTAACTGATCTAAATCACCAAGAGACCTAGTTCTAAATGGATTTACTAAGTCAATTTGAGATTGTTGTAGAGCCGAAAGATTTTCAGGAACTGAATTAACTCTCAAGGGTGATATGAAAACAGTTGATAATTTTATCTTAGGAGACTTCCTAAGAATACTTTCAGGGTTGTCAACTATTCCCGGTGGGTTTGGGTCAGGGTAGGCTCTAGTATGAATCTTTCTAGGAGACACTATGCTATGTTTTTCAAAACCAGTTAAAAAGAAAATTTTAACCAAATATGACAATTTTAATAGGCTAACTGATCTTTTCAGAAGAAGGAAAATTTTTAATCTTAAAGCCTTCTAGCTAAGCTTGTATGATGTTATTAAGGCTCAGGGTCTTCCCAGTGGAGTCTTAAGGTCTGTTTTTAGGATTGTGGAGTCGCCAGGTGGGAATTTTTAGCTCTTTTGGAGGTAAAAGGTTTTATGGTCCACCACCAAGTTTATTATGAAGCCAAACTGAAATGTTTTGGGTTTTTCTGAGTTATTTTGGTCTTGTAGGTTAAGAGAGTGTTCTAAGTCTGATTTAACACTTAGCTAGGGTGTCAAAACGTATAGAGTTTACTCTTGTGGCTTGGTAACTGAAATCTTCAAGGTTTGACAAGGATTTATGAGAATCCTAAGGGTTACTTAGTTTGTCACTGATTCAAAGGTCCTATCATGATTACCATTATGCTTGGTAGTGCTTGAAGAAGGTTACTTATGTTATGCTAGACAGTGAGTGTTTTGTTTTCTGAAGATTTTACTCAGTGTCCCATCGTGATCGCCATTATGTTGGTGGCGATGAGGTGGCTGATAATCACTGGATAGTCTTTGAAAATAAGGGATTTATGGAGTCCTAAGGGGTACTTAGATTGTCACTGACTCAGAATGGTCCCACCGTGATCGCCATTATGTTGGTGTCCCGTGTTTTGATAGTTTGGCAAATCAAAAGACAAGGCAACATCAGAACCAATCTTTAGAGTTACAGGATCTAGTCCTCCTGTTCTCAGAGAGGGATCTCTCAAAAGTTTGTTTTGCAAAGGTTTATCTTGTGTGCTTTGAGTATTGGTTTTAGACTAGTTATTAAGTGCAGGTGTTTATTTGTTTGTTTGTTTGGTTGGAATGATACAACATAACATGAAAGGCCTAGGAAAGATATATAGGACAGAGAAATATCTGGTTCATTGGGCAATGGAGTCAAGAAAAGGTCATAAAAAACTCATCAATGGATATGGGATATCAAAGGGAAAATCTAACTTGGCCACAAGATCCTTTTTTTTTTGGAATGAGATGAACATTAATGATTTGGAAAGAGAGGTTTAATTCTCAACAAAGGGAATTCGAAAGCATAGTTTGAACAATAAAGAGTTCTTTGATAGACAGGGCTAACCACAAATTCTACAAATCACAGCTTTAAGCAAATAACGATTTCAAAACAACTTTTTAAAATGAAATCTAAGATTCGGGGAACACCCTATTTCCTCAAAGATTTTATTTTAAATGACTTAGAAAACATAAAATATTCACTGATAATTGCAGTCGTAGAAGAGGGAACACCTAAAAACATCTATGATCATAATTATAACGACCTTTAAGCCAACTGTTTAAGTGAGGACAAAGGGCAAGATCAAAACAGACCTCTTTGATTCACTGTAAGCAAATAACTTCAAAGGGAGACTTCAATAACAATTTTTAAGTGGCAACAGACAAGCAGGGAGAACCATAAATCATGCTGAAACCAACTGTTCGAACTATTAAGGAAATAAACAAGCATGAAGATTAAAGAGAAAGATTAAAGCCTCTAAAATACTTCAGCAGAAGAAAACATGAAACAATGAAGGATGAACAGGTCTAAGGTGCTTCCAGGAGTCATTTCTTAGCCTAATAATTTCTATCCTATTGTAGTAAGAAGTTATGGAACATAATGAAAATAGGGGAAAACATTAAACAGTTCAGAATACTTCACCAACAGCCAAGCTCATGGATCCAATGATAGAGCCTTCTCAGGAACAAGCATGCAACAACATCAACAAGGCTTCCAAGACTTCAATTTCTCCTTCGACTTCAATGGACTATGTATTTATTTCAAGGAGTTTCAGTATTACAACTTGTGATCAAACAAAAACCAACAACCAACCAACACTCACTCATCTTCTACAGAGGTATATATAGAAGAATGAGGAGGTGAGATCTGATAAAATATCTCTAATTACAATTAATACAGACTTAATGTCTTCTTGGCCTTTGGGGGGCTCAATGAAGAAACTTACATGGGTGTACTCTGTATTAAATGTCTTTACATAAAGATTTAAGCTCGGTGGGTGCTTTGGTTGACCTTTAAGGCTCTGTGTGGCATCGAAGTAACTCTGCAGATATTTTTTGCATTGAATTTCCTTGCAGAAGTAACTCTTCGGCCGCGTTTTGAGATAAATATCTGATCCTGATCAATAAATTTGGCATCTGATTGAATAATTTGAGGCACAGGTGGCATTTCAGCAGCTGGGAGGAATCAATTTGCCTCAGATGTGGTGGTGGAGGATTTTCTATTGAATAAACCCTTGAGTTTGTATTTAAACTGTGTTTTACTTGGGAATTAGGCTTTTGATAAGAATATTAGACGTAATCCCCACAAATCTGTTCTTTAATCCTCTGTTCTGGTAAATTCTGGTCTTCATCACTGATACTCTTTGACTGTGCCCGATCCATGGTTTTTTTATGATAAATAGGGCTGCGCAGGGTTATGTGGCATCAATGCCTGAGGAAAACACTGAAGAAACATGAATTTATACCCCACGAAGGATTTCCTTTGGCGAAATGAAGGCAGGAAGATCTTCATCCTCTGCCTTTGAATTTTCCTCGAAAATGGCGAGAAAACCTCGAAACCCTGCAAAATACAAACAAAAATTATAAAATCCATGCATTTATAGGTTTATTGCTGCGGAGGCATGTGGAGGAAGCGTGGCCGTTGGATGGCATCATCCAACGGTCAGGATTGATCGGAGAAGGTGGAAGAAAGATTAAATCAGAGCCGTCGATCACGTAGAGATCGACGGTTGAGAGTGAGGGGGAAAGTCAAAACGGAGAATCGTTGACTCGGCGATGGAATCAGGGTGATGGAATATGGACCGTCGATCTGCAGATCAGATCGACAGTGGAGATTAACTGGATGGCGCGTCGGGACCACGTTAAGCATCGGGCATCTTCGGCGAGCGATAGCCGTCGGATGACCCGCCCCAGATCGGACGGTGCACAACGATATCGCTTGGCATCCACGTCCGAACAATAATGCGCGATGGATGGCGGTTTTATGAATAGTGCCCAGGACACGCGTCAAACGACGTATGGAATCGCTGGCGTTTGGGAAAAACCGCCTTTGCCCAAAGGCGGTGCGATGAAAACTGTGCGGTTTTGGGATGGGTTAGTGGAACGTGGGGACCACTGGGAGACGGACTCTGCACCGTTGATCTGCAGATAAGATCAACGGTGGAGATTAATTTGAAATTCAGATCGGCGGAAACTTTGTAATATAATAAAAATCGAAATTTTAACAAAACTAAAGGTTTTAAAACTTTGGGCGGGTGCGTTTAATATTTAAAATGGCTCGGCGCCCGATTGCGGGTACGAGGGTCATATGAAGGGTCATACGACCAGGGATTTATGCGTGAAGGGGCTAAGACCCATATATGTACAAAATGTGGGTTTTTATGGTTTTCCAATGGTTTTCAAGGGAAATTGAGGGTTCCGATAAGGCTTAAAAGTGGGTTTTAAACCTTATAAAAGTGGATTTCGGGCGAAATGAAAAATGAAAAACATGAAAATGAGGGGTTTTCATGGGAAATAGAGGGATAGGAAATGAGGTTAGCTTTTGGAAAAGGGGAAAAGGGAAATGATGCTTGCAGTAGTATTCTGGCTTGGAAATCAGCAGGATTTCTGAGTTCTGAAGGGAAACAACAGTGACGATTATCCAAAAGATAGGATATTATCAAAAGACTTTAAGCATTAGCAATTTTAGTAATAAAAGTGTTTCTTGAAGGCTATCCAACATTATTTAGCCACCACCTGATATGACAGAATTTATGGGTGGCTAACACACTCAAGGGAAATACAAAGTTTCTGCAAGCATATTAGGCAATTATCCATTAAAAGATTTATAACAAGTACAACAATTAATAAAATATAAACAATATATCTCAATACTAATATTTAACAAATTCACTTGCACTTGCTTGAACTTTTGAGAAAAAATTTCTGTTAGCCAACATTAATAGATCATAAAGAATACAAAAGGACCATGTGAAAATAAAGATACCTCTTTTGCCTCAGTTTGTTTGTCTCTCCTGCTCAGAGCTTAATTGTTCCCATGGTTCACCAAAACATTTTCCTAATAACTCCAAAAAGCACCTTATATCTACTTTTTCACACAAATCATGTATAAGAAAATGACATCATATCATAAGCCATCACATAATGCTATAATTATAAAAAAAAACAAAGTGAAGATGTCCCACATTTACTCAAGAGAAGCATGCTAAAATAAAAATGTTGAAATAAAGAATTGCAAAAAAATTTCCATCATAAACCAAAGCAAAATATGATATAAAAACTAGCCATTAGTTCATCAAAATCATAAATGCCTTAATATATAATATAAAGACTTATTCTATAAAATTTTAAGCAATCCATCAAAGTGTCACCACAAAAGACACATAATAAATGGACCAAATATAACACATGGTGTTGGATAATGTAACTAGTTTCGGTCTTCATAATTGTTATTGTACTCATGTCATTATGTATATCTTATGTTACAAGCTAAAGAAGAAAGAAAAATACTATTTTTTAAGCATGGGTTTCATGCTTCATTTTGTTGGCCAACTAGGCCAAGCATGCATTTCATGCTCCTAGGTTTGTAAAATCGAAAGAATATTTTTCTAGAGTTAAGAGAGTCTTTATCAATTGTATAAGACCATATTAGGCAATTTGTAACATGTAAAATATATTATGTTTGAGTCTAGAAAGTCAACAGTGACCTCCAAGGCCAAGTTGTCCCTACCAGAGGAAGTCGACCCAGTTTTAGGCTATTCAACCTCGACAAAAGCATACATATAGACGCTACTAGACCTCATTTGGATATACAATACTACAGTTCGATCTCAAACAAGAAAGAAGGAAACATAAGTGAAGGTATAGGAAGAGGAAGCATCTCAAGAAGAAACTGAAAATTTGAAGTCTTGTGTTCTTTCTCTCTCATATGTGTGAAGATTCTAGGGTTTTTGCGGTTGTTGTAGGGCCAAAAGGTGCAGGTCAAAGTTGCAGACTTGGATAGAAGGCTGAGACTTTGATTTTGTCAAGTTTGACTTCTGTTGACTTTGAAGACCTTGACTTGATTGAGGGAAGATCTCTTAGAATATTGACATGTGTAAAGGGCTAGGATTTCTGTTGTTTCTAAAGGACGAAATTGCAGATTTGAAGTAGAAGACCGAAATTATGAAATAGAGCAGATTGGAAGAAGTTTGACCTTTGTTGACTTGGCCAATATTTGACTTGCATAAAAGTGATTCTTGGAGTGTTTACTTCGTGCTTGGACGAGGTATTGAATTTGAATTTGGTCTTGGGGTCTTGGATTTCTCATTTGAACTGATTCTACAAGAAGAGGAGTATTTTTATTTTTATTTTTATTATTTATTTATTTATTTATTATTATTATTTTTAATTATATATATATATATTATTTATTTATTATTTTTATTATTATTATTTATTTATTTATCTTAAATTCTGGGTTTTCCCCTTGGAGGGGTTTTTCCCTGGCTTGGAGCCTACCTCTTGTGTCTATTGTCTTTATTTTTTATGATCTTTATAATTGTTTGATGAAAAGATATAATAAAGAACAATAAGAAGATAACTAAAGTTCACAAACAATTATTAATGATAAGGTGAATTGTTTAAATAGTTGCCCTACTAGATTCTCCAACATGGTATCAAAGCTAAGATGAAGAAAGAAAGGCAACTTGAAGATCACCTTGTTGGCATATGAAGGGATCTCTTTTCAGGGGGGATAATTTGCAACATGACACAAGGAAAGAAGGATACCTATTGACCTAGAAAGAAGATTACTACATCAAGCTTTCATTGAAGACCTCATCATCTTAAGAAGGTTCAAGCTCTCATTGAAGGAATGAAGAATAAGCTCTTGTTGAAGGCTCTCTAGTACACTCCATCATCTTGAAGGAAAGGAAGCATCAAAGAATCTTGGGATCATCATCCACTCTTTGATGTTGTTTGAATACAATATTGTTGAAGGCATCCTATAAGTCATCATTCTAAGGCATCTTTGAAGTCTCTTTAAAGGTCTTGAAACCATCAAGATAGTTGGAGATGTCAACAAGGAGGACACTCATTTGAAAAGTAGGTACAATTTTGTGCTCTAGGTCTCAATCTACAGATCAAATGGCTAATTTTTTCAAGGAAAACAACAAGATTGTTGGCTCATAAAATTTCCTAGCATGGAAGAAGAGGATTGGTCTGGTGCTCACAGAAAATGAGGTCATGGAATATGTTCTTGGTGAAGTGATTCAACCAGACAAAGAGAAGACTAAAGAATTGGAAAGATACAATAAGGTAGAAGTAAGGGCACACAAGATTCTTATTAAATCCATAGAAGATCATCTCTTTCCCTTTGTTGCTAATTTGAAGCCATCTAAAACAATCTATGATAAATTGGTAAACTTTGTTATGAAACCAACTCAAAAAAATAGAAGAAAAGATATATCAACGACTTAGAAATCAACCTCTTCGAGGGGGCAACCTCATTTACATTACATAAATGAAAAATTCTTGGATGATATAAATGAAAAAACCTACTTTCTATATATAGGAGTCTAAGGGGTCCTAATATAATTACAGCCTACATAACAATAATAATGTAAGGGCACAACAATAACAATAGTGGGCTTCTATGGGGCACAATAATAACAATATGGGGACTACATGGGCACAAAAATAACAATGAGGGGGTTACACTAACAATAACAATAAGGGGTTATACTAGTATTATAGGGACCTAACATGCCCCTCGCCTTCAAAAAAGTGTTGTCCTCAACGCTTGAGTAGTTTTGGATACTTATGTATAAAAATTCTCATCCTGCCATGAAGAATCTTTAGCTGGTATGTTCTTCCACTTGATGAGATACTTTGAAATTGATCTATTTCGTAGTTGTCAATTTCTTATTTCCGTGACTGCTTCAGGTTCCAATATGATTTTTCCTTCCTCGTCAAGTTTTGGCAATATTGTTTGAATTGGTAGCTTGTCACCTATAATCTTATTTAAGCATGAAACATCGACAATTGGGTGCATTCGGGAAGATGCCAGAAGCTCCAATTTGTATGCCATAGTACTAATCTTTTGCAACACCTTGGAAGGACCATAATACTTTGGTGATAATTTATTATCCTTCTTAGCTTGCTTGAGGAACATTTGTTTGTATGGTTTTAGTTGTAAAAGTACCTAGTCTCCTACATCAAAACTTCTTTCGTTGCGATGTTGATTTTCCTGTTGTTTCATTCGATTCTGCGCCAAGGTGAGGTTATCCTTTAAGAGTTGGAGAACTTGTTGTTGATTCTCGATGTGATCTTCCACTGCTTGAATCTGTAGTGAGCATAATTGTGCAATTATGCCTTATTTTTATTTCTTTAGAAGTTTTTTCATGACAATCAATTGATTATATTTCTTAGTTTCCCTGCAATACCACGTAATTCCACTTCCTTTCCTTCCCAAAAACATTTCAAGAAAAGTTTTTGAAAATTAAAAGCTATAGTCCCCAAGGATTGTAACCATTGGAATCCTAGTACAACATCAACACCACCCATTGGAATAGAAAGAATTTGGCTATTTAATACATATTCCCCCATGGTTAGCTTGATATTATGACACTTTCCAGATAAATTTACAATTCCTCCATTTGCAACCATTAATTGACACTCTAGTGCTGGATATAGGAAGTAATTCAATTCCTTGCCTATCTTATAATGAATAAAATTATGGGTACTACCCGAATGAATCATTACTATTACCTTTTTCTTCTTGATATGTCCTTCAATCTTGAGAGTTTGAGGAGTGGTAATTCTTGCCAATACATTACAAGATATCATCGGATTCATTTCTTCCTTCTCTAGGGTTGGTTCCTGGTGCATATCCTTTTCTTTTGAATTTTCTTCTTCCTTTTCTTCCTCCTCTTCATAATCTATGTAAATTAATTTATTCTTAAGACACTTATGAACTTTAGTGTATTTTATATCACAAATGTAACATATCCCTTTTGCTCTTTTTTCCACCAATTGTTGTGGTGTCAACCTTGTAGGTTGTGGAAGGCTAGGAGCAACAACATTTCAATATTTATAGTTGTGATTGGTAGACTTATTTGTTTCCATAATTTTGCTTTCAACTTTTCTTGCCAACCTGAATGCCTTTTCCAATGTATCAGGTTCCCAAAGGAAAACCTCATGTTGGATGTTATCCTTTAAAGTCCCTATGAAGACATCAATCCTATGTTCCTCTGGAATACCTTTTACCCTTATATTCAATTTTTGGAAGTCCTCAATGTGCTCCATCATTGAACCCTTTTGTTTGAGATTTATCAATTGGCTAAAGAAGGTGTTGCTCTTTGTATCCTCATAATGTGCTATCATTTCCTCCGTAAAAATTGACCAAGTGACAAGTGGCTTATGAGAACAAAGCCATCGATACCATACAAACTAATTTTGTTCTTAATATAAAGTTGCAACGCATACCTTTTGTGTGGGTTGCACATTATGGAGTTCAAATTATTGCTCCATTTGTAGTATCCATGTTATTAGATCCTTGCCATCAAACTTCCTAATATCGATCTTTGGAATATGGTGGGTTTTCGATCCGAAATCATGATTAACATTTTTTTTTTCTCATCTTGAGTTTCATCTACTACCTTTTCACCAATAGGAAGCTTTTCTTGTAGAAAATTTGACAAACCTTCCTTCAAACCTTCAAGTTTTGCTTCTATACCATCGATCTTAGCTTCCATGCCATCCATCTTAGCTTCCATGTCTAATTTTAAACCATTCATGTGACCTTTTAGTTCATCTTGGTTGCTCTTTGTGAGAGCGAAATTTGTTGCACTTGGTCCCATAATTTTGATATATCATGCTGTAATTCTTATTATTCATGCATCATGGTAGAGTTTTATGAGGTCTTAATGGATGTATAATTATTTTTTGGAGGAATTTTAGAACCCAATACAGATATATATGCTTCAATATGACATTGGAATCACTTCAAACTGATTTTTCAAACAAAATTTATGCAAACATGTTTAAAAAATACACACCTGTTTCTTGCTTTTAGGAGCTTGATATTGAAACAATCGTAACACTATAATTTTGGATCTCCAAGATCTTAATTTGGGTCTTGTGGTATCCCTTTGAGTCTTCTTTCCAATACCAAAGGTCAGACCTAATTTGGATTCTTCAAGGTAAAATTATTCCCAATCTCCCACAATGACCTAATTATGGGTTGGTTCAATAGAGCGAACTTGTACGACGTGCCACGTGTTACTGTTTTTACCTTCAGCTCTAAAATATATACACAAGAAACTATTGAAAAGTGTAACTAGGTCAGCCTTCATAATGACTATGTACTTATGTATTTATTTAAAGAAGACGAAAAAGATAATAAAATGTATTTTGTTGTACTTGATTCATGGGTTTCATGAGCAAGATTTTATTATATAGGTTAATATAATTCTTCTTGACATCTATTAGGTTTGTGTCTTCTAGGTACAAAATATAATTAAGTGTCATTTACATGAAGGATCTAGTCTGGCAATATATGCTCCAAGACCTTGTGGAAGAAGGGAACATAACAACCCTCAAACAACGCTAGAAGGCAATCTCTACATACTGTGAAGAACACCTCTCTCAATGCTGGAATAACCTCTCTCTAGTCAGCCTAAATCTTAGTGATGAAGTTGGCTCAATAAGTGACTGTGTGGTTGGCCTAGAGGAAAGAAAAAATCACTATATATGCACAGGATCTGCGGCCTATTTGAGAGTTAAAAAGAAGTGTGGATCACTCTAATTTAATGCGGATACATCTGTGATTGACATAAAGTTTTGAAAGGATAAAAATGCGGGTCAAGGACATAGTATAATGCAGATACATCTGTGGTAAAGAAAATGTGATGAAGTCTAGTTAAATGTAGATTACTCTGAACTCAAAGTGCAGACTTAAGATAGGAAAAACAATGCAGATATTATGAGTATAGTTGCGGATTCTATAAGTGAATAAGGTGCGGATTTAAGATCAATAACGACACCAATTTTCAGGGATTAATAGTATAGAACAAACCGTATGGTGTGTTGAACTTTGATCTGTTTAAGAAGATTTGTGGACAGTTACCTCCAAGAATTTATAGTGTAACAAAGATGGTTACAAATGTGTGGCTAAAGGCAGGAAGGAGCGGATCTGTTCCTAGTATTGTTGTGATGTAATAGAAGCTGTGGATGAGAGACAGTGAGGTATACATATATAGTTGTAACAGTGATCTATATGAAGAAAAGTCTAGTGATAACTTGAAGAATAAATTCGTCAGAAAGTATAAGTAAAAGAGGAAGGTAAATCTATGATTTACCTTCCTGTCTACAGCTTCAAGAATATGTCAAGTGAAGATGTTTTGACTAAGAAATAATAGAGGAAGATAAATATAGAGACCGAGTTCTATAGTGTTCGTATAGATCAAAGAAGTTGATGCAGAGGAAAATGATCAGTGTTGTGAGTATACAAAGAAGAAGTGACAAGGTCTTGGAAGCATATATAGGTCAAGGGTCTGAGTCTTGGTCATGGTACTTGTCATTTGAAGATCTATAAGAAGAATTATTTGCGGGTTTTCCTCTCCAAGAGGGAGAGGTTTTTTCGTGGCTCTAGGAGCCTAATTTTGTGTCTTCTGCATTTTGATAATTGACTTGATGAAAGAATAAATAAGATAACGAAGAAAAGACATAAGTAACTCAAGTAAGCTCACAAGTAATTATCAAGAAGAGAATTTGAATTAATCATCATCCCTCTTAATTCTCAATAGAAACTACAGTCCGTGCAATTTTAGCTATTTTTTTTACAGAATTTCAATCCGATGTTTGAAACGAAAGTTATGACGATTTTTCCTCGACCACTTGTTTGAGATGAAATTCCGGCGCTTACAAAAACCCTAATTTCCTCAGATTATATATCCGAACATATAACGAGCCAAGATCTGAAAATTTTCCATGACCTTCCTCAGGATTTCAGCTCAAATGGTTTTTTTTTAGCTTCTGAACCTTCATAGAAAAAGCGTTACAGTGAAAATTCCAAGATGCCCTGTTTGCAGCAACAAAACCCTAGAATCAAAATCTCTGATACCAAATGTTATGAAACCAACTCACAAAAATAGAAGAAAAGATAGAAAAATGACTTAGAAATCAACATCTTTGAGGGGGAAACTTACTTTACATTACACAAATGAAAAATTCTTGGAATACAAATGAAAAAATCTACTTTCTATATATAGGAGTCTAAGGGGTCCGAATATAATCAGAGCCTACATAACAATAATAATGTAAGGGCACAACAATAACAATAGAATCCCACTATGGGGCACAATAATAACAATATGGGGACTACATGGGCACAACAATAAAAATAAGGGGGTTACACTAACAATAACGATAAGGGGTTATACTAGTATTATAAGGACCTAACAAACTTGTACTCTGTAAGTACATTATGTCAGAAGATATCCTTGAGGAATCAACTATATAGAATAAGGAAGTCAAAGAATGAATACATGGCCACTTATCTTATGAAGATATCATAAATAATGGACCAATTTCAAGGGCTTGGGGAAGTCATTTCTGATTTATAAATGACTACTTCTGTATTTAATGCTTTGCCACCTGATTGGATCAGTTTTGCAACTGGTGTCTACTCAAGAAAGGATAATACTTTTTATGAACTATGGGATTAATGTATCTTGGAAGAAACAAGGATAAAAGCAAGGGATGACACCAAATAAAATGAAAAATCTCAAATTTTTTTTGTAAAGTCCAAGACGAAAAAGAATGGGAAGTTTGGAAAGTCCAAAGGAAAACAAGATATGTCCAAGATACAATGCTTTGGATGCAACAAGTATGGAGATTTCAAGAAGGACTCTCCAAACAATAAAAACAACAAAAAGAAGGAAAGGAGTGGAGCTCACATAGTTGAAGAAAAGGGAGAACCTGAGAAGAATCCAAAAGGAGAAGATCCCAAGGATCTTTATTATTGAAGGAAGATCCATCTCTAACAGGTTCATTTGCAATTTTACTTTCCTTTATTAGGAAGTAGAAAGTAGAGTAGCTTGCAGAGTTTCATTCTCTAGAAGAGTCTTGGTTTTCGTAAAGCATGAAATCATATAAAGAATCATATGATAGTAGAGGAATTAGAATCTACATGATCAAATTGCTTTGAAAGTAATCATATAGCTTACAATAATGAGAAGATTGACCATATTTCACATTATAGTCCATCCAAGCATTTTCTAACATAATATCAGAGGTAGTCATCTCACAAAGAAGGATCATCAAGATCCTCCAATAAGAACCATCTTTTAGGAAATTTATTGGAAGAAGCATTATGAATGGTATATATTCCATCTAGTATGGAATAAATAGTATTTTAGGATGAATGTATGCAGATGGTTCAGTTGCAGTTTTAAAGGCATAATTAAAATATTTCTCCTCTTAAAGGAAAGCTTGTTTTCAATAAGAGTGGAAACAAGCTCATTCAAATAAAGTATGGCTATATGGTTGTATGTAAGCAAAGGTATGCATGTTTTTAAGTAACTCTTCTCTAAGGTAGAGTTCATATGTACAAGAATCTTGAAAAATAAGTTGGTTATAAAAATGTGCTCGGTGCATACTTTGGAATAGTTAAAGATACATACTCTTCCATAATATTACATGAATTAGACACAATGATATTTATCAAAATTGAATATGGTTTCCTGAAGAAAGAAAGAGAGATGCTAGTGAAAACTCGAAAGAAGAATAAATTGTAGCTTGCTGGTTAGTTTGTTCCATGGGCACTTTGATTACAAGTGATTAGCACGGAGAAGGATATTTGGTAAAAGGATGAAGATAGACCATGCAAAAGTATGTTGATCTCAGAAGTAAGAAAAATACGAAGAGGCCATCATATTGAGGTAATTTTGATATTGAAGTATTGATTTTGGTTATGTGGTCAATATATGTTTTTCTACTTTGAAGGAAGTTGCAAAAAAGAATAATGGCAGTTGAGGCAATTATATATATAAATGTTGGGTTTGAACTCAATTCAATGAATACATGGATTTGAGTGGATGGTTTTGATAATCCTTGAAGGATTTTATGGTCAAGATGTTTACATCATCTTTGGATTGAGAGGTAGTAGTAGAAAGAGATAACCCAACGTTCATATTAACAATGGAGATCACTTTTATGTCGAAAGGGAGATATGACTAAGCTCTACCTTGATTGGCTAAATATGATGCCTTTTTTGATGATGACTAGAGGAAATTGATTGTTAGGATATTCCGACACATAGGAAATAGTTAAGTATAACTTGGTCTAGCATAGAGTTAGGGAAAGTGTGTTTCTTTACTATGTACATTTGTAACTTATAATCTGACGGTCATGATATGTAGTGATCTGACAGTTCACTCTCTCCTCGGTGTTACCGACACTTGATCCATGGCTTAACACCCAATTGGTCCATGATCTCTATTAAAGAGCATGGAGGGTCATTTTTCCGGTAACTGTTTATGAGAGAAGTTTATGTAAATTTTCTTTCTTTATATTAATAAATTTCCCGAAGTGGCCACGTTGGCTCAGTCCGTGGACTGTTTCCCTCTTTGAGGGTTTTAACTACGTCAAATACCAGTGTACTAATATGTGATCTGTTTGTGACCAGTGACCATTGGTGTTTGATCTAAGGAACTTACCCTGTAAATTCCTACATGGTACTAGAGCTATTTTGAGGTCGCATCCGTTGTTGATCCAAATATGAAGCCAGTTTGACTGCAAGCAACTGTCGTTTTCCAGATATACTGTTTTTGACCACTTCCAGGCTGGGAGAACTGTTTTGTTGTGCCCAGAGCCTCTATTACAGTGAGGAACCTTTTTTGTTTCATGCGAAAAGGTTTCCAGTTGCCCAAGTTATGTCATTTTAGGTCTAGATGTATAAAGCATTTTTTTGCAATTTTATTTATTAATCCCTCTGTTTATTTCAGTTTATAGTTTTGTATTATTATTACCAGATCTATACCCTCTTCTCTGTGTATGATCTTTGCTGTGTGTGATATGACAAATCAGTAACAAGAAGACGATATTTTTCTGCTACATATTCTCTTTCCTCGCGACTTTGTGCGATCTCAGGAAATCAGAAATAGCGAGAAGATTAGACAGTTGCCAGAAGGAATAATTGGAAATATATCATTCTACCATAAGGCTTGTATATTTTTTTGTTTGCATGAATTGTTGTTTTTTTTTGCAGGAAAAAGCATGCAAATCGAATCGAAAAAAAAATAAAAAAATATAGAATCCTTTTATTAACTCACTTGGGGTAAAGTTACTTTATGAGAATAGAGGTCTTTGGTTCAAGTCTCTTTCTCAAGCTTATTTTTCTAAAAACTTTTTTGTTAATTTACTTATTGTTAAAAAGGCTTTTGGCAAGTTGCCTTTTATTTTAAAAAGTAGTTTGATTTAAAAAACACATGTAAAAATGATTCTCACTTATTTATAAAACTGGGTCACATAAAGTAGTTTTTTTAAAGTGAGCTTATTATATTAAGTTTGGAAAAAGTGGGGGGGGGGATTTTATTATTATTATTTTTAAGTACAACTTCATCATCAAATTTCAACCTATTACGTAACTATTCAACATCTACTACAAATTTTCTTCAAAAAGGCATAACTTCTTCATTCAGAAGCCGCTTTTTTTGAACCGACCTAATTTTTCGAGATCTTTCCATTGGAGCAGTTAGTTTCAAAATTTTCAGCTTCAGTTTTGAAAAAAAATGGAAAGTGCATGCTCAGTTATTATTAACAGTACAATTTTTTCCAATGGTTATCCTACATGGTAGACTTACTTAGAAGTAAAGGGATTTATAGAATAGCCACAAGACAAGAATCTAAACCTACCGATGGAGATAAATCGGCTAAATGGGAAAATAAACAAGATCGGGCACGAGGGTTGATAGGAATGTCCATTGCTCAAGATATCAGATTTCATATCCAAGAAATTGACTCCCTTGCTGAAGTTATGAAAAAGCTAAATACTATTTTTGGAATTAAAAATGAAATCAAAGCCTACCAGATTGAAAATGAGTTGCTTACTTTGGACCCCAATAATTTCTCCTCTATTGAATATTTTTTGTCCAAATTCAAGACCCTTGGACTTCTTTTAGAAGGTTGTAAGGTAAAAAAGGAATATGATAGCCTTATCTATTCCATTATTTCTAAGCTAGGCCTTGCATACTCTGTATTTGTTTCCACCTTCCATTCCACTAGAGAAGCCCTCATTTCTCAAGGGACAACCTACAAGTTCCCCTCTTTTGATGCCTTTTGCGATTATTTGATAAGAGAACAAGAAAAACTCCTACAACTTGGTCTTATTAGTACTGGAAAATATTCTAAGAAAACCTTAGCAACCCAGCAGAAACTGTATCCAAAGAATCATAAGAATTAACATCCTAAAAAGAATGGTCCTAAACCAAACAAGGGTCTTAAGCAATTTCAGCCACAAACTGAAAAAGAAACTCAACAAACTGATAAGGCAAATAAAAAAAAAGTGAAGAAGATAGATAGACATTACAAATTTTGTAATCGTGATGGCCACATAGAGTCAAAATGTTTTAAGAATATGGAAGCCTTGGAAGCAACAATGAATAAGCACAACATCAATTTGGAAAAATCTTCACCTTCATCTTTGGGAATGGCACTTTTTGCTTGTGGTTGTCAAGCATCAAGATCTGGTTATGCATTGAATGTATCTTCTTCTTCTCATTCTCATGAGTGTCTCATTAATTATAGAGCCTCTTACCACATAGCCAAAAATAAATCCATTGTTGGCTCAAGGGATCCTGACCTAGGTTCATAGGTTAAGGTTTGCCAACAAACCCCTATACTACTGGCCCTTTCGGCAGTGACCTACTTGTGCAGGCCAAGGTCTCACCCGAAGCAGTATGGGAGGGTGCTGGAACCAGGTTTCCACACCCTGAGAGAAAGAGTAGGTAAGTCTAACAGTTCTGCGTTTGCAGCTTATCGGGTCGCACAGAGTAAGTGTATCCGCAGGATTTTCACAGTCTAAATAGTTATTAACCATAACAGAGCTACTACCATTCATAGAACTAATCAGTGCCTTCGCATCCACGTGCGTAACAAAAATTACCAGCATATCATATTATAAAAGCATCTATAGGTACTTTCGCAACATAACAGATAACAGATGTATTCACAATTAAAACAGATATTCGCATCATAGGTTTGCATCAACAATAACTTTAACAGATCCAGGTATCACACATATACTTCAAAAATACTTTCTCATTCATTAATATTCAGATCTACTTACAACAAAAACTAGCCCGCACACACAGCCTAGCAAGGTACGCACACAACAGGACTGGGGATCTCCGTGCACACAGCCAGTAGGAGTCCTTACCCAAAATAACCCACGACAGATCTAAAAATTCATACTTAGCATCAATCTTAATTCTTGCCTACCTTAAGACTCAAAATGTTCGTCTATTTATATTGATTTATTATACGCTTCCAATGGTCCGCAAACCATGGTTTGCGGACTCTTGGTATACCCTTGACCCATTACAATGAATTCAGGGCTTTGACCCACCCTAAAACCCCTGCGTTAGACTAATTAGTACTGAAAATATACAAAATTGTACAAAATTCGTAGCTTTCAGGGGATCCTGTTCCAACAGTCCCCCAACACAATCTTGTGACTCGTCCTGAGTCACTGCGGTGGTGGGCTCTCCACCTTTTCTTGCAGCAGCTTGATCGCATCAACTAGCTTGGGCAACACTCCTTCACTTTGCGCAGTAGCATTATGAGCTATATCCACCAATTTTTGTGAAGTTGGTCCCTCTGTGGCCACCGTGACACTTTACAAACTCTGGTTAAGTTACTTTATTGCGAGATCAATGTCCTGGGAGAGCTTGAGGGCTTCATCAGCCTAAGGCTTGAGACGGTCACCAACGGTTTTCTTCTTCTGGAAGAGCTCTTCAATTTCATCTCACAAGGTGTGGCTGGTACGCAGCCGTGCCAACCTTTGAGTAGGGATTAGAGTAGGCATCATAGTTTCCAGCTGCTCAAACTATTTTTCCTTCTGTCGTAGCGCCTGATTGAGCTCACGCAGGAGGGGGTTGCACTACACTTTGGTCCATAGTTGCTTTGTTGTTTCCAACAATTCGAAACCTTGAGCGATTTTTCCTGTGATAACATTTGTAGCCTCTGTAACCAGTGCGGCTCGCTGGGCCCTTACCTCTGGTAGTGTTTCTGGCTGCAAATTAGCCTGTAAATCCACAATTTGTTGCTCCATTTATGTTTTGACCACCCAGATCTCCGTTTTCGAAGACTTTAATGTTGCGACCAACCCCTCAATATTGGGTTGGTGGATGGAAGCAGCTGGAATATCTTCATATATGTCCACGCAAAGCCTACTAATGAGGTGTTCTAGCTTCGCCTGCTGCGCGGTGGCGAGGGTACATGCAGCCTGTACTTGGGAAAGTTCAACAATTTTTTCCTCAATTGTCTGCTCAGTTGTACTGAGCTGTTGGTGCACTCGATGGTCCCTGTGTTGAATTTATTCGAACAAGGAGGTGTGGAGAACCTGCAATGGTTCATTTGGAAACCTGTATAGATCTAGCTGTACCTCTACACAGGCCTGGACTTGCGCTCCCAAGTCAGGTGGACTTACTGCAAGGGCTGTGCTTGGAAGGGAACAGAGGCGGCTTTCCGTTGTAACAAGTATTGCGCTGCTAGTTGCTGAGGCCATTTGTACCTGAATCATACTTATTTGTAGCATGTCCGTCTTCAGCTGCAGAGCTTGGAGCTTAGCCTGAAGCGTGTCGACTGCAGCTTTCTGTTGCTCTTCCAGAGCCAACCATTTGTCTTCTGCAGCCAAAGTGACTGCGTCTACGATTTGCTCGAGGTCCCGTTCGGTTAGTGTAACTGCTTCGTCACATTTTGGTTGTTGAGAGCGCTGCTTCTTTTGTGGCCCTTTAGCAGGGTCACCCATTCGCTTTGTTCCCCAAGGGGAGTCAACACCTCCCGCCTCCTGACATTTGGTACCGAGATCCTACTGTGCATCCTTCTACGCTGCTAATTCCGCGCCCTTCCCTGTACTCTTACCGCGCTGCAAACCCTTCGGCGATGCGGCTTCGGTGCCCATCCCCCTAATTTTTCTCGGCTCTTTGGTGTCTTTTGTGATGAAAGGTAGGTAAACCTTCGTGGTACTCGTTCCTTCAGTGCCCTTTGCACCTTTTTTGAAGCCAAGATTCTAGTGAGGAGGCCATTGTGCAATTAAGCAGTCAATCTCTTCATCGACAGCCATATAGGGGAGAAAAACCCACATAGGATCCTTGCAGCCTCGGATTTGGACGTTATGCATAGTCTCCTGGAATGTAGTGATGATTCTATACTTATCGTAGATGGCTGGTGACAGACGCAGCCGAGAGTTGATAGTTGCTGCGAGCCCACTCTGAAACAACACCCAGAAGACTTGATTATCCTCGATGCACTGCGCATTCTTAGAGTCCCATAAGTTTGTATATTGAGCGCCATTGCACATGTCTAGGGTGAGCTCAGGGAGGATCGATTCCTTAGGTGCTTCCCAAGCGACCAACGCGATGAGAAGCAGCATCCAGGAATAACGAAATGCTCATCCCTGATCTTAGGATTCATGGACATTGTCCAGAAACTCATTGCACAAGTACTGGGACCAATTGAAATAGACCCCTTTCTCGCACCGGCTTGCCAATTGAATTACATATGCAGGGACAGTGGCCACCTGAAATTTTCGTATCATTTTTCACGCCAACAACAGGGTACCCAACTGCATACCAGGGTTTTTGATGGTTTTTATCAAGAAGCCTCGAGTGTTCCACTCTACATGGTAGGTGTCACGCACCTGGTCAATGATCTTCCCTTCGTACTTCTTACCAACGCGCAGCAGAGGGTCCCACCCTTCCATGGGGAGATAAGTAATCCGATGAATGAGTGAAACATCGATGGGGATTCGATCCTGGATCCATAAGCATCCATCATGGACCATGGAAATCAACTGACGTATGAGACGGTCCGTGATATTGTAGTGGCCGAAAAGCGGCATACTCAACAGGTTTAAGAGCCCAGATCCTACCAATCCGCGTACCCAGCTCATGGGGACAATATTTATGCTGTCGTCTTCCTGTATTCTTTCAAAATATAACTCGGGTGCTAACTCAGGGAAGGCCTCCAAATTGGCCAAATCATGATCATCGAATTTCACCTCGTGGAGCTTGCCAAAGGGTTCACCTATGATGGGTGTGTAGGGCCTGCGAGGCCAAACAAAGGGCGGTAGCCAATTGATTGTTTCAACCATCTGGGCCTTCTTCTGAGCAAACAGGGGTCTCTTTACTGGCCAAGGCGAGCTTGCCCGACCTGCTGCCCACGGGGATGTCACATTTCGGGGTGAGGTGCGGGGCTTCATCCCAGCCCACTTTGTAGGTTTCCCTGAACCTTGTGCTTTTTCTTTCCCCTTCTTCTTGACTGGACTCAGCATAGATATGACTTCCTTGGTTTCTTGTTCCATCTGTTAGTGTCGATATCTTCATCCCTCCGTCAGTGATCAAAATTCTCTTGTTGCATTGCATATTAGGTGTCTCACTCGGTCAACTGCATTCCATTAGGAGCATGGATAATCTGATGGTAGTGGATTTTTATACATTTTCCCTCATTTCCTTTACCTGCTAGCCCATTTCCTTTCATCCAGATCATTTGCACTCACTTTTTGTCCTTAAATTTGTAAGAGTCATTTCTAGGGTTGTCAGTCCCATTAGGTCTAGGGTTTCATCAATAAGGTCTTCAAAATTTCCAATAATGGTCAGCGGGTGCATGAGGAGGTTGAATAAAGTTCCAGTACTAAAAAGTTTCATCATCATATGCCTAAAAATGTATTTTTTTTCTCAAAACTCTGTTTTGAGAAAAAATGAGTATTTTACCTTCATTTGTATAATTTTGATGTAATTTCAAGTTCTATCATGTTTAAATAAATTCAATGGCAACCTTGGTCACCTTGTCAAACTTCAGTAACCCTGCAAGGCAAACAAAAAGCAAATCATTCAGTTAGTTAGAGGCAAAATGAAGCAAACTGCCTAAAACAGAGTTAAAAAAAAAATGTCAAAGGTAACATTACAAAAGTGGGTTTTTCGAATGAAAAATTAAAGCCTTTGGTATATAAGTCATTTTCATGTTTCAAAAGGATCATTTGCATTCCAAGAAGAGAGGAGAGTGAGCAAGAAAGGGCTGTGTTGAACAAAGAGAGTGAAATTGCAGCAAAATCGTACAAGTTTGTGGGCGCGGCGCATTGGCTGAGTGGAGCGGCGCATTGAACTGGAGCGACGCATTGGGTCAGCCTCCGCAGTGTTAGAAATACACCAGCACAATGCATAGAGCCTGCACGGCGTGTCGCGTAGGGCCGCAAAGCATTTTCACCACGATTTCATCCAAAACTTCAAATTTGCTCAGCTGCCTCCGGTCCAAAGTAAGTCAAGCAATCCCTCCAATGCCATAAAACGTGTGTCTTATGATTTTTATGAGGATTTAATTAAAAAATTCAAACCCTGTTTCCTTGCTCAAGAAATGTTTCCTTAGGGTTTTCAATTTAGTTTTTTGTCCCCATCACTCCCTCATCTTTTATTTCCTTCACTGTTTTTCTAGTCCATCAACCCATTTCCCTACTCCCCATATCCCTAAATTCACTCATTCCCTATCCCAATTCCCATCTACAAAATTCGCAAAACCCAATTAATATCCCAAAGCCTACTGACTGTCCCTAAAACCCTTCAATTCCCCAAATTCCAATTGGAAATATTCCCAACATTCCCCTTACCCTCTCCCTCCATAATCCCTCATGCATTTTCATACATTTGGCAGCAAAAACCAAAGACACCTAAACTCTTCATACTCATCTAAGACAACACAGACTTTGGAAAACATGGAGACAGATTCCTCTTATGACCGAGACAATGACTCTACAACCGAATTGCATGCACTAAGGAGACCCCACAAGAGTGGTAAACATGTTAGGGAAGAACCTACTTCACTTGCTGAGCTGCAGACCTGCCCTCTTGCCATCACATGTTTTTAACAACAGTCTTGTTATCAGTTTTGCGAGATGGTTGCTAGAGTCCAGTACCATCATGAGTTGGCCAGATTGTTTGTGCTTCATCTACATAATGGCCAAGTCTCTCTTGCAGGTGTGACATTCACTTTGACACCTGAGTCTATCTCCCTAGCAACCGGTATTCCAAATGTCGGAGAGCAATGCAACAAAAGGCAGCAAGTTGACATGGAACACTATGAGCCATACATTAAGCTCGGTTTTTTGAGACAACTTAGCAGAGTTTTTCCCTTTCGGTTCCTGAAAGATTCATATGCTCCTTTGATGAAGCTCATTATCAAATATTTCAGCTGTGAGGGCCGGTTTTCTCGCTTATATGCCTATCACATCAGTTTGCTGATGCACTTTACCAGGGTGAGAATGATGAACCTCCCCTACTTCATGTGCCGAAATATTGGGAAGATGACCACCCTAGTGCAAAAGAAAACTCTTGAGCAGCAGTATAAAAGTATCTATCATTTTGCACTCATCAAAATTGTGGTTATGCATCAGCTTGGTTTGTAGGATATTTCATGGGAGGATTTCATTTCTCATGAGTTCTTCACAGCCCCTTAGGTACCTCTGGAGGCTTTTCATGAGACAGGTGAACCTTCACATCAGTATGAGGGTCATAAGACACAGACCGCTAGTGTGCCAGTGTTTGTCACTTATCAAAGGGGCACTAGAGGGTTGTTTGCAGCAGCCAAGCGAGTATTATCTCCACCCGGGGTGGAAGGGGTCTCGATTCCTTCATCAACAATACAGGTACAGGACAAGGGTAAGAGGCCAATACATGATGAGGGGCCTTCAGGAGAGCAGGAGACATATTTCTTCCTCATTTAGGATGATGACACTGATTTGGGCCCACCAAGCTCAAAGTTTAGGGAGATCATTCAGGAGCAGAAGGCGGAGATAGATACTTTGTCCCTCAAATTGCAAAGAGCCCAGTGGATAATCAAATACCTTGAGTAGAGAAACAAATAGATAGAGGATCAACAAACCATCATGGAGTTTCAAAACATATGTGAGAACCGGCAAGCTGCCCAAAGGAGCAAAACTGAGATGACATCACTTGAGCAGGATATTGAGGCTGATCGTGAAACTTGGTTTGAAAGGGTAAATATTCATTTGGAAAAGATGTTGGAGAAGGCCAACAAGGAAAATAACATGTTGAGGCACATGGCCAATCATTATTGGGCGAGAAATCATGTTTGTAAAGCAAGAATCAAAATTTTGAAGGCCAAGTTGAAGAGGGCCTCAAAGCGTCGGAAAAGGCATGATAGACTTCAAATCTTGGCCGAGGCTTCCTTGGCCCAGCATGGCACATAATGGAGGACACTCAGCCCAAATTTCAAAAAATTTGGGACACTTTTTGCATTTTTGAAAATTTTGGGCCTAAAAACAGACTTTTTAGCTCTGTGCGCCGCGCCACTTGGTGCGCGCTTATGATTGGGGGCTCCTTTTGATTCAGCATTTTTGGATTTTTCATGGAAAAATATGAATGCCTACCTATGGACAAGAAATTTTGACAGGTTTTGGGCTTCTAGAAGGGTAAAAAACACCCCAAAAATGACCTTTCTGCCCCTTTTTTGACACACAGGAAGTAGTGTTTGGAGAAATCAGTTTTGGAGGGGAAAATGAAGACCAAATTCAGAAATTCCACTTGTGTTGGAAAGTAGACAGGAATAAATTTCCAACAAGCCCACTTGGAGAAAATTTGGACACCGGGAAGGCCTCAAAAATCAGCTGCAAACTGGCGCGATGCATAGAGAAATCAGGCACGGCGCATTGGAGGATTTTGCTCATTTTTGACTCAGTAACTCTGTTTTTCGCCTAGTTTTTGACAGTTTGACTTTATTAATTCTAAATTTAAAACTCATGATGTAAATTTATGTAATTTGATGGATCTTGATGTAATTTTGTTAAATTTTAACTCATGGAAGTAGATTCATCCATCAAAAGGTGAATTGCAACTGAATGAATCAGTTTCCTAGTTTATAGAGGCAAGCTGTTCCACTGCCTACTTTCTAGTTCTCAATTTAGATTTTGTTGGAACAAATCCTAAAATTTTGAGCTCAACACCTGGAGGCTGGGATGAGTGGTTGTTTGTCTATATCTTGTGGTTTTTCAGTCATTAGCATGGTTGGACTTTTGGGAATGCTTTGAGCATCATTGTACATTCATCTCTGCAGTTTAGCAAGGAATAGACCAGGGTTTGCAGCACTCTATGGGATTCTTGTGGTATTTTGGTTTGATAATGTGTTTCTCTCTGTAAATGTAAGTCTACTGGTGTTTTATGTATACCATTTTCCTTCTTATTTCTTCTTAAGTTAAGCAAACAAGGATAAAGGTAGAATTCATTAGAATTTGTAGTGCGCTACCCAGGGTTTGTTTAATTTTCTATGTTTTCAGCTGTTTGGAAAGGATCCTTGATCTTTCCCTCTTCAGCTCTTCACCTTTCCCAAACTTTCCATTTCCTTAAAATTGAAAGTGTCAAATCAAGTGCCTACCTTGCCCCATTCAGATCTCTGCAAAACTGGGCCTCATTCCCCAGACCCAAAATCTGCCTTCCCTTTGATCCAAAAAAACACCTTTAAAATCAAATCAAACTCTTTTTCATATATACCTAGCCTAAAATCAGCCTTCATTCAAGTCATCTCAAGCCTCACTGATCATTTTTTGCTAAGATTGACTAGGAGAGAGCCTTCTCTCGATCTGGTAGGGCTAGCTACCAGATTAAGCATGGTTTGATGTTACCCTAGATTCTGTCTTTCTCAGCCTGAGGTAGATTTAGGCCATAACACCATCGAGGTCATAGGTTCTGAGGGTTCAGCGGGATTAGTGGCTGTCATTCTGGCGCGAAAAAAAAACTCAGGGTGGGTACTGTTCGAGGGGGAAGCGTGCTCAGACATCAACAAAGCACAAGATGCACAGATTCGTACAGAGCGCAAACTGTTCAAGCTATACAGAACCCTATTCTGAACTATCCCCTTACTTTTATAACCTTTGGGATCGACCAATGGCTAGGTAAACCTTATCCGAAACTTACCATCAAGTAAATGGAAAAAAATCTTCCAAAATCGCCTCATTAATTACCGGCCGCCTGCTCCTTTCAACGGTAACTTTTGCCTTTTACCCGATTTTACTATTCCAACAACTAGTTTTCACACCTCCCGTGCGCCCAACACACCCCTGTGCTCCCAGTGTTCCTTCTGCGCCCCTAGCACACTTATGCGCCCCTAGCACACCTCTGTGCTCCAAGCGCACCTGTTGCGTTCTGAACATACGCCTGCACCTCCTGCACACCCCTCCGAGCTTCCAAATCCGCAGCCGCTTCCTACGTGTACCATGGTTCTTTCCATTCTCACCTTCCTTGGTGGGCATACCCCACCCTATACAGCTACTCTGACCATATAGTTATTTGATCTGATACGGTTTGAGACAACTACCATTGACATAGCCGGGTAAAATATCGCCACACAGGGTAGCTAACCGAACAGTTCCGCCATCCGTGATTTCTTGAACTGTATAGGGGCCTAGCCAGTGCTGTCGGAACTTCCCTGGGTGCTTCGCAAACTGGCTATCATACAACATGACCAATTCACATTCCATAAATGCCTTTTGTCGAATATGTCGATCATGGCATGCCTTATCCTGAGCCTTCTGAACCTGTTGATGGAAATTAGCAATGAAACGATCTTCCTCCAAAGCCACAAGCTACGCTAAACGCTCCTCCATGATATCAGAATCTTCCATGTTTGTAAAAGCTGTGATGCGCAGGCTAGGAACAATATACTACATGGGCATAACAACTTCCTTGCCATAGACCATTCGAAATGGTGTATTCCCAGTCAACTTCTTGCAGGTGGTTCGATAGGCCCATAGAACATACGAGATGCGCACGTCCTAGTCGTTGTGATCGGCGTTACAAAGCTTAGTCAGTGCTTGCTCCAAGATTTTATTAAAAGCTTCTACCACTCCATTTTCCTCTGGATGATACAGAGTGCTCTTCGCATGGTGGATCCAAAATTCTTCCATCAAGGTCTGTATTGTTTCATTGACAAAGTGCGTGCCTCTGTCGCTCATCAAGATCTTCGGACACCCAAACTTGGTCAAAATATGTTCGAAAATGAAGTGTGCAGCGATATCTGTCGTGGAATATTTCATAGCTTGTGCCTTGGCCCATCTGGTTACATAGTCAGTGGCAGTTATGATGTAGCGCGCACCTGTCTTCTTTCGCGGCGGGTTGACAGGTCCCACTAAATTGATGGCCCACTTGTCAAATGCTTGCAGGGCCATTTGCGGTTGCAGGGGCGTTTCATCTCTGTGTGATGGCCTTCCTGTTCATTGGCACGTATCGCAGGCTCGAAAATTGTCGTGAGAGTCACTATGCAAGGTAGGCCACCATAGGCCAGCTCTCAAGATATTTTGCGCCATGACCTTCCCTGCATAGTGACTTCCTGCCACACCCTCACGAGCTTCTGCTAAAACAACGTGCCTTTCATGCTCCAAAATGTACCTTCGTAGCACTTCGTTAGCTCCCATATTATAGATATGACCTGTGATGATGGTAAAATTTGCTACGCGGGTTACCAAATCCTTCTTTTGTTGTACCTAATATTCCTTAGGTGCTGTTCCCATGGTCAGGAACTGAATGATGTCGGCAAAGTGCGCATCAACTACTTTAATGGTGAACAGCTGCGCATTAGGAAATCCCTCGTCTAGGTTGGTCAGTTCTTCACCGCTTTCGATTCGGGATAGGTGTTCTACTCCAACATTCAACTTTCCCAGCTTGACAATGATCTCAAAATAATATTCCTGAAATAGTAGTAGCCATCGACAGATTCCCCCCCCCCAACACAGGCTTATTCACTAGGTACTTCAAATCCGAGTGATCTGTAAACATTTTGAAGTGCCCCCCTAACAGATAATGCCGATACTTATGTAATTCATAGACCATGGCCAATCCCTCCCGCTCTGTAGTAGAGTAGTTGCGCTTTGCAACGTAGAATTTCCTACTAGCAAACACAACAGGATGGTCAATGTCTTTGTCTCTAGGCTGCATAAGGACCGCTCCCAGGGCAATCCCTGATGCATCTACGTGAACATGGAATACCTTCGCCCAATTAGGAAAGATGAGAATAGGCACATAGGTCATCTTCTCCTTGAGTAGCTCGAATCTCTTCTGAAATTTGTCATCCCAAAAAAAAGAAACGTCCTTCTTAAGCAATTTTTCCATAGGCGCTGTGATCAATGCACACCCTTGAATAAACTTCCTGTTGTATCCTGTATGTCCGAGGATTGAACACAGCTATTTCTCAATTGTAGGTACTGCCAGGTTTATGATAACTAAAACTTTCGCAGGGTCAACCATCAACCCTTGTTGGTAAATATATGTCCGAGCAAGATTTCGAAGGGTACGCAGAATATGCACTTCTTGATATTCAGGGAAATCTAGTGTTTTCTACAGGCATCCAACATCATGCGCAGGTTTGAGACGTGCTTCTTCACTAAGCCGAAGACAGTCCAATCATCAAAATAAACCTCCAAAAATTTGTGTATAAACTCTTTGAACACTGCGATTACTACTCATGAGAATATGGAAGGGGCATTCTTGAGTCCAAACGACATGACAGTATACTGAAAGGATCCCTACTCAGTAGTGAACGTAGTTTTTTTGTGATCCTTAGGTGCGATTATGATATGATGGTAGCCCGAGAACCCATCAGTAAATGAATACACTTATTGCCTCCCACACTGTCAAGGATTTCATCTGAGAACGACGTGGGAAAGGGATCATGTACGCAGGCATCATTTAATTTGCGTAAGTCCACACAGATCTGTATCTCTCCCTTCGTATTTTTCTCCTGAACCACCATCGGACTTACCCAGTCGGATTGTTCAACTGGTTCGATGATACCTACAGAGAGTATATTGTCAATTTCTTCCTTGAACTTTTGTTTATACTTAGGGTTCAACCAATAAGGTCACTGCTTCATAGGGCACGCATCTGGTTTTAACGTGATGCGCATGACCCCTAGGTCCCATGTGATCCCCTTAATCTCCAAAAACTTTGTTGGGAATAAGTCCTGATACTCTGTGAGCAGTTCTGCAACTTTTCCAACTGTATCATCATCCCAATAATCCTCAATTTTAGCTAAATTAGGCTGCTCGTCCATGCCAATGTTGAATTCTCGCAGCTTTAGAGGCTTAGTAACATCGATAGTTTTTAACGGGGGTCCGAAAACTGCATGCTCTCCCTCTGACTCCGGGATAGAGACATTGCGCAAATCTTCATCACACTCTTCTATTTCTATATTGCAGCAGTTGAAAATATCCTGCATCTGCATTTCCCATGTTGGTGCCCCAAGTGCTGCGTAAGGGCGTGATTCATCAAATACGAAGGTATCAATATCCTGTAGAGCTTCGTCAAGCGCCTCCGTTCCTCCTGATAACCCAAATGTCCCTACAAATTCATCCTTTAATGTTTCCCACTGGCGGGTGCACTGATGTAGCTCCGCATCTAAATACCATGCTGTGGGAATTGGTCCCAGGGCATGAATAAACAAGTGAACCCATTCTTCTATAGTATGGTCGCACCATTTCTCCATCCAAGCGAACAAATGCTCGCGTGGGTCCCCTGGTCCAAGGAATGTCTTTACGTGCAAGTGAACCGGGGGTTCAAATCGTAGGATCATCATATACCGACACTCTTCCCAATCCTAGAATGCCCCGTTATACGTGTCCCACCACCTAGCAGGTATTGCACGCATGGCTATATTAAGGGCCCATAGCCTTCTCTCTCTTGGAACCTCAGCTTCAAATTCTCACAAAAACTCCTTAATACTACCAGAACCATCAAAGTAGGGCAGTTCTCTTACCTCAGAGGAGATACATCAAAATTTCTTGGCGATTCTAAGAGATTGCAGTGCAGATACATCATGTAACCGATTCTACCAATTTTTCATCTCCCCATCGGAGTCAAAGAAGCATTCGATATATTTTTCCCAGCAAAGCACACCATCAGCCAGGGGATTGATCCGATATTTGTCCGACGCAGTTAACTTACATATGTGATCCACATCCTCTTTTTCGTGCACCGGCTCCGTATACCGTTCTCCTTCTCCACGGTCTAATGGTACTATCACCCGCGCGCCTTCATTTTCAAATACCATGCTTCTTTTCTTTAGGTTGATGATACCCCCCATATCGATGGCCCAATCTAATCGGAGGAGTGCAGGATAAGGGTCCACATCTTCTAAAATATGAATGACCTCAAGGTTAGCCCAGACCTTTACTCCTACGATATATACCATGATCTTCGATAGTCTCACCAATGGTATGATATTCTGCTGGTTGGCCATGTGCATCTGGATAGTGGAACATTCCAACTTAGGTTCTCACATTCGCTGCCAAGTTTGCTTGGGAAGTACGTTCGCATATGATCCCAGGTCCAAAATAACCTGATCCATTTCACAATCACCAATTTATGCTATTAGCCACATTTCCATACCCGGGGTGGATTAGTTCTTTCTGCGCAGCTGTCTATTAATGCTTGAAAATTTTCTACGACCCTTTGGTTGCGCAGTAGCTTCATACATGCCTCCAAAAATGGTTTGACCTCATCATCTGCTTTGAGGTTTGCGGGAGCCTGAGAAGTAGATGAATCAACCTTAGCAAAGACTTGGCGAGCTGCGACAAATGTTTCCTTTTCCTTTTGTAGGTCCAGACCTTCTTTTTTGATGGTTGCTTTTTGGATAAGAGGCTCAGTCGCAGGTTTCTCCTCAGCTCCCCCATTGGCCATGCCACTGCGTGTTATGACATTAATGCTTTGTCCTTCATCCCGAGGTTCTGCCTTAACCCTTTGCACATCCTGCGTAGGTGTCTGCTACTTTTCCTGCATTTTTGCTATCAAAATTGGACAGGCTTCAATCACATGGTCTAGCTCTCTACAGTATCAGCAAGATTGCCTCGCAGGGTTCGAGCAATCCTTCGTAAAGTGCCCTACTTCCCCACAGTTATAACAAATTAGTTTTCCTCTTCCCCACCCTGTGCTTCCACCTCTGGCTCCTCCCCTGCCACTAGCTGGGGAGTCACCCATCCCTGAGGGGGATCTTGGTGAAGACGGGTCCGATTGTAACCTATATATGTTTCCCCGATTTATCATTAGATCATATGTTTGGTAGTTCTATTCATCATGTCCTACTGATCGACAAAACCGACACCATTGTTGTTTCAGTTTTGGGACATACGCACCCAAATGGGGGCAGTGGTTATTATCATGCATGCCAGCTACGTGACAATCATCACACCACAACGTTGGTCCACTTGGTCCCAGGCGCAACGGATTGGGTCCCCCAGCCTGTAGGTAGTTTGTTGGTAGCGGGCACTGATCCTTGGTATGGCCTGATACCTTGCATCGTATGCACCATACATCTAGGCTAGCTTCCTTCCCTCGGTCCTTTCGCAGGTTCTGGATCTCTATGTGCATCGCCTCCAGCTGGCCATGGATTTTTTGTATTCGCAGCTGGGTATCATCTCTTGGCACAACTTCTAATTTCATAGCAATATCCAAAGCTTTTTCCTGCGATTCAATGGCTTGTTGACCCATAGGTACGCGTAGGTGAGGTAGTAACATAGCTATGAACCATTCCTTGTGTTGTCTGTCATCATACAGAAATTCCCCTTCTCTGATCACCTTCTTTAACCGCTGGTGAGATTCCCATACAAACTCATAGGATCTTTGCTTGAAATATTTTAGATCATTCACTATCTGAGATTAGGGCTTAGGCTTCCGAAACTATTGTTTTAGGGCATTATTAAACTCTTGAATGGTCACATTCACATGCTGAGCTACGTATCCCATATACCAGTCCAGGGCTCTTCCTTCAAAGGCAAGGGATAGCTGCACCCTCTTCACAGCATTGCCAACCACATTCTGCGCAATCCATCCTGACTCTGCGACAAACCAAAACCGATCCATATTTTCATCCCCTGCGCCCTTGAAGGTAGGTAGCTTCATGTGCGAGGCCATTTCGTCTTCTGATGGAGGTGGAGGTACGAGTGAGTTTTTACCCCTATGCTGGCTTGAAGGTGGTGTAGCTGGGGGGCTATGCGCAGCCGAATCTCTTACTGGGCTGTAGACAGATATATCTCCTTCTTGATTAGTTCTGTAGTATTTAACACTTCGTGTTGTGCTTTCACCCAGATCGGAGATCATTCACTCGGTGTGGCTACACAGAATACCT
Source organism: Pinus albicaulis (assembly GCA_034641835.2). NCBI lineage: Eukaryota > Viridiplantae > Streptophyta > Pinopsida > Pinales > Pinaceae > Pinus > Pinus albicaulis. Next base: position 232,314,615 of record CM076581.1, on the reverse strand, counting down.
TTTTCGCACAACAGAATTTTGATTAATAAGGGCAGTGTTTTCAGGAACTTACCTCAGAGCCCTTTGAAGAACCTCCGCTTTGCTTTTGAGTAGGACATGAACTGATCGACTGCGAATTCCATCACAAATCCTCCCAAGACACTATCCACCCAGTGATCTACCATATGAGTGATGGTATTATCAGTTATTTCTAACTACTGGATTAATTCTGGAGTCCACTGCGTGACCCGCTCGTCCTTCCAACATGTTTGGAAATTTACGAGCCTTGCCAGCCACTCTTGAAGCTTGTTTTTAAATTTTATGAAGAAGATTTCATAGAATTCAGTGAAAATGTACTTATTCTTCCACTTCTCCGTCGTCATCTTTGTACTGTGATTTTCTTTTACCGCAAATTCCTGAACCTATTTTTCAAACCATTCTTCAATTTATTTCTTCTCAGGTCTCCAATGTTCTCTTGGCATTACCCGATCTCTCTCTCAAAATTCTCCCGGTCCCGGCAATGGAACCATTTGTTGGCTCGAGGGGTCTTGACCTAGGTTCGGAGGTTAAGGTTTTCCAAAAAACCCCTATACTACTGGCCCTTTTGGTAGTGAATTGCTTGCACATGCCAAAGTATCACCTGAAGCAGTATGGGAGGGTGCTGGAACCAGGTTTCCGCACCCTGAGAGAGAGAGTAGGTAAGTATAACAGATCCGCGTTCGTAGCTTATCGGGTCACACAGAGTAAGTGTATCCGCAGGATTTTCACAGTCTAATCAGTTATTAACCATAACAGAGCTACTACCATTCACAGATCTAAATAGTGCCTTCACATCCACGTGCGTAACAACAATTACCAACATATCATATCATAAATGAATCTATAGGTACTTTCGCAACATAACATATAACAGATGATTTCGCAACTTAAACAAATATTTGCAGCACAGATTTGCATCAATAGTAACCTTAACATATCCAGATATCACATAGATACTTCAACAATACCTTCACATTCATTAACATTTAGATCTACTTACAACCAAACCCAGCTCGCGCACACAGCCGAGCGGGGTCCGCACACAGCAAGACTGAGGATCTCTACACACACAACCAGCGAGAGTCCTTACCCAAAAAAACCCACAACATATCTAAAAATTTGTATGTACCATCGATCTTAATTCCTACCTACCTCTAGACTCAAAAATGTTCATCTATTTATAACGATTTAGCCTGTGCTTTCCTATGGTCCGCAAACTGTGGTTTGCGGACTCTAGGTCTACCCTTGACCCATTACAATGCATTCGGGGCTTTGACCCACCCCAAGGCCCCTACGTTAGACTAATTAATACCAAAAATATACAAAATTGTACAAAATCCGCGGCTTTAGGGGACTCGGTTCCAACATTTCCAACAAGGGTCTATCAAAATAGAAATAGGTTGGCTTAAAATTTTACCTTCTATCTCCACCATGATGGATTGATGTTTCGCTTGGTGTTATTGCAATATTGTGTTAATTAGAAGAATATTCCTAGCCACATTCTTGACTATGGAGGCTTCTTGAATATTCTGTAAATTATGAAAAAAATTGAATTATAGGAAAAATTCCACAAAAGATGGGGATCTCCACATCCCCATCACTCTAACATTTCCCTTTCCTTCGCAGTAAATCCTTTAATTTTCAAGTCTAATTGTCTTGATCTGGTTTGATTTTGAGTTCTTTGTTCCTGATTATTTTTTTTGCTAAAGTTTCAACTTAGTTGCCCTTACTAAAATTCTTAAGATGACCAAGTTTTCCTCCCATTATAACCTATCCAAGTCTATCTTTTTTTTTTCAAAGAAGTGGTTAAAGGTTTTCTATTAGAAAAAAAATATGGATTACGGGCCATAGCCCTTACATAATTCATCAAGCTCCATCAAAATCTTGCTCTTTGAATACCAATACACATGCAAACTATGTTTGTGGAGTTTTTTTCCAATAGTTGTAAATATATGCTTGTTATATATCCTAAAAGAGATGCCTAAATACAAACTAAAATTGCACAACATTAAAAACTAAGATTTAGAAGGGGAATTTCCAAAAAATTTCTAACAAAGGTGCACCTTCAGGGTTAACCTGATTGGTTTGGAGCTTGGGTCAACCTTCCTCTTTTACTCTATGTCTCTTCTTCCAATTTGGCTTCCAATGGACTTAAATAAATCCCAATTTCAAACATATCCTCCATCTCCACCGTTTTACAGTGAATGGTGCCTAATTATGTCCTTAATTCATGTTGAAGATGAACAATTTTGATTTTCATTAGCTCTAGATTCAAATTGGTTAACAAATGAAGAGAGTTACAAGACTTTTCCTTTTCTTCCCATCTCTATTGGAAGGTGAGTTTCATGCTATTTGTTTCATCAAGGAACCTGCCCAAAATTGCATTAATGTCTACATAATTGGTGTCATGGGAAGAGGATCCTTAATTTTCCATGACTTAATTACCTAACAATAGCACTAATTTGCAGGAACGAGATTGGTTATACCCTAGGATGTTAGAACCAATCCATGTAATGTTTAAGGCCAAAATGGGAAGATAAATGCTTATTCGATGGATAGAAATCCCATCACCATATTTATAGAAATCATCATTACCTATGTTATCATGCTCAGTCTCCATTAAATGCAGGGATGTAATCTCCAACATAAAATGACTTCGAATGCCTTGCTGAAAAAACCACTTGCTACAAAGAGAATAGAGAAATGACATAGGTGTGTTGCAAATTAAATCTCTCTTTCTCAGTGAGCTAATTAACCAGAATGCAACACCCATCATAAGGTACACCAAGTCGAGGGAAAATATTTGCACGATCCAAGTGTTAAAATTGAAATGACGGGGATAATCCGCGAGGGACAATCAAGGCTGGTCAGAGAATGATGATTTCCAAACCTTAAAGGCCGTTAAATCCAATACATTAATTCACTAACATATTTCATTCTTCTTGTGATATCTAGCATTCCTCCATATTAAATATTCAAATGATTTTGATATTCCTTCTATAATATTTGTTAACATCATGGTAATATGGAGATTAAATGATAATCATTCTTCAATTATAGAGCCCCTTATGCCAACCTTGTTCCTCAATTTTCTAATGTATCTACTAAGGAATTTAAATTCCTTAGCATGTGGAAGAGATCAACCTACTCAAAATTCCAAAGTTGAAGAAGGATCTTCAACTCCATGGGAGAGAGGATTTATTTAGGATGATGTTTCCCATCCCATACTCACTGAATCACTATCATTGAGTTTCCAAATATCCTAATTCTTTGAATTTTCTTTTCGATTGCCAAATTTTATCCTTACCAAAGAGCGAGGAAGTGTATTTGATTATTAGTTGTTGATCCCAATCCTCATGCAAATTGAGACTCGGTTTATTCTTTAAGGCCAAGAATCATCCCTCCCACTCCTACCACCCATGGGTTTCCTCTCAATGCTCCATAGAAGAATAATGGGAATTGATGTTGATTAGCATGCCAATTCTAAAATTTTTCCAAATCTTGTCTAATAAAAATGATTTTTCTTCTAGGTGGACAAAGCCTGAAGTTTCTAGCTTGATTTGATGGATAACCTACCCTAAGCCGATCCCTTTCAATAGAGGTGAGATCTTCTAAATCAGATGCTTTCAATTCCCAAGAAGTTATTACTTCGAACATCAGGGTGGTTGCCTTAACAACCACTTTAGAGGGAATGTGTTTCTAATTCTTAAAAATTATGGTGTTTCTTGCCAACCAAATAAACAAACAAATATATTTAGATACCGCTGACCAACATCTCAAAATTAAGGAAGAACACTTTCAGGACCATGGGAATTTACTTTTCTAGGTTACAAACATTTCCACCCATTCACTTGGAATTTATTCTAGTCTAATTAAACTCACAAAGGCCACTTGCTAGACCTCCAAGGAGAAGGAGTAATGTTTAAATAAATGATGTATGTTTTCTTTCACAACCATGCATAGAGGGCATCGGGAAGGGCCTTGAATATTTCCTTTTTTATATGTTTTTTTTTGTTAATATTTTTTTTATCAACTAGAATCCCACAAAATATATTAATATTTGGGATGTCATCCCTTTGCCAGATTGGTTTCCATATCCTATCTTGGATGGATAATGAAATTATTTTACAATATAATTGATTCCTTATTTAACATAATAGAGATGGAGAGGAGTCAAGTGCTGAAGAAGGTTAAGAGGAATGTTTGGGCGGGACCAACTAGTCTAGATACCTAGTTCATCCTAAATTTATATGTATTTAAGCTTGGTGAATTCATTCTAAAGCATCTAATCTACCAACTCCCGTATTTTTTCTTGATTCCTTATTGGGCCTTGCTCATTGAAGCTTTCATTCCAAAGATTAATGCGAGAACCATTACCTTTCCTCCAACTTAAATGTTCTATCACAAGAGGAGATATATTTTTTTCACAATTTCAATATTTTTGATCCTAGGCGAGTCCAATCTACTATTTTTACTCTTAGAAGGTGAGTTCCATGAAAATATTTTTTGAGGAAGGCTTGCTTCCACCATTCCTTGGAGTCTAAAATTAACCTCCACACTATTTTTTCTCTGAGAGGCAAGTTCATAGGGTGTGGTTCTTTAATTGCAAAGCCTCCAAAAGCTTTAGGAAGATGAAGATTATTCTAATGGAATAAATGGAATCTTTTATCATTGTTTTTTCCACCTTTCCATAAGAACTTGCAAATAAGCACATTGATTTGATTGATAATTTCTTTTGGAACCAAGAGATATGAACATAATAAGACAAATTTTATCATTACAATTCTTCTGGATCGATTTAGCCATAATTGGGAATGATTGATCTCATTTACCTTACTACTTCTATTGAGTCTCATTAATCACCCTTATGATCTTGCAAATTCCATATTTGTATTTCAAGAATATCTCAACCACAAACCAATCTAGGAAGCTAACTAGTCTAGACCTCAACAAACTCCTAACTAAAAGAAATATACTCTGTCTAGAGTTGATAAACGCACCAAATACAAATAAAAAATATATTTTCCAAATAAAATAAAATTAAAAAAATAAAGTATTAAAAAAAATCCCCAAAAAAACTATTACTACTTGAAAAAAGCAAATAAAAACAAAATTTTCCTCCCGGATAAACAATGTGGAATGACGGTTTTATGGACTCGTGTGGATGCTTTTATGATGAACATATTGAAATGCAACTCATGCAGACGGTTTTATGGTCAACATATTGAGTGGGCCTAATGGTGAAGAGCATGTGTTTCTCCCCGAAAGGTCACCTGGGGGGAAAACCGAGGTGGGTAGACTCTGTATGCTCAGAGAGTTTGTAGTCAAATCGATGTGCGCGAGCATTTCATTTTCTTCGATCAATCTTGAGCAATGCCGAAATAACACATTCTGAGCCTAAGATTGGGAAAGTGCATCAAGTGGATGAAAGAGTAATAAAACAATTTCATTTCAAAAGAATAATAAGTCACATTTAAGATTATAACATGGTGACAACTTTAACGCGGTAAGTAATGGAAAATTTATCACATCAGTTAAATAACTCACTTTCATTTAAATTAAATATCTCCATTTCAAAAATTATATTATAATTATTTTGATTTTTAAATATAATTACTTTTTAAGTTATTTATAAAAGAGTTAATCAAATTCACGTTTAATTAGCATTATTTTTTAAAAAATCACATTTAAATCTTTATATTAATAAAAACTTGATAACCTTATTTTTTACAATTACATTACATATTTAAATTATTAAGAAATAAAAAACAAATATGCATCACTATAATATGACATTGAAAATAAAATATAAATAAGCATGCTTGTGCAAAACTTTTACAAGAAAATAGTTCTTATTTTATTAAAATATAATGAATTATATTCATCTTGGAACTAGGAAAGGTACAAGGGTTTTACATAGGCTGATTCTAATACCTAAAGTGCAGTCAAATATTTATTTATATATCATAAATAAAAATTAAATATACTCATTTTTAGGATGTGGCTATGGAGCTTCATGTTCAAATTCCATGATACCTGTGATGTAGTGGGAACAGACACCTTAAATTAAATTCGATTTAAACAAATCATTTTTGGCATGGCATTTTACATTATTATTGATGTTACAATATTAATAAATATGATAATATTTACATTAAATTATGTATGTTTAAAGATTTCTTTTAGGTGTTTAAGGAATATTTTTAAGTAAAATGATATAAAAAATTTAATTCAAAAATTAAATGGGCTTGATTTTGATTTTTTTCAACCAATTTATAGTGACATCATAACCTAATCATTTTTTTTTAAATAACATAAAATATCTAAATTTTTCATCAAGTTTGTGTAGAAATTCCTCCTTTGAGGACTCCTAAGATAACTCCAACACACAATTACTTTAACTAATTATGTTAAAGTTGTACTTTAGTCATTGTGGGACTGGCACGAATGTTAAAGTCGTACTTTAGTTATTGTGGGACTGACACGAGTTGTGAAAATTCAACTGAGGAAATATTAATTACTTCTGCAAAGATGAGAAAGAAATAAATAAATTTTTAACGTCCATAAGGCTAAAGATAGCATGTGGGACCTTTTTAGAGTAAAAAGCTTGAAAATAATTGTGCACCTCACGAGATTTAATCCTCTTGAAAATGGATTTATATTGGTTCTATATATGCATATAGCATGTGTAAATTTTCATTTTTAAAAATGTATTTTTGAATGCATAAATGGATACAATTCCTTGAAAGTTTACTTGGACACTTGGATTGTGTAAACTACACCACGTAAATTTTCTTCTTCAACAAATCTTTGCTAGACAAAATTTAAATTTAAATTTAAAACTAGAATTAATGGCTCCAAATTGATATATTTTTTTTAAAATGAGATAGCTAAAATTCTAAAACAAACCCCCTTCTTTATGTTGATTGGAGAATATCATGGAATCTAAGTGTCACTCCTTTGAAATATTTCATTTCCTTGCATGTTATAACTTGGATATAATATGCATATAATATTTTGACATAATGGCATGATTGGAAAAAAATGATTTAGCTAGGTGGTTGCAACAACATCTGTCAGAAAGGTATTTGCACAAGTGTCATGAGCTCTTGCAAATATGAATGCATTCCTCCCCTCCATCCTCCTACCTTAAATTACAATTATCTTTCCTTTCTTGCAACATTTTTGCATTAACATCATAAGCATGTTCAATTCATACGTGTATCTTTGCATGTTTAGTTTAAAAACAATTGTTAGTATATATGGTTAAATGATTTTGTGTTCAAAACATTTTAAATAGTCTCACTATTTTATATTTAGACATTTATTCAATTTATTTATTTTTTGTCTATTTTATCATATTTGTTGGAATTACAAATTTAAACTAAATAGTCTACATAGTCCAAATAAACATAAATATTTCAAAAAATTGAATTCATTTATGCATTCAAAAATACAATTTAAACAATTATATATATATATATATGTATTGAAAAACATCTAGAATTTTTTTGCGCCCAATTTTTACTGTCGCAAAAGTTGCGATATGATTTATTCTAAAAGTATCACCAACTAGAGATTGGTGGGTGATTATAAAAACAGCTATTAACCGAGGAGGATGCCGCCAGGAGGGTTTTACGAATGGTGGTGAAGGAGGTGATGGACTAACCAAAGGTTTTACACATAGGAGAGCGGATCCAGCAGTGGAGGATTTACATTGTACATAGCGTGCAGTAGTAAGGGATGCGGGAGATGTGGCAGAGAAATGAAAATATGTGTAAAAAAATAACGAAATGCAAGTTACTAAGGGGGAAAAAATATTTGATTAAATTACGAATGAACCTTGATTGTTTTTCTTAAAATGCGCAAAATTTCGAACCGGAAAGTTAAAGTTCCCCCAATCAGATTGACAGTAGTGTTTTCTTAAATACAAAAGGATTCTCCACAAATACAGTCATATAATTAACAACAACATAATGAGGTTAGACGTCCTCGTCCAAGCCTATGTGCTAAATGCTAGGTTTATTACCTTGAATTATACAAGGTGAATGCTATTCTTATTTGCAATAATTATTAATCGGAAAATTGTTTAAACCATATTTATGATATTGGTTAAAAAAATTTATAATATGATTTATATTTTTATATTAGTATAATTATATTAAAATATTAATGGAGTTGTTTCATATTTTATTAGAGAAATATTTATTTGACCAACCTATAAAAAGGTTATGGGTCAATTTTAACTTGAGGAAAAATCCTCTATACATACTCTATTTTTCTCTGGTTTTGAATCTGTGACTTTTTAAGGGGAAACACATGCTCTTAACCATTAGGGACACTCAACCTACTCTTAATAATGAGGAATTTATCGTGGAGGAATTTAGTAGAATCTTAAATCCCTAGGAAATTGGTGAGTGGGGAGCCACCTGACAAGAATACAAATTTTTAAATTTATTAAAAGTAGTGGACCATTTTGCTAATTTTTTTTTACTTATATATAAATTAATGTTATAAATAATAATGAAGAACTTATCATGGAGAAACTTATTAGAATGGCATAATTTCAAATCTCTGGGAAATTGGTGGCCCGGAGTCACATGGCAAGAATATAGTTTTTTTAATTTATTAAAGTCAATGCAACCTAACAAAATTTGTAACACACTACAAGCTTTGATAAACATTCAGACGAAGCATATGCTAAACATATTTCCTTGAGAATCAATCTAGGCCCTCAATTTAAAAAAAATAAAAGTCAACATATCCTCATCCACTTTAAGTTGAAATAAGAAGCCTTCAACAAATATTATATTAGTTAAAATTCACTTCTTATCCAAAATATTAGTTAAGATTTATTTAAAGTAAAAATACTTAATACTAAAATCAGTATAGATCTATCTTTACTCTGTTTTTATCAAGTGTTGAAATGGATCAAATATCTTAAGTTGCAAAACTCTTTTTAAAGTGCAAAACTTGAAAAAATATTTGCACATAGAGAAATTTGATAACTTTTAGAACTTTATTCATTTTAAGGAACACACTAATAAAATGTTTTAACGATAATTTTTTTTCATTTTCTTTATACAATATAAACATAGTCTATATAAAACAATAAATATTTAAATGAATGTTTTGTGTTATTAGTAATTTTTTTTTAAATGTTACATGTCAACTCATTAAAAAACACTTATCAATGGAAATAATTACACATCTCATTCATCTTGACAACCCACTAATAAAATGTTTTAAGGCCAAATTTTCATATTTTGATAATTATTTAGAGATAAATTAGATTAATGAAGGAATTAAAGATAAGTATTTAGAGATATATATATATTTTTAAATTTCAATTATTTTATCTCTTTACCTATGTAAAATTAAAATGGCAATTGAAATATTTTATTTATAAGAGATTTTGAAATATTTTTTATGTTATTATTATTTTTTAATTTGTTAATATAAATATTATGTTGTTATTTATAAATATAATATATTGTGACAACATCTTCTCCTTACTAAAATTGACCAAACCTCTCAACCCAATAACAAATAATTTCCATTAAACAATTATAAAAGAGATCATTGCTATTCTTTGGATATATGTAGATAGTTATCTCCATTTTCATTATATTAACCATAGGTAGAGGATGCAAGTATTGACCAATGTTATTGTTTTGGTAAGTGGTCACTATTCTTGGTCATGTGGATTAGATTATTTTATTTGAAATTTAATTAGAAATTAAGAAAATAATATTTTTAAATGGTTAAATTTGTATAAGTAAATATTATTATTATTATTATTTTTTAATCGAGAAGATTTAATTTATTTTTATACTAAAAATAAAATTTAAATAATAAAATATTTGAAAAAAAATGTGTTATTATATTAAAAAAAATAAAAGTAATGATTACTTATTAATAAGCAAATAAAGTCTAAGAATCTTAACTAGAGTAGTTTGGTAAAAGATTGTTTCCCTAATTACATTGATTAAAGTTTCTAAAATTATTTATAGTATTTATGAAATAGTTATTCTTGATATACGAGTAATATAGTGACAGCCCATGTTTTAGAGTTATCAATTCTTCATAAATTCTTTTTTAGGTTCACAAATGAATAAAAAATAACCTTCTATTAATTAAATGGATTTTCTGGATTATTTTATTTAAAATTAAGAAAATGGAATCTTGGGTCTCACTATTCTGACGATTATTTGCCGAAATGTTCTTGTCTGTAAAACCAAAATAACCACTCTATCCCCTTAGAAACCTAGGACAACTATCTTAAGAAGTTGTATGACTCTCTAGACACTATGGGCACCACCTTAATCACTCTAATTAAGGAGGATTTATTCTCTCTTGAAAACATTGAGTCTAGTATTAATAAGCTCGCTAATGGGAAAGCTAAAGATATTGAAGGATACCAAGTTGAGAGCCTTAAAATGGGAAGATCTATCCTCATTCCCTATCTCCACAAGCTTCTCAATTGGGCTATAATGCATTGCTTCCCTCGGCTTTGGACGCAAAGCCTTATTGTACCTATATTTAAAAATGGGGACAAGAGTGTTCCATCTAACTACAGGTTCATTATGGTTAGCCATATCTTGGCCAAGCTTTATGGGCTCATTTTGGAGAAAACATTAGCCTTTGGCTTGAAATCTAGGGAAAAAGAGCTAAAGGACAAGCTGGTTTTGGGAGACATCACTCGATTATTGACCATCTGGTCACTTTTAGAATCACTACGTAGGAATGTCGCAATAATAAAGTCGATCTCTTCTGTTTATTTGTGGACTTTAGAAAAGCTTTCAACATTGTTCCTCAGGATAAACTTTGGAATAGACTTAAAGAGATCATGGTCCCTCCTGAGCTAAGGATTGTTGTGATCCATCTCTATGAGACCGTCACTGCCAATGTTAAGACCAATGAGGGGTGGTCTAAAGACATTAAATGAAATATTGGAGTTAAGAAAGTGTCCCCTATCCCCTACCCTTTTTGGCATATACATCGATAAGATAAAGGAGTGTCTAGAATATACAGGGTGCAGGGGCACTCAGCTTGCTGGTGTTCTAATTACTCTTCTCCTCTATGCCGATGATATCATTCTTCTTGCATAAAGCTATGATGAACTTGACAAGCAACTCGATATTCTTCATGACTACTACTCCAAGACGGGTATGAAAATTAATACTGACAAGACTAAAGTCATGATCATTAAATCCAAAAATCACCCATGGTAGATTCATGTATAATAACCAGTGCTTAGAGCAGGTTTCTTCTTATAAGTATTTGGGCATTGACTTCCCTCATCATCTCCACTGGAATTATAACATTGAGAAAATGATTAGTGCGCACTGGAAAACTTATTATGAGCTTGAAAAAAATTGTAAGTTGGCCGATCTTTACATTTGGAGTAAAAAGAGGTTCCTCTTTGAGACCCTTGTCACTCCTGTTGTCTTATATAGACGTGAAGTTTGTTGTTGCAATATATCCACAGAGTCATGGAGGAAGATTGATATGATTCAAAAGCAATTCATAACCTACAACCTTAAGATGAAGGGAAATACTCCTTATCCTATCCTCTTGATTGAATCTGGTTTGTCCCTTATTGAAAGTACAACTATGTTTATATATATGATCTATAAGAAGAAGCTTGACAACATGGAATAAAAAAGGCTCCCTAAAATGGCTTCTAACTATAGTCAAAACCCTCACCTTCGCCTCAAATGTGGTTGGCATAAGGATTCCCAGTCCTAGCTAAACCATTGGGGAATTAAGGAGGAGCTTAGTATGTGAAGCAAAGAGAATATCAAAAATACTATTACCTCCGATTTTAAGGACAAGCCGTGGGAGGATCATGAGCGAGAGGGTAAAAGGAAGCTAAGATACTATAAGGAAGTGATCAACCCTACCCTTGATAATTAGAATTATCTCTCTGTTTTATCCAACAATAAGAAAAAAATGAACATCTCTAAGATAAGAACTAATTCCCATGAGCTCCGGAGTGAGATCAGGCTTTGGTCTATTCCCAAGACCCCTTGGAACAATAGACTCTGTCAGATTTGTGATTCTAAGTAGGTGGAAGATGAAAAACACTTCATTTTAGTCTTTCTAACTCTTACTCACATTCACTTTCAATTCCCTACCATTTGCCACACTTCCAATCTTCTTGACCTATTAGGCCATCCCACCTATAGTGATCTTGGAGCACTTATTTCCCTTTTCTTTGACCATAGAAATAAGATTTTTAAGAATAAAATACAGATTATTTCTCCTCTCTTAAGGTCTGATAGACCACATTGGTATTAACGGACAGTAATCATTATCATCATCATTAAATTTAAATAACTTTTTTTAAATATTAGATATAAATACTTTTTTTTTTTTTTTTAAAATATTAAATAAATTTATTTTAAATTAAAAAATATAATTACAATTAAGAAAACTATATCTTCATACTTACTTAAAATTACTTACATATTTACCATTTCAATAAAGAGGAGGCATTACTATATAGGGGTTTTAAGACAATTTTTGAGTAAATCTTCTTAACTTGAGACCAAAAAAAAATTCTTGTAAATTCTCTTAAATTTATCTTTAAGTGAGTGTCTCAAATTATTATCTCAAAAAGATTTCTCTATAGAGACAACATAGAACACATGTATTATTGTTTCTTAAGTGACAATTCATTTTTATCTCTCAAGAGACTATAACTAACATATTCTCTATATAGAGACAATATATCTTTAAACCTAATTATTGTCTCTATAGAGACAATATATATTTAATTCGAGTTATTGTCTCTCTAGAAAAAAAATATAGAGTGCAAATCTTATTGTTTCTTCAATGATTAATTCATGCTAGGTATGATGGAATCAAACCATGAACCTCCTGTTTGCAAATCACATTCTCTTAGATTGACCCAACACCCTTTAAACAAATGTGTTATCTCGATAAAAAAAAAGATAAAAATCATAAAAACATTCCATGATAAGTGATCAACTCAAGGTTGCAAAAACAAAATTGCTTATTAATTCAAATAAACTAGTAATACAATTTTAAAATCACACAAAATAGCATTAGGGTTGTTTTTAGTCACACAAAAAAGGCCAGAAAAGGTCTCTTTAACTAGGTAACAAGTTTTTTAACTTGTAGATAGGGAAATCCTTATTCTCAAGTTCCTAAGAAGTATTTAATTACTTTAAGCAGTCAGTTCAATATCTTCATCCTTGTGTTCAAGCAAAGAGTGGGTCTATCCTTTAGTGTTTGTAACTCAGGGATTGGTTTCATATTAACCTTCAATTAACTCTAATCTTTATGAAGCACAACATGGATTGATTACATACATCCTTAGCTCATTTTGGAATCAGTGGTTTGTATTTCAACAACTTGGCATACTCGGTGAGGAGATGGAACATGTAGTCATACACATTCGACATCTTCAACTCCTTTCTCATGAAAATTTTCCCTGCCACCCCAATGGCCTTTGCCTAAAAAATACAAAATGCATAGTATGGATATTATATTTTACAGCAGGAAATTAGTAGAGAAATCATATATATATGGGATTGTGTGAAATCAACTTGTCTATGTGATTTTTTCTCCAACCAGCGACAAACTTGATGGACTCACATTTTTTGTCAAGCCTAATAGGCTAGTAATGTTCAAGGGACATAAGTTCCCTTGCTAAGAAGTCATAGTATATCAATTTCACCATAAGGGTTGGATAGTGACATGATAAAATATTATTCAAGATCACTGACTAGGTAGAGCCTTCAATGTATATTTTACATCTGAAAACACCAGAGACATGTTAGAATGAAATTTATAAAGACACTCAAACTTACTATCAAATAGACTTTGCAGCTAGGAGACAAAAAGAAAAACACGGTAATTGGTTCAAATCAATGCTTATTTCCTTCCCATATTTATTTTCATGACCATTAGGGATTTTTTCAATAAAAAAAGAATATCCAGAAAGGGTCTCTTTGATTAGTGCAGTAACAAGTTTTCTAACTTGTAGATAGGGGAATCTTCACTCTCAAATTTCTAATAAGTATTTAAGTACATTAAGTAGTGAGTTCAAGATCTTTTTCCTTGTAATATTTGTCCTTGTGTTCAAGAAAAGAGTGGGACTTTCCTTTAGTTTTTGTAACTCAAGGATTGGTTTGATATGAACCTTCTCTCAACTCTATTCTTTCTCGAGCTCAACATGGATTGAGTACATACCTCCTTAGCTCAACATGGATTGAATGCATACCTCCTTAGCTCATGGATGGAACATTTATTCATACACAATTGACATCTTCAACTTGTTTCTCATGACATTTCCTCATGCCTCCCCAATGGCCTTTTCCTACAAAATACAAAATGCATAGTATGAATATTAGATTTTTCAACACGAAATTAGTAGAGAAATATTATATATATGGGATTGTGTGAAATCACCTTGTCTATGTGATTGTTTCTCAAATCAACAAAAAACTTAATGCACTCACATTTTCTTTCAAGCCTAATAGGCCAGTAATGTTCAAGGCGCTTAAGTGCCCTTGAAAATAAGTCATTGTATAACGGTTTCAATATTCTTGAAGCTCATTGACCAGGTAGAACCTTCAACATATATTTTGTATGTGAAAACGCCAGAGACATGTTAGAATGAAATTTGTAAATACGCTCAAACTTACTATCAAATATAATTTTCAACTGGGAGAAGACAAGAAACACATGGTTATTGGTTCAAAACAATGCTTATTTCCTTCCCATATTCATTTTGATGAGCATTAGGGTTGTTTTCAGTCAAACAAGTATAACCAGAAAGGGTCTTTTTTATTAGTGCAGTAATTTTTTTTCTAACTTGTGGATAGGGAAATCCTCTTTCTCATGTTTCTAACAGGTTTTGAAGTACTTTAATCAATCATTTCAAGATATTTCTCCCTGTGATAAATAAAATACTGGGTCTTTCCTTTAATGTTTGTAACTCGGGGACTCGTTTGATATGAACCTTCTCTCAACTCTATTATTTATGGAGCACAACATGGATTGAGTACATACCTCCTTAACTCCTTTTGGAATCAATGGTTTATATTTCAGCAACTTGGCATAATCAGTGAGGAGATGGAACATGTAGTCATACAAATTTGACATCTTCAACTCCTTCCGCATGAAATTTCTCCCTGCCTCCCCAATGGCCTTTGCCTACAAAATAAAAAATGCATAGTATGGATATTATTTTTTGGAGCACTAAATCACTAAATCAATAGAGAAATTATATATATATATATATATGTGTGTGTGTGGAGGGGGGGGGGGGGGTGTGGTGGGATTGTCTTAAATGACCTTGTCTATGTGATTGTTTCTCCAATCAACAACAAACTTAATGGACTCGCATTTTCTGTCAAGCCTAATAGGTCAGTAATGTTAAAGGGGTATAAGTGTCGTTGATAAGCCATAGTATAACGATTTCACCATAAGGGTTGGATAATCACAGGCTAAAATATTCTTCAAGATCACTGACTAAGAAAGTCTTCAACGTATATTTTTTATCTGACAACACTATTGCAAAAAACTATTGCAACGAAAAGAATGCCTTACTAATGCACACATTTACCTCATTAACCTATAAAAAGTTCATGGGTCATTAAAAATATTAATGTGGTTGATGTATCCATATATTTCATAAAAATAACAAAAAAAAACTATTGCAACTCAAAGAATGCTTTATTAATGCACACATTTACCTCATTAATCTATAAAAAGATTATGGGTCAACTTTAACTTGAGAAAAAAATGAATGACACATTTTATTGTAAAATAGACCATTTTAATAGATACATTTTTCTTATATATAATTGAACGTTATAATTAATAATGAGGAACTTATTAGAATTGGAATAATCTCAAATCCCTAGGAAATTGGTGGGTGAGGAGCAGGTGACACAAAAATTAATTTTTAAATTTATTAAAAGTAATGGAACATTTTGCTAAATAAAATTTACTTATATATAAATGAATGTTATAAATAATAATGAGGAACTTGTTATAATTAGGTAATCTCAAATCCCTAAGAAATTGGTGGGCAGGGAGCCACATGGTACAAATCTAATTTTTTAAATTTCTTGAGAATCAATTTAGGCCCTCAATTAAAAAAAAATCAACAGATCCTCATCCACCTTAAGTTGATATAAGAAGCCTTAGGCAAATATTATATTAGTTAAAATTCACTTCTTATCCAAAATATTAGTTAAGATTCTTTTAAAGTAAATATATGTAATACTAAAATAACCATAGAACTATCTTTACTCAGATTTTATCAAGTATTGAAGTGGATCAAATTTCTTGAGGTGCAAACCTCTTTTTAAAGTGCAAAACTTGAAAAACTAGTTTGCACCTAGAAAGGCTTGATCACTTTTAGAACTTTATTCATTTTAAGCAACACACTAATAAAAAATTTTAACCATATTTTTTTTCATATTCATTTTAAACAACAAACTAATTAAATGTTTTAACCATAATTTGTTTTTCATTTTCTTTATACAATTTACAATGAATGTTTTGTCTTATTAATACATTTTTAAAATATTACATGTTAACTCATTAAAAAACACTTATAAATGGAAGGAATTACACACCTCATCCATCTTGACAACACACTAACAAAATGTTTTAACACTAATTTTTCTTATTTTCTTTTTATTTACATCCTGTCTTTCTCTATATTTATATTGAGTTTTTTTTTAGATTAATATATTTACTAATGTTATTTAACACACTTCATACTAAGCATTGAAGAAATTACAAAATCTCTCTCATACATTGAATTAGAAAGAAGTCATCAACAAGGTTCTCTCTTTTCAAATATATATATATATGACATTTAAATTCAACATAAAATGAATTACACTCAATATAAATAATGAAGAAATTAAAGATAGATAAATTAGATTTTTTTGAAATTTCAATTATTTTATCTCTTTACATAAAGTGTGAAAATAAAATAGAAATTAAAATATTTTATTGATGGGAGATTTTGAAATATTGCTTCTATTATTATTATTTCTTAATTTATTAAAGTAAATAATATTATTATTATTTTATGTAAATATTATGTTGTTATTTATAAATGTAATATTATATAACAACATCTTCTCCATACTAAAATGAACAATGTCTCTGCAATAACAAATAATTTCTATTAAACAATCATAAAAAAGATCGTTGCTTTTATTTAGATATATGTAGATGGTTATTTCCATTTTCATTATATTAACGATAGAGGATGCAAGTATGGACCAAAGCTATTGTTTTCGTTAGTTGGACACTTTTCATTCATGTGGATTAGATTATTTTATTTGAAATTTAATAAAAAATTAAGAAAATTATAATTTTAAATGGTTAAATTTGTACAAGTAAATATTATTAAGAGAATTCAATTTATTTTAATATTAAAAATAAAATTTATATAATAAGATATTTGAAAAAAATTGTGTTATTATATTAAAAAAAAATAAAAGCAATGATTACTAATTTATAAGCAAATAAAATCAAAAGGTCTAGAGTAGTTTGGTAAACCATTTTTTGCCTAATTACATGGGTTAAAGTGTTAAAGTCTAGTAAGACATGTGGCAGTGTTGCTTTAGCGGTAATGATTAACTCTCATTAGTTAAGAGTAAATTATGATTAATTGTTTTATCTGTTAAGTGAATATTTGAACAAATCAATTTTTGGATATTAAATAAAGAGTTACTGTGAAATTAGTTTTCTGAGTAAATGTGATGGTAAAAGTAAAATCAAGAACTGGAGTTAGTTCAACAGAAAAACTGTCCCACAGTTACCCAGAAGGGAAAAACTCTGGAATAAAGGAGGATTTCCAAGGGAGTTTGGGGGTTCTTTTTTTTCCTGGAAAAAGGAAGAAAGGGAAGACACTCTGTTTGAAACTGAAAATAGAGAAAACTGTTCACTGGGTTGGAGAGTGAGACCGGATTGTCTAAGTTCTCCCCAAAATTATACCCCACTGGAGTTGGAGAGTGGACCGGATAGTCCCGAGTCTCTCCTCCAGAACTGTGTAGGACGCTCCAGACTTGAAGCTCGGGGGAGAGTGGTGGGACGTAATCACCCAGCTCGCGGAAGGGAGGAAACGAGTACCATCAGTTGAATCAAATTTAAAGTAAGTAAGAATCTGTTAATCTTTGTCTTCTGCAAGGTAGGGAAGGAACTGTTAATTTCGGCTATTCTACAACACTGTTATGAGATAACTGTGTAAAAAGATTGTTTTTCTTTCTGTTTACTGGTCTGGCTGGATTAACGAATAAACTGTTAGATGATTACCCTAGAAATTATTTATTTCTGTTTACTGGGTTGATAATGCGTTAAGCAGGAAATATTAGAAAAGAATCTGAAAATAATTACTGAAAGGACCGTTAACCCCAAGCCGGAGGTCCAGAGCCTGGGGTTGGTTGTCCTTTCTCCTATGATATTTACACGGACAAAGGGCGGTCCGGACGCCATAGAATTTACAAGAGATTGCTATGAATAGTAAAAATTACGGACAAGATCTAGAGAACAAGAATTCCAAATAACCATTGTAAATAGTATGGCAAACAATAGTTCCACCCAGGGAATAAGTCGATACATAGATATAGTAAATATGAAATTATCACTGTAGAAAACGAGCTTTGAAACATTCGACTTGAAACCAGGTAGTAGTAAACGGAAAGACGCATGTAAACAATTTCTTTGCAGTTCATATATAACACAGTATTCAAATCCGAGATGAAAATAGCTATAAAATACCATAAAGCATGTATTTAATCAACTGGCAGATAGTGAATGAAATTATAGAAGCGATAGAGTAATTCTTCTCATACAAAACCCCAGACTGTAATAAGTATAAAAAAATAGAGATGAAAACGACTGTTTAATGGGTAAGAAAGGCCTTCCATAAAAGACTGTTGAAGCAGATAGCGAAACCCCTTAGACTAGGGAAATGTATTATACATATAGGGGCGCGGGCGAAAAACAGACCTGGCCTTAAATTCCTAAAGCATACATACGGAGCTCTGTCCAAAATCAAATAAGAACTGAAAACCCTGAAACAGAACAAAAACCCTCGCCATATTCCGTCGGCCTGAGGCCGTGGACCGTGGCAACCTGAACAAATACATTCGACAGGGTTTCAGGCTCTACCCTGTGTATATTTCATTTTTCAACAGAAGAAAAGATAGCCCTCTGTCAAACATTTATGTGTACCTGTAGGTCACGCTGTGAACCGGGCCGTATAGCCATATGAATTCAGGAGGAAGAAAGCCATTTATGAATTCAGGAGTATCGGTTGAGCCTATCCACACAGTGAAACCACATTAGGTTTAAACTTAGGCCGCAAGCAAAATAAATAGGTAAGCTACAATGTGTGAGGAAGATTACCTGGACTTTCTTGAGAACAACTGCACTGATAATTAACCAACTTCACGTCGCCAGCAAACCAAACAATTTGAAAACAAGTAAACTGTGACAGAGACAGACTCATAAGAGGCGCGACATTCCCAAAGTTAAACCGTGTATAAACCCTAATAAAAAAGGGGAAAATTATTATTAACTGGCCGAATTCCAGATTCCACTCCGGAAAGGAAAGAAAATTCCGCATAAAACTCTACAGTAGGAAGAAAGCGAGGCATACCACGTACCTGTGACCAAGAGGAAGAGCGAATGGGTTACTCTGTGTCAATTTCGACGGATGCAAGCAGAGCCATACCCATACTCTGTTGCAGCAACCTGACCGCCTCCAGAACCCTCGGCGAAAAGTGAAAGAATGAACGGAAAACGGTTAGGACCCCAAGGTCATAGCAAACCCTAACTCTTTTGCACTGTTGGATCGAGTTTACATCGATGGATGATTCTTATGCCACGGTGGAATGGATCATAATTATCATTTATCCAATTTAATTGCCACAGAATCTCCCATCAAATTCGAGGGACTACAGTGTATAGAGAGTTATGGTATTCATTAGGGTTGGCACGGTAGCGTTAACCAAAGTCCGGAAGGACATAGAAAATCAATAGAGATATTAAACAACAAACAGGATTCGTAGCACGGAGTAAATCCGGAACCACAGAAAAATCAAATCGATGTAACACATATGTAATTTGACAAAGTACCGCAGATTAGAAAGTAGAATATTATTATTATTTTCATGATAACATTTTAGAAATTCCATTCTAATATGGTATAATGGTAAATTTTTCTTTATGCTCATAGTGATGACGGTGACAAGTGGTATCAGAGCGGCGTTACAACGCCGGGCTCTATTGGGTCAACTGACGTTACAAATTGTATGATTTCATGTAAGACAGATAACTGATGGAACGACAACCAAGACGGACACGTTCGCAACAGCAACAGCGAAATGTAGGGGAAATTCAAACTCCACCAGAAGGAAACCCCGAAATGTGGGTTCATCTGGGAATAGAGCAGCATCAGCGGTCCAACCGACTGATAGAAGAGCAGCAACATCAGACCCGCATTCTGTTACACACAGTACAACAGTTACAGGAAGAGATGGAGAGAGTACGCAAGGAGAATGCGAGAATGATGCAGGAACAAGAGAGGATCTTGAAGAGCCTCTCTGATAAACAAAATCAAAGGGTCGAAAAACCCAGTGCTGACAGAGAATTCCAAGAAAGAAACGAACAACAATCAGAGGAGCAGGTTACTGGTCGAAGGGAAAGAAGTGTATCTCAGCGAAGTCATCCAAACAGAAATTTTTATGAGGCTGAATCTGAGAACGAAACTGAACGGAAGGTAAACAAAAAGCAGAGGGTGGAGCTGCACGGAGAATTCAGAAAAATAAAGCCACCTACGTTCGATGGCGAAAAAGAGGAAGTGGCTGAGGCATGGTTGATCAATATGAACAAATACTTCCAAGTGTATGATTATGACAGTGGTCTTAAAGCACGGCTAGCCATCTATCAGCTAAAAGACAAAGCCACCTTATGGTGGGAAGAAGTGAAGAATGTGCGCGGAATAGAAGATTAGGATGTGACATGGGAAAAGTTTCAACAGTACTTCAAGGACAAGTATTTGACTGAGCTTTTTTATGATGAAAAGGCTCGAGAATTCCATGAATTAAGGCTAGGACAACTGACCATGGATGAGTTCATCGCCAAGTTTACATCATTACTGCGCTATGTACCGTATTTAAGGGAGGAGAAAGCTAAAGTTCAAAGATTTCTAAGCAGTCTACCTGTCCACATGAAAGAACGTATTGAGTTTGAAAATCCTAAGACAATGGATGAGGCTGTTAGGAAGGCAAGGTTGTGTTATCAGCAAGCGAAAAACAAGATAGACCAGGGAAAAGGATGGCAAACAAAGAAGGACAACAGAAACAATGCTGGGTTCAAGAAAGGCAAAATTAGCAATTTCAGAGGTACCGCCAGAACCTCAATCAACAAGCAATTTGGTAGGAACCATCAGCGGATTAAATGGCCTGGAGAAGACAAAACGGTGGAAGCTTCCAGTAAACCTGAACAGCCGCAAAACCAAAGGCCACCACTGCAGTGTTGGGGCTGCGGGGCAGCACACTACTACCGAGATTGCCCACAGCGGGGTAAAACCGAAGCAGTAAATAATTTGCAGGAAGCTTCTACTGTGGGAGATGTTGCCCGAAATATACCCAGAATTAACGCAGCATTGGAGGACCGGCAAGCCGATTTTCAGCCTACCATGATAGAACTGGAAGGTAATTTGTTATCCCAAACTGTTTCTGTTTTGGTAGATCCGGGAGCCAGTTTAAGTTACATAAGTCCTAAATTAGTAGAAAAATGTAAATTGCCAAGTCAGAAGTTTAAAAAGACATGGTTGGTCCAGTTAGCTACAGGGGCTAAACGAAAAGTTGTTGCCAAAATACCAGACTGTGCACTGCAAATCGGTGGACAGCAGCTAGTAGTGGACTTAAATATTCTACCTTTGGGATCTTATGATGTACTGTTGGGTATGGATTGGTTGGAAAAGCACTGGACTCTTATAGACTGTAAGGAGAAGGTAGTTTATTACAGGGATCATAATGGTGTTCGCCAAGAGATTCAAGGCGTGAGGAAGCATGTACATCTGCGCCCAATTACAGCTTCCCAAATGGGAAAATGCATCAGAAAGGGATGCCAACTGTACGCTGTACAAGTGGGATTATATGAGTCTAAGAGTAAAACTGCTGCATTGGAAAGTATACCTGTAATACAGGAATTTAGGGATGTATTTCCTGAAGAAGTGCCAGGATTACCCCCAAAAAGGGAAATTGACTTTACAATAGAACTGCTGCCAGGAGCATCACCAATCTCGCGAACTCCCTATCGTATGAGTGTGCCAGAATTGACCGAGCTGAAAATGCAGCTTCAGGAATTATTGGATAAGGGGTACATACGGCCTAGTGTGTCACCCTGGGGAGCACCTGTATTATTCGTTAGGAAAAAGGATGGAACCATGCGCATGTGCATGGATTATCGACAGTTAAATAAGCTGACTGTTAAGAACAGGTACCCCCTACCCCGTATTGATGACCTGTTTGATCAGGTAAGGGGAGCTACTGTGTTCTCAAAGATTGATTTGCGGTCTGGTTATCATCAGATCAGAATTAAGGATGAAGATATACACAAAACTGCTTTTCGCACAAGGTACGGCCACTATGAATTCGTGGTATTACCTTTTGGTTTAACTAATGCACCAACCACTTTCATGAGACTGATGCATAGTGTTTTTCACCCCTATCTGGACAATTTCGTGCTAATCTTTATTGATGACATACTGATTTATTCAAAGAATGTGGAGGAACACAGAGAGCATCTGCGAAAGGTGCTGGAATTGTTAAGAAAGCATCAGCTATATGCAAAATTCAATAAATGCGATTTCTTCAAAGAAGAAATACAGTATCTTGGACATGTAATATCTAAGAAGGGTATAGCGGTAGACCCAGAGAAAATAAAAACTATCATGGAATGGAAGGTGCCACAGAGTGTGGCAGATATTAGATCGTTTATGGGTCTCGCCGGCTATTATCGGCGATTTATAAAAGGATTTTCAAGGATAGCCTTTCCCATTACTTCTTTACAAAGAAAAGGGAAAATTTTCAAATGGACAAAAGAATGTCAGGAGAGTTTCGAAAGATTGAAGCAGTTATTGACAACAGCACCCGTGTTAAGTGTAGCAGATCCGGATAAGGAATTCGAGGTTTGTACAGACGCATGCAAGGAAGGAGTTGGGGCAGTATTATCACAGGAAGGAAAGGTGGTTGCATACGAATTCCACAAGCTAAAAGATCATGAGCAGCGATATTCAGCTTACGATTTGGAGCTGACCGCAGTTGTGCACGCTCTCCGAGTATGGAGGCACTATTTACTGGGAAAGAGATTTGTATTGAAAACTGATCATAGCAGTTTAACCAACTATTTTAAACAAGCTGATTTAAACTCCCGACAAGCAAGATGGAATGCTTTATTGAGCGAGTTTGATATAGATTTGCAGCATGTAAAAGGTAAAGAGAACAGGGTGGCAGACGCATTGAGCAGAAAACTGCATGGCGTTTATGAGTTATATGTTAATCAAATTGAGACCAGATTTCGGGATCAAATCATAATGGAAGCGGAAAAGGATCCTGAATATAAATATTTGTGGCAGCAAACACAAGCACCGGAAGGCCAAGGTGGACATGGAGAGTATGAGATCAATCAGGATGGATTGCTGGTTTTCAAGAAGAGGATAGTTATTCCAAACCGAATGGAATTAAAAACCATGATACTGGATGAATATCATAGAAGCAATTATGCAGGACACCCGGGATATCAAAAGATGCTGACGGCTATAAGGAAGGACTACTGCTGGCCAGGTATGAGGAAGGATATTGCAAGCTATCTAACTAAGTGTTTAGAATGCCAGCAAGTAAAAGTAGAACATAGGCACCCAGCAGGCTTAATGCAGCCTATACCCATTCCCGAATGGAAATGGGAGGTGATTTCATTGGATTTTATCACCGGATTACCAAAATCAAAACGAGGTAATGATTCCATAATGGTAGTTGTGGATAGGCTAAGTAATTCAACACATTTTATACCTGTCCAATCCACCTATAAGACAGTGCAGATAGCAGATTTATTTATGCGTGAAATTTTCAGACTGCATGGCATTCCTAAAACCGTTATCTCAGACAGAGATGTAAAATTTACATCAGCTTCTTGGAAAACGCTGTTTACAGGATTAGGAACGCAGGTACATTTTAGTACTGCATATCACCCGCAAACGGACGGTCAAACTGAACGAGTAAATCAAATACTGGAAGACATGCTAAGAATGTATGTCATGCAACAACCAGTTAAATGGGAGGAGTATCTGCACTTGTTAGAGTTTGCCTACAATAACGGTTACCAAGAATCGTTAAGGATGAGTCCGTTTGAGGCACTATATGGGCGGCAGTGCAGGACTCCCATTAATTGGAGCAGTCCCGAGAATAGATTCATGCTGGGACCGGATATGCTAGCAGAAATGGAGGCAGAGGTGAAGAAGATTCGACAGAATTTGAAGGCAGCACAGGACAGGCAGAAAGTGTATGCGGATAAAAAGAGGTCATATCGGGAATATGAAGTTGGAGACCATGTGTATGTCAGAATCAAACCCAAGAAGAGTACATTGAGATGGACATCGTGTGCGAAGTTGGCACCCCGATTCTGTGGTCCCTTCCAAATATTGGAAAGAATAGGACCGGTGGCATACCGTTTAGCTCTTCCTAATCACATCCGGGTGCATAACGTCTTTCATGTATCGTTATTGAAACGATATATTCATGATCCAAGACATATTATCCCCTGGCAGAACATACAGGTAGTGGGTGAGCATAAGGTTAAATAGCATGAAGTTAAAAGATTTATAAAATTAATAGAAGCCTTTTTGTGTGCAGGTAGAACCGGACGGAGAATTTCTGGTCGAGCCTCACAGCATAATCGACCGGAGGAAAATCATGCTCCGGAAACGAGCTATCTCCCAGGTTAAAGTGCAATGGAGGCACTTCGGACCAGAGGAGGCCACCTGGGAGGACGAGGGTTTTGTCTGAGAATCATATCCTGAACTTTTTGCTAAATAAAGTAAGAACACCAGGGATGGTGTTCTCTTCCAGAGGGGGAAAAATGTAACCAATGCTTTAGCGGTAACAAATGATTAACTCTCATTAGTTAAGAGTAAATTATGATTAATTGTTTCATCTGTTAAGTGAATATTTGAACAAATCAATTTTTGGATATTAAATAAAGAGTTACTGTGAAATTAGTTTTCTGAGTAAATGTGATGGTAAAAGTAAAATCAAGAACTGGAGTTAGTTCAACAGAAAAACTGTCCCACAGTTACCCAGAAGGGAAATACTCTGGAATAAAGGAGGATTTCCAAGGGAGTTTGGGGGTTCTTTTTTTTCCTGGAAAAAGGAAGAAAGGGAAGACACTCTGTTTGGACTGAAAATAGAGAAAACTGTTCACTGGGTTGGAGAGTGAGACCGGATTGTCTAAGTTCTCCCTGCACTATACCCTGCCAAAGGGTGAGTGACCCTGGATAGTCCAACGTCTCCTCCGTGAACTGGCAGGACACCGTCTGCACTGGGGCCTGGGGAGAGTTGTGGGACGTAATCGCCCAGCTCGCGGAAGGGAGGAAACGAGTACCATCAGTTGAATCAAATTTTAAAGTAAGTAAGACTCTGTTAATATCTGTCTTCTGCAAGGTAGGGAAGGAACTGTTATTTCGGCTATTCTACAACCCTGTATGAGATAACTGTGTAAAAAGATTGTTTTGCTTTCTGTCTACTGGTCTGGCTGGATTAACGAATAAACTGTTAGATGATTACCCTAGGAATTATTTATTTCTGTTTGCTGGGTTGATAATGCGTTAAGCAGGAAATATTAGAAAAAGAGTTTGAAAAATAATTACTGAAAAGACCGTTAACCCCAAGCCGGAGGTCCAGAGCCTGAGATTGGTCGTCCTTTCTCCTATGATATTTACACGGACAAAGGGCGGTCTGGACGCCATACAAATGACAAGAAACTGCTTATGAATAGTAAAAATTATGGACAAGATCTAGAGAACAAGAATTTCAAAATAACCATTGTAAATAGTATGGCAAACAATAGTTCCGCCCAGGAGATAAGTCGACACACAGAAAATAGTAAATCTGAAATTATCAACTGTAGAAAACGAGCATTGAAACATTCAACCTGAAGCCAGGTAGTAGTAAATGGAAAGACGCATATAAACAATTCCTTTGCAGTTCATATATATAACACAGTATTCAAAATCCGAGACGAAAATAACTGTAAAATACCACGACGCATGTATTTTATCAACTGGTAGTTAGTGAATGAAAATATAAAAGCAGTAGAGTAATTTTTCCATACAAACCCCAGACTGTAATGAGTACCAGAAATAGAGATGACAACGACTGTTTAATGGGCAAGAATGCCTTCCATAAAAGACTGTTGAAGCAGATAGAGAAACCCCTTAGTCTGGGGAAATGTATTATACATATAGGGGCGCGGGCGAAAACAGACCCGGCCTTAAAATTCCTAAAGCAAACATACGGAGCTCTGTCCAAAATCAAAGAAGAACTGAAAACCCTTAAACAGAACAGAAACCCTCGCCATATTCCGTCGGCCTGAGGCCGTGGACCGTGGCAACCTGAACATATACATTCGACAGGGTTTCAGGCTCTGCCCTGTGTATAATTCATTTTTCAACAGAAGAAAAGATAGCTCTCTGTCAAACATTCAGACTGTGAGGCTTGCCGCCGTGAACTCGGCCATGAAGCCATGAATTCAGAGAACCAGGCGCCTGTGCGCATGACCGAGCATTCGTTTCAGCCTATCCACACAGAAACCACGTTAGATTTGAACTTAGGCCGCAAGAAAAAGAAATACGTAAAACAAAAATGCGAGAGAAAGATTACCTGGATTTGCTTGAGAACAATTGCACTGATAATTAACCAACTTCACATCGCCAGCAATCCAAACAAACTCGAAAACAAGTAAACTGTGACAGAGACAGACCTCACAAGAGGCGCGGTATTCCAAAGTTAAATCGTGTACAAACCCTAATTCAAAAGGGGAAAATTATTATTAACTGGCCGAGTTCCAGATTCCACTCCGGAAAGGAAAGAAATTCCACATAAAACTCTGCAGTAGGAAGAAATTGAGGCATACCATGTACCTGTGTCCAAGAGGAAGAGCGAATGGGTCACTCTGTGACAATTTTGACGGATGCAAGCGGAGCCATACCCATTCTCTGTCGCAGCAGCCTGACCGCCTCCAGAACCCTCGGCGAAAAGTGAAAGAATGAATGGCAAACGGTTATGACCCCAAGGTCATAGAAAACCCTAACCCCTGTGCACCGTTAGATCGAATTTACATCGACGGACGATTCTTATGCCACGTGGAATGGGTCATAATTATATTTTATCCAATTTAATTGCCACACAATCTCCCATCAAATTCGAGGGACTACAGTGTATAGAGAGTTATGGTATTCATTAGGGTTGGGCACGGTGGCGTTAACCAAAGTCCGGAAGGACATAGCAAATCAATAGAGATATTAATCAACAAAACAGGAATCGTAGCACGGAATAAATCCGGAACCACAGAAATTAAATCGAAGTAACACATATGTAATTTGACAAAGTACCGCAGATCAGAAAAGTAGAGTATTATTATT